>VXAX01004741.1:126510-156700 GCA_013399835.1 Leptocoma aspasia
TTATCCTTCTTCCTCTCTATTTTCTGTTCACTAAGAAAATGTGGAATCAATCCTACTTCAGCCCTCCTGGTGCAGGAAGACAGGAGAACCAAGGCACAGGTGAGCTGGCTTTCCAAAAGCAAATGCCCAAATTGTATCACAAAACCATGGTTGTCTTCCAAGACCAAGCAAGGACTCAGCAAGATTATTTCTACATACTGAGCTTGAAGTTCATGGACAATCCCACCAGTGGGTTTTGACCTTCCACAGACTTGCATTGGAATGCTTCACTAGAGGAAAAAGAATGGTGCTGTGTCTAAAATTATTCTGGCTTTCCCTTGGCCCTGCCTCTGAATTCCACAGCACCAGCTCCACGTGCCTACCTTGCTACAAAGAACCAGCCCAAGGTGCCAAACAAATTTACTCGTGCCAACAAACAGCTCAAAGCAAGTTCCTTATGGCTGGTTGTACTACTATAAATCATTTGCTATGCTAATCAAGTACAGCTGGAAATTAAGCATATAATTGCAGAGTCATGGACATTCCTAGGATATAATTAGATGCTTTCAGACAATGCTCATATGGGCTGTGATTTTACTCTTTGATTTTTCCATGGGTATTGTATTAACCATGATGAAGACCATACTTTTATCTTTTCTCCTCAGTGTTTTCATGAATCCACAGCAACCACAATTCAGCACATGACTCACGAGCCTTCTTCAACAGTTCTCACACAATTAGCATAGAATGCCTCTGCCAGCTAAATAAAACTCTCAGACATTTGCTATTTCTGGGGCAAATAGCTTTCTTTGAGTCCTCTATCACCTTAAGCATGGTGAAATGTGGAATGTTCTTTTAAAACACTGCCCAGGTGAAATCCATATTCCAGAGGAGATAAATAATTTCGTCTCATGACACGTTAATTGCCAATTCTTTTTATTGATCTCTGATCTGCCATTCCAGTCTAAGAAGATGAAATTAGACTGTGAAATGATAGCTTCCCCCATCTATGTGCCTCTGTCCAGATGTTTTGGAAGCATCCAGTGGTGATTTTTTTGCTGCCATGATGCATTTTTTGAGGACCATCTCTTTAGCAGCCGTGTGCCTCACCCAACCCATCACTGTGCCCCTCTGCAGGATGCATCCCTCTCTGGCGTGGCCCCTTTCCAGTGATTATGGAAAATACCCTTCCACACCTCTGGGTGCTCACAGGCTTTCCAACTGCTGCATGCACATGCTTTGTGGGAGACATCTGTTCTTTATTATCCACTGGCTCTTGAAATAACTTTTAGCCTTTAATTTCATCTTCTGAGACTGGAATGGCAGATCAGAGATCAATAAAAAGAACTGGCAATTAACATGTCATGAGACGAAGTCATTTATCTCCTCTGGAATACGGATTTCACCTGGGCAGTGTTTTAAAAGAACAATGACCATTCTGGTCATCCTTTCTTCAAGTTGTACAAGGTCAGGGGTTACCAGCCAGCACTGGGCTTGTGATTTTGTAAAAAGGCTAAGAAAAAAACTGAGTATTTCCTCTAAGCACCACTGGAAGTGACAAACGTGCCCCACTTAACTAGGTTGTAAAGCCAGTGTGTCTTAAGACTGACAGCATCAGTATGGTAAATACACATTTCATTACTTCTGGTCAGCTGCCCCCAGGATTTAATTTGCTGGTGTCACAGCTTGAGCGGCTGTTTCATGCCTGTGGGGAAATTTGGCAAGGCTTGTGCATTCAGAATCAAATTATTAGCTCCAACTTCCTTCCTAGTTTATTATTACAAGCTCGTGCCACGATAAAGCACTTAGAAGAGAAAAAAAAAAAGGAGGGGGGGAAGTAAATCCCACAATGTGATGCCTGTTCACAGTCATTTCCAGTGCAGGGATGAGTCATGTTAGTGGAATTTCCAGCCAATAACCAGGTCCCAATTAAAATAAAAAGGAGAGGGAGGCAAGGAGATATACAGCATGTCAAATAAACAATATCCAAAGAGTAATAGGAAAATAAATGTTGTGCAGCAGAGCTCAGAATCCTTTTTCAGAAGTTTATATCCTCTGGTTTTTTCCATATAACAGAATGAGTTCTACACATGAAGAAGAGATCAAAGTTGCAAAACAACTACGAATTTTAAGTACTCTAGCTTTTGAATGTTTCATTCATGCCAGAACCCAATTACCAGAAGTGCAAGCAGTTACAAGTTCTGCTGACTTTAAGAGGAGCTGTGGACACTCATCAGCTCTGTAAAATTAAAGTACTGGTAACTGCATCTCATTATCTAATGCCAGACAAGTGGAACTAAAATCCCAAACAAGTCTGACTTTTGTCAGCTTTTACAGAGTAAATCCTGCAGCATTCACAGGATTTTCAGAGTGGGCATCTGAAATCCCAAAGCAGGAGCAAATTTTAAAGCTATGAGGATGTACTTCTCAGGTACCATACTGGTCACCTACTATATGATGTTGGACAAAAATAACATCCATGCAAGTACAAGAAAATATTGAGCACTATATCCAGACCTCTTGGGTGAAATACTGGCTACTTTGTGAGTGATTCTACTACACTCAGATACAATTTGTCCTGGTGGCCAATAATGCTAATTTAATTCTAAATCATAGGATGACTCATTCTCACCACAATTCATTTTACTTAATCTTAGGTACTTAGATGGAATGACTAAGCCAGGATGACCTTTTCAGACAGAATACCTGTGGATTCATCTAAGACTGGAATTACTTTTGAAAATGCGCTGAACAGCCAAAGGGCTGATGGTCCCAGCTTGGCAATATTCCTGCAGTCCTCTGTCACTGGGTGCAGTGAGTCCAAGCCTGACAAAAAAGACAGCACTGGGATCCAGATTTCAGGATCTTGGCCTCTGCTACATGTTGCTAGAATATATTATAAGCTTCTCTGTATGTAAGCATTCTGATCAATTTTCTCATGGGAGAACATCCTTTTGCTGTCTTTTTACTCTGGATAAGTTTTCCATAAACAAAATCTCTGTGCTGTTCTTCAAAGATGTTTTTAGATTCCTCTGCCTGTCTCCTAGCAATGGGAGATATGGGTTCTCCTTCAACCTATGAGGAGAAGGAGCTGAAGGACTTTATCTTTCTGATATTGTGAGCATTCTAGACATTCCTGTACAGAGCAGGAAGGAAACATCTGAGCTCTGTACCTGGGCACATTATAGCCCGAAACCTTATGATAATAGAGTCATTTTAATAAATCATATTTAGCCTTCTGAAATTATTGTCAAGAGTCCTTTGTCAATGCATGGACCACGGCAATAGCTACAGTCTTGCAGTGGCCACAACCACAGAAAGCACATAAGAAATAAATAGTATTGCAAAACATGTTTCCCTGGAATTGTTAGCTACCATTATTAGCTCCTAGAGTTTAAACAAAATGGGTGAAGACATCCTTAAAGAACCTAGGGAAGTAAGCTTTCCACATGTTCCAGTGAATTCTGGAGCAGGCAGAGTCTTGAGTACTGATTGTAAAAGGAAAGGATTGCTTGACATGATCTTCAAAAGTGTGAACAAAAATGTTACAGCCTTCTGACAAAAATGTAAAGACTTTTGGAAAATAAGGATATTTATTTCTGAGGCTTTTGGTTTTATCTGTACTTTCCCACAGGTTTTGTAAAGATCATCCCTTAATAAACACTCTTCAGAAGAAATACTCCATGGGGAAAAAAATGCAAATCTGTATAGTTCAGATTTTCCACGCAAAAAGGAATATTTTAACATGTAAAAAGATAGCAAAAGCTGCAATTCTCAATAATTTATGGTTTGTGATTCAGGTTAACACACCATTTCTGGCATTCTGCTCTATGAATAGTGTCCTCAGCCCTGTTGCTATTCTGAGTCTCAAAAAGCCAGTAATAACAATCCACTGGTCATATTTTATAAATGAGCTTCCACATTTCTTTGCTCTGGGAGAGGGCTCTAAAGACATTTTTTCCCATCTCTGCCCACAAATGCAGAACATGGGGGTGGGTTTTTTTTCAAGCAAACACCATTAGGGTATGTACAGCCCACCATGTTTTGCTGCCATTCTGAAGTTAATAACCTGGAAGGAAATATTTCTTCACACAATCAGCTGCTACTACGACAGCATTAAGTAGATTCCAGAATGCTAATTTCAGTAAGGCTAATATCTAATTTATCCCACTGTTAACATGCCTAATACTTGAGAAATTATTGCTAAATATATGCTTCTAGCCCATCTTTCTAGTGCAGAGGGCAACACCCAAGCACAGGGATCCAGAGGCTTTGATGTTAACAAAGTTTAAAACTAAGTTAGGACTTCTGGGATAGCATATTTCTCTGTTATTGATCCTGACAGCACCCCAAATACAACAGGAATTCACACCCAGACAGACACGGTTTGATTTCATACCCACAGAAGAATGCTCTGCCACGCTGGCAGAAAACTGCTGCTGCTCAGAAATCACAAACACTCCCAAACTCTAACACTGCAAAAGCTCAGGACTTGTCACTGCCACCTTGCCCTGCAGGGACAGCTCCAGCAGGATTTATTAGGTGGCAGTGTATCAAGCATTTCGTTTTTAGCACAACTGCCACAGGCTGGCTTGGAGGAAGCAAAAGAGAGGAGTGAATACAAAGAGCTCAGGAAATGGAGCCAGGACCCTCAGCTGCTGGAAAGATGTAAAAGTGCCACCCCACCTGGCCAGGGGACAATGACTGCCTAAATGAGGCACCTATGAGGTCCTAAATGAGAACACCTCAAAGACTTGCTGGCCAGAACTTCTGTGATGAGACCTCTGTATTTAGTGTGGGATTAATCTGGCTTCATTTTATCATAATAAAAACTGGGTGTGTAGTCAAATCTTGTCATCTAGGTTCCCCCTGTACTCTTTAGGGAGAGATGGAACTGAAGAATTTGATTTACCCACTTAACCTTAAACAAGCTGCATTCTGCAGATGCTTTTCTCCCTCTGTGCACCTTCCATTTAAACATCAAGAGCCAGATGAGACCAGAAACAGCTGTGTATGGTATGATGGCAGCTGCAACTCAGATTTGTAAAGCCACTTTTATCTATGATGGCTCCTAGTCTATTTTTTGTCCAAATTGATGCTATAAGGTTTAAATTTTGTTTAGCTATTCTCTTTTTCAGCAGTATAAAAGTGCATGATGGCCATGACTGAGCAAGGCAGATAACTTTAAGCACACGAAAGGTCCAACTCAGCATAAGATGCAAGCATGTCCATAAATCCTTTGCCACTGTGACAAAGGCAGGCCCTGAGTACAAAGAATCAATCAGGAGATCAAGGTCTCTTTTCTGGAGCTGCCAAAGAGTGATAACTCCCTGAAACTTCCTTCTAATTTCTTTTGAGCCCTTCATGAAGTGAGGCTGCTAAAAAGCCATTCAAAGAAGAATAAAAGCCCCGGTGTCTCAGGTGATGCTGAGCCTCCTGTTCTGCAGGTTTAGTGCTCTCCTCACAGAAATTATTATTCCTTGCTGTGGTCGTGTGGTTTTTACACTTGGCAGTTATTCAGTGGCCAGCAGGGACGCAGTGAAACCACGACAAATACATCCATCAGCCTAATATCTCAGGCTGAGGTAGCTCAGCAGTAATGGCATGGAGAGCACACACATTAAATTTCTGTCTGGTTTGGCAGCTACATACCCTGCAAGCGCAGAATTGAAAGAATTAAACTTTTGCCATTAGCTTTCTTTTATATATTTCTCTCTTAATACCTGACAGAGCTTTTTCCCCAGGCATGACAATGGCTAGCCAGGCCAGAGAAGGCTGAATAAACTGAAAGATGAAATCAGCTGAGAAAAAGCTGTGTGGAAATTGGCAATGAGAAGTCTGTTCCCTGCAGTGGAATTGACTGTAAAACAAAAATACAAATTTTCTGAACGTGTTTCCTCATTTTAACTCAGGATGCTAAACCTCTGTAGTGTCTTCTGAAAAGGATGAATTTATTAACAGCATGACCTTAAATGAGTCAACGTGACCTTTCCCAGACATACACCACAGTAAATATTTACTGAGCTTTATTTCATAGGCATTAACTCACTGCTAATATAAAAAGCTTTCAGGCTTCTAGACAAGGCAATATGTAATTCTGACATTTAAGGATATGCACAGTTTAAAAGTTATAATGATTTTCTTTCCTAGTTAGCTTCTAGGTATGAGTTCACCATGTATTTGTTTATGCTGTAATTTTCTTCTTCCATTTTATGAAGTATTTTTGCTGCCAGTGAAAGGGAATGACAAGGATGAAGGATGATAACATGGATTTTTTTTCTTTTGTCTTCTATTTAACTCATAGCAAGTGGTGCTTCCATACATAAGCACTGGTCATTTTGCATTATACTAATCCAGGCAAAAATACATTTAGCCTGGTTGTCTGCCATTTGCAGATCTCAGTGTGGTAATTTCTCAATAACTGCAGTGTAAATATACAAATCTTTCTTATCAACTCCTGCACTTCAAATTGATGCAATACTACACTGCCTAAGGTCTTACCCAACTCTTTGACTGAACCAAAATATTTTCATGATCCTCCTAGGAGCACACCTGCCTGTACTTTAGAATTACAAAACTGGCGTGGCTCTTTTTTCCTAAATATAACCATAAAAAGTCACTAGGAAACTTTTGTAAATGTATATGGAGTCCTATAATGCAGATAAATATCTACAATACCCTTTAAAAACCAGAACTGGGCACTAAGGTATTTTTTATATTAAGTTAAATATGCACCCTTAAACCTCTCCACCTTCACAGCCTGGTCTTTCACATCCATGTACGACAGAAAGATGTAAGAAAAGGCACACTGGCAGCACTGAGCCCCTGTGGTAACAGAAGCAGCTTCATCTCCACGCCAAATGAGTGGTTTCTCTTAGTTATTTATAGCCATTTTAAATTTTAATCACTTTATTTACTTATTCTCTAGCAGGTCCCTACCGACAGCATTCAGTTTTCCCTCCTCTTCCACTCCAGTGTGCTCATTCAGCAGTGGCAGCTCTTTATTATCTGTATCAGTCTACAATGTTGTTTCTCAGCTCACGTTTACTCTGGATGTAACTTTTGCCACTGACTCAGGTGCCAGGAGAGCCCAATGGGCAGAAGTAGGCTCCTGACCAAGCTGTTTCCCACCAGCCTTCAGAAATGTAAAGCAGCAGAGAAGGAAGAAAGCTGGTGTTTCTTTGGGGTTCTGTTTTTGTGGCTGACAGCAGGTTACATCAAGTATTGAAACTCCTGGCAGGTTTCTTTGATGATTTCTCGAGTGATGAAAGGAGCGGGGAGAGCACACAGAAGAAACCTGAGGCTTAGTGAGTCATGGAGCTTTCTGTCCACCCTCCAGACTTCAGAGGAGAAACTCATCACCCATCAGCACCCTGAGCTCCCTGTGATTCACAAAAGTCATTTGCAGCAACAGCTTCTCCACAGCTTAATGAAACACCAGCAGCAATAGACTCTGCACTCCCCGAGTTCAAGCACCAGGCAAAACTGCCTGACTGAAATTACCACAAGGATTAGGACCATAAACACAATCAGTTGGCATAGCTCAGTCTATAAACAAAATGTATTTACCTATGGAACACAATTAGCCATGCTGTCCTTATCTCTGCTGCTGCAAACACTTGCAGCATGCGTGTGAAAGTGAACATTCATGCTTGCACTAAGTATTTGCATGTTTGTGAGTAAACTGTAATCAGTTAGACAGTATTCTTCTTTCTCACCTTATTAGCCCTGTAAGCTCTTCATTCAGTCCTCACACTTTGCATGCCAAAAAGGCAGACAGAGGAAAATCATCAACATCCTTGTAAAGTTGCACACAAGCACAGAATGTCTACATAAATAAGAAAATTAGACCCAAAGACTAGAGACCATGCTCCAAAGAGCAGCAATGTCTTAGTATTAGCCACGGTAAAAAGAGAAGCTGGGGAAATCTTGGATTTTTTTTCCCCATTTGTCTCTACTTGAAAGAGGGGAAAAAAGAGACATGCATGACTGATGGTAATGGAAAACCTATTTGTGTCCAATTCACTGGAGAAACAGTACAAGGACATATCACCCTTGTGAAATAATTTGTCCTGTATTCCTTGAGCCAGATGAAAGTCCCATTATGTACAAAACAACACATGCAGATGAATACAGATTTGGGAGATCTATTATCCTCTCAACACACCCTCTTGGTGTAACCTCTGTCGTGAAAAAGGCCTCGTTCCGAGTGCCTCACGCTGTCACAAAGTGTGACTTTTCCCACCACCCTAGAATAGATTTGAAAGTGCACAGCAGCACCGAGGAGTCATTCATGATTAGGGCTCTTGCTGTGAAACAAAACTGGCACGTGCTCCTGGAACCTGCAGCAATTAACGAGTGTGAAATCAAAAAGTCACACCGCGCCCGTCGATCGCCAGGCGCGCAGAGCGAAAAGAGAATGAAACAGCTCCAGCTTTATTATTGCTGTGGTCCATGCATTGACAAAGGACTCTTGACAAAAATTTCAGAAGGCTAAATGTGATTTATTAACATGACTCCATAATCAGAGGATTTGGGCTATTATCTGCCCAGGTACAGAGCTCAGATGCTTCTTTTTGGATTAGTCACTGCAGCAGTCATGTGTAGAGGGATACACGATTATTTCAGGCTGACTTTTCTTGGTCTCTCGTCAAAAAGCACAGAAAGAGACAGAGTTAAGGAGCATTTGCTCACTTAACTCTGTCTCTTTCCTTTCAGAAGGCAGCTCAGTCCTGAAAACAACTGAGAGTGGAGGAGAAAAGGCAATTTGTACTCACATTATCTCCCCCACCACGCTTCCTCCCACTCCAAATTCAGTAGCAAAGGAGTATGTTTTGGTTCACGAGCTGAGCCTACATTCCCAACTACTATGTTAACAAATAGCAATTTAAAGAATGTTTTTGGTTAATTATGTGGCTGTACTGTTGCTGTTGCAGCTGACTGGGGAAGATGAGAAAATCTGTGTGGTTTATGATACAAATGACATGTGAGAAGAGCTCAATCCATAGACTTGTTGGGCCATCATTCAGTTTGGGAGCACTTCAGTCTTCAACTGAAGAACTTACCAAAGCTGATATCAAGATTGGAAAATGCTCTGTATTTCTGTGATATGGTATCTTTCACGAAGAATATCAAAGTACTTTTCTAATACATGTTAATGAGCCCTCACAAGATTGCTATAAATACAGTATCATGTGTATATGACTCATGTGGCTTATTAATTTTACATCAGCTACCCTGCTGCTTGAGCAAGAGTGACAGAGCAGCATTCAGGCAAATTCCTCTGTGAAAACTTAGCCAAAATAGCAGTACCTGTGTCTTCAGGGGTGAACCTGCCTCAAGGCTGATTCTAGTTAGCAAGATTCAGTCTGAGAGAAATGTTCCCTCCCAGTACAGTTCTCTTGACAAAAATTTAGAGCATACTTCTAATAAGAAAATAAAATCTAAAACAATGTATGACAGTTCCTAGGTTAAACATCCCATCCTGTGCCAGTGGTGTACAGCAAGGTGCAAGGAAGAACAGAACTTGGCTGGGGGATGAATATGGATGCAAAAGGCATAGATCCTCAATGGGACTTGATTTTAATTAAAAAAGCAGGAGGAAAAAGCAATATTTAATCTCTTAAACTTACCTATGCCCTTAACTGAATGACATTTTTACTTTGCTTAATTAACTATTAACACTGAGCTCCAGAAAAGCCCTTTGTAATTTCAAAGTGTTTACTCCTGTGGCAATTACCCCATTGAGAGGTTCCACAGGCAGAGCAACGATGAAGGCAGGTGAAGGATTTGTTTGCTTGGTGCTTTACAGGAGCTGTGAGCCAGAGAGATGCTTTTTAATTGAGATAAACAGGACTCTGTGCTCATACAGGTTGATGAGAGGCCAACTGTTACTAGCATTGGGGTTAGCACTAGCCAGTGTAGCTTCCTGCTAGCTTAGAGGATGGGAAGGCAAAATAATGCCTGGCTGTAAACTACCACAAGTTAAACAAATGGTTAAAGGCCCCACAGAGGGTAAATAACAGAGCTGAAACCACAATAACTAGATTTCTTTAGCCCAGTCTCAGTGGAATCAAGAAAGGTGGACAAAACCACCCATTTCACAGTGATTTCTTTCTTTCCTGCACACAGGATGATTGACGTGGTGGAGTTCAGCCCAAACAAGGCAGGCAAATTTCACCAGCAGCATTCCCAGAGGGGAGAAAACTGAGACAGGGTGGAGGGAAAGGAGAAACCCCCAGGAGCTGCATTGCTCCCTCACAGCAAAAAAAAAAAAGGATGAGAAAGTGGAGAGGAAGATGCTCCTGCTGTCCTCCAAACAGGAGGAAGGACAGAGAGAGAGAGACCTGGTGTCAGTTAAACCCAGCAGCTCCCACCCTTCCCACACTGAAACCCACACCCATTTCTTGTCTTTGTTAATGGTTCCTCTCCATCCTGAAGCCAAATAACTCCAACCTTCTCAACATTCAAATCCAAGAGCAGCTTCTGTAGCTAGAGTGTACAAATCCAAGAGCAGCTTCTGTAGCTAGAGTGTACCTCTGAACTTTGAGCCATCCATATCCACTACAAGTTTCATTCTGTAATTGATACAATTATTTAGAATTCAAGTCTGCAAATTTTGATTTAAATGGAAAAATGAAAATTCTCTGCCTTTGTCAATTCAAAAAACACACTGAAGTTTAAACCTGTTTAAGTGATGAACTTAAGCCTTTCCTTTAGTAATTAAAGATTGAATTAAGAACTTTGCCACTTAAAATGTTTCTATCTCAGCCTGGTCTGCTATACTGCAAGTAGTGTACAGGGATATGTTCTGTTTGTCAAAAATGCTCTGACATTCCAAGTATTTCATCTGAAACAGTGGGAGAAATATGAGCAAATTCAAGTGCATCTGCTTGCATGTTGCAGCAACACAGCCCCTTACCCTAATGGCCGTTGAATTGCCAATGATCAATCCATGGAAAGCTGTAAAAAAAAAATTGGTGACAAAACATGTGCAATCACCAAGAGAGAACCCAAGAGAAACTGCTGTGCACTGGGATCAGTCAGTCATGGACTCTCTGGAGGACAGCTGCTTCCACAGCCTGAAAAGGCTCCTGAAAGGATTTATCACCATTTCTGGTAGGGCACAATTTGGAAAAATCAGTGTTCTTGTGAGACACCTGATGGAGGTAAAATTGAAGTGGCCCCTATCCACAAGAGTTAATAACTTTGGGGAGGGAGGAAATGACCTTAAGAGCCTGCTGTACATCAGGGGAAGGAAGAAAAAGACAGTTGGGGGTTAAGGAGGTCAAGAAAGGAGGTGAAAAATCTCATGCAGTGGGAAGAGTAACTTACTCCTTTGACCAGCAGAAGGTTGGGTGAAGCTGTGCAGCAATTTGCCAAATGAGTCTACCAGTTTTTGAAGTTAAGGCTCCCTTTTTCAAGACCAAAAGCTCCAAATTTGGTATTTTCCACTAATTATATCTGCAAGGGAGTTGTATTATCTATATGTATTTTAAATTGGCTGGTGACCTGAGCTGTATCTATTACAGTCCAAATGCAGTTTGCATGTCATTCATTATATAAATAGGGGTTGAAATGAACATAACTGTTTACTCAGAAGACATCCATTTAGTGAGCTGGCATTTCTTCATTACCCAAAATATATGCTAATTGTCCATGTAATTCCTTCAGCAATTTAATTGCACACAGCCCTGCTCCTCCATGGAAATTATCTGTCAACCCCACATAATAATTATGCATCAGTCTCAGTTAATATTCAATCACACTCTTGCATAGGTAGGGCTGGATTCAAACTGGATTCAATTCACAGTAAGGTGAGCACCCTTTTTAAAAACCTACAACAATGAGGTTTTTACAACAAAACTAAAAACAATTCAGTGACTGAAGTGTTACCATGGCACGTGTATGCTGGCATATCACAATAGATGCAGCTTTTGCACACATATCATAATTCCAGGGTGAAAGGTAATGGTAAATCAGGGTAGTAATATTCTGCCCTGAAAGGAAAGATTCCCTCTGCAGGAAGGGTGGGATGAGGCCTTTCTGCAGCTGGAAACAAATTTTGAATTTTGCACTAAACTGATCCAATTCATTCTACTTTCACTGGAAACCTGGCTCGTTTCTAATGCAGTTTGCTGCGAGCCTGTCTGTAAGTTTGATTGTGCAAAGGGATTTGGGTCTGACAGGAAGCATTTTTTAGCCCTGGCACATCTGAGGCTGAGGTACAGATCTGGAGGGAAATCCATGAAAGATGGAATCGACATTGCCCTCAGATCACGTACAAGGTACGAAGTCAGGCTCCTTGTTTACTGTCACCTCCAATTTATCCTTTGTGAGACAGCACAAAACAACATGTACCACAGAAGGAAAAGAAAAGCACGAAACAGTGTATGTGATATAACCCAGAAAATCTGTCAAAAATATCTTATATACGTGTGTGTCTGTGTGTGTGCCTATCCCCATAAAACCACAAAGAGTATTCAGATGACTAGTTCAAAATAAATGCAAATACCCAAGCCCCAAAAAAATCTGACAGAAGAAGGTCTTAGCAGCTAAAAATGTAAGTTTGAAAACTGAAAAGGGTAAACTGACAATCTAGGTCAGGTTTTGTGATCCATTGGTGACTGGTCTCAGCCTTTCTGAACCTTTTTGTTCCTAATCCTTATATATCCTCATGTTACAACTTTAAAAAAAAAAAAAAAAGAAAGAAAAAAAAGCAGTGTGTCTCCAGATCCCAAACCTTTTGGTTAGCTAAATAAAGGGCTTTGCCCATCAAGGCTTTAGAATATTCTATTTTTCTTTAAACACTTCTAGAGGAAAATACCCTGCAATGGAGTCTGTACTCAGAAAGGAACATAAATCCCCAGAATACAGACCTAACCCAGTCAAACCCTTTATGATCATGAGGGCATCCAACAATGATACAGAATATGAAGCAACCTGAACAAGTGTGCATTTTGCAGAGCCTACATAATTTTATACTCTGTGCAGTGAGTAAACAGGAAGATCTAAATTAACTGTCTGTATTGAGGTTAGCACAAATAACCTTTCATGGACTCCTGCATTCCTGTCATGCTCCTCAGCCTTGAAAACAGAACCTCCCTACCAATTTCACCTCGAAATGCAGAGACACAGCTGAGTGAAGGCAAAGAAGAAAAAACTTTATTTTGGTTTTCACATTATATAGAGTTTTGGGAACGACCATTGATTGGAAGGTGAAGTTACATCCTCTCCAACCACACTGGTCAATGACAAAGTCCATCAAACCTTTCTCCTCCCAGGAGAAAGAATGAAGAACAAGAAGACAGTTAGAAAAACATGTGCATGTTTACCAAAAACAGTGTGAGAAACTCCATCACAAGAATGAAAACATCAGAAGGCTGAAAAATGAGAGTGACAACCAAATTTCTGTAACTGTAGAGGAGAACGAGACACAACCAGGTTGCAGCAAATTTTGTCCTGTATTTCACAGGATTAAAAAAGGAGACAACCAAAATTTGTTTGACAAGGAGGTTCAGCACTTGGCAACGAAGTGAATCTAAGGTCAGTAGTGCCCCCATGGATCAGTGAGAGATCAGCATTAACCTCAAAACCCAGCTCCTTTCTCACAGCAAGCCAATTCAGCTACAACAAGAAGTTTCAAAGAAGAAAAATTAATACAGAGACACTGTTAACACTCCCAAAATCCAACAAGAGGCTGCCTGTTCCTTCAGGATCTTAGCAGGAGGAAGGAGCATGTGGGTTTCCCTTTTAAATGCTTTAAATTTCATGCAGGTGGGGAAACATTTCTTATTCATTCCACACCCCTATCAAGCTGCAGAGTCAACAGGCAGCAAAAGGAAGTTTGCAGCATCAGTGCAGCATTAAAGTGGTTTATGTCCCAAAAGCAGAAAACTTTAGGACAAACTTTCTCCAGATGATCATAAAACTCTCTACTTCAAACCCAGGTCTCTGGGTTTATCCACACAGCCTCCACAGATTACATTTATTTTGGAGGGAAGTCTGGCCATGTACAGAAATCAGACAGAATTTTCTATTGGGTTTTGGTACACGTAGCCCTGTGTGCCTCAGAGTGGACCTCAGTGCACCTCTAAGGGTCAAGGGTGATATTTAAAGTTGCCAGTGATATTCTGGTAGCTCTCCTGCTGACTTCAGAGGGGCTTCTGATCCTTAGACTCTGGAGAGGGGAAAAATTGTGCATTTGTTATCGTTTCTAATATCCATAAAACAAGACCTGAGAAGCACAGCTCAAGATGACTCAGAAATGCAAATTTTAGTATTAAAAAAATACAATTTTTTTAATGTCAAGATCACAAAAAACCTCCCCTAGAGCCAAGGAAATGCATCATTCTATTTTAAATGTGCCATATAACAAGCACTTAAAGATTCTGTCTATTCAAACAGATTTTGTACATCTGAGTAGGCTGAGGATCAAAAGTCAGGCTCAAATTTATGCCATTTGAGCTTAATAAGGAATCTTCAGCTGGTGATCTCAGATACTTTTTCTGCTATTACACTTCTTTATCCAATTTTCCTGTTGCATTTCTGGTGCTTCCACTTCCTGTACTGAATGGATATCAAGCATGGAATACAACATAGCTAAAAAATTCACTGCCTAGAAAAAGTTCAGATTTAAGATGCAAGAAAGATTACTTGAAGGACTAAAGAGGAAAAAAATCTTAATTTTTTTGAGAATGCTTAGCTCAGCCTTAGTTATGAGACTTCAGAAAAAATGTAATGACACAACAATGCTACAACATCAACTGCAATAATAATAATAATAGTAATAATAATAGTAATAATAATAGTAATAATTCTTTGTGCTCTTTAAGCAAATTCAAGGAAACATCTAATGTGCTTTTGTACACTAACTCAGGTTCCTATTTCACAACAGAATTTCTGTAAAGTGATCTAATTTTACTTTACAGGAAAAGCCTAATTTTCAGATTTTTTTCCTTATGGCCCAAGAGGCAGTTCCCTGAAGATCTAAAAACCTGCATCTTTTTAAATGATCAGTAATTTTATGAAAGAGAGATCTGTCTGAGTAGGAGATGTGTGAAAGAACAAGCAAATGGAAAAATTGTGGTATTTTTGCAGCTTGAATTAAAGAAATAAAATGTCTGGAAGGAAATTAGTTAGGTAAGGTGTTAAGATGATGAAGCATCTCTTTGATGCCCACTGAAAAGGGAACACCACTTTCTTGTAAGAGATATCTTACACATTTCAGCCAGTATAACCAAATAATAATTAGCTTTCCATGGCACCCAACAGAAATATAAAATAAAGAAACACAGCTTCAAAAATGGTTGTTGAATAATGTCATTCAACATTTTTTGTCTTTGAAGACAAGTGAAGAGCAAGTTTTCACACCTTAGGGAAAAAGGTTTTGCTTTTAAAGGTAAAGCACATAATTTATGCCTTTTAAATAAACAATTCTGTCTTTAAATAGACAAAAGTTGTATTTTTCTAAGGCTATTGAACTGAAGGTAATTGTTGAAAACCAAAAAGATATTGATAGTTGAACTTTCTCCCTCAAAAGTATTTGTAAAAAAAAATGTAAAAATTAACACCAAAAAATAGTTTGAAAGTTTCAGCTAAAACTACAGCAGATGACACATCTCAACTCTAAGACAACCAGAAATAAAAAAACCTTGTTTCTTCAACAGTTTGTTTTTGCAACTATGTGGAAATAATTCCTCTCAAAATCTCTTTATAGCAAGGGCTAAACCATGGATTCCATGTGAAAGCTCTACAGCAGAATGAATAATAGAACCAGCATTGACCAAATTACTTAAGGCCATCTGCTCTTTTTGAGCTGCTCCATCCAGACAAAGGGCAAGGGAAATTGCAGGATTTTCTGGCTAGCTCAGAGCCACCACAGGCACCTTCCTCTGCCCATCCTGCAGCTGCCACCATGTCCAGGGACCTATGGGCACCCATTTTTTTATTAATAATCTCCCTATAATAAGCACTTGGAGTCTTTCGTATGGATTAATCTATGACTCGATAAATTCATTTTGAGAGCTTCCAATTTATCTCTTACTGAACTTTCTAGATTTCCAGGAAAGCAACCTTGAAAGAAATTATTAAAGCATTCCTTGAGAGGCTATGCTCAACTTTGACTGAATCAAAGAGAGTGGTAGATGCATGCAGAACAGGACTAGAACTCCTCTGAAATCAAGCACTTCCCACACAGCCCACCAAGAGGAGAAGTGGGACCCTAAGGCACATAAAATAAAAGGATCTAAACCAGAGCAGTTAATACAGGGGGACTGATGATGCCTTAAATTTTAGCTTTCATATTTTCCAGATTCTGTACCGCCTCAGTGTGTAAATCTGAACTTCATATAAAATGTTAGTAAGTTCTCCTCACAGTTCAGTCAGACAAAACAATCCTTTTCCAGCCTGGGAACCAAGGACACTGTTGCAAACAACAGCAAATTGAGGAGAGCAAACTGGGAGGGTGAAACTTCATAACCTGAAGCTGTAATTGGACAATTAACCCCAATATGGAAATGGACCAAAACTTATAAAAGTGTGAGAACTCGTGACCACCATCCATCCTGGGTAGAGCCACGGCTGGGCTCTTGTACTGCCCAAGGTGCATCCTTTGAAGGCCTTTAATAAATATCTCCTTTATTCCTTTAACTCTGTGGTGGTTTTTTGAGCCCCCACCACGAGAGGGAACCTACCCCCAGGGCCCTTTGGAGGCAGTTCCCTGGTGAGTTCTCTGGCAAAGGGTGAAAAACGAGCAGGACTCTGGATTTTCTCTGTCTTTGGTCTGTTGTTTATTCTTTTCTTATCTTGAAGTTGATATGTCATCTGCACACCAGACTTAACATATGAGAAACAAGGCACAAAATGGAGCCCAAGCACCCAAACCAAGGCCTTTTAAAGATACCTAATCCAATTGCTTTCTAACACGTACTTTATTTCTACTTTTCTACCAATAACTTCTACTAATCTATTCACGTAATGCCTATGCTGCTATCATCTCTAGCCAATAGCCTTGTGTCACTAACACTACAGAAAATGGAGTAGAAGAAGAACAAGAAAGGGATGAGACAACGCCCAAATTCCTCCATCTTGTCCCCTATTCACTCTCATATTAAAATCCTAAAATCACACCTGTGTGTTCCAACTCATCCCAAAGCCTTGGCAATTTTTTCCAGGGAGGAAGGTTAAAAGCAGTGTCCAGCTGGGGACCAGGGCTCCCTAAAACAGGCAGGGAAATATTCCCTGTGGCCTGGATTCCAACAAACTGTCTAGCCTCTGTTCCAGGTGGACTCTCCAGGCACCACTGGGACATGGCAGCGCTGTCCCCTGGCATGGCTGGCTTTGAATGCTGTGGGTGGAAAAGGTAGGAGCAGTCCTAGGAAACCTGGGAGCCACGCCAGCCTCCAGGGCAGGATATCCATGCTGCACAGGCTCAGGGAGCTTGTTTCAGTGCACTTGGTCACACACTCTCTTCCCATTAGCCAGAGGAAATCTGACCCTGAAGTTTGGGAAAACCACAAGAGGCCAGAATGACAGGTATTGGACAGGGTCTGGAGCCCCTGATCCTTGGAGCACAGATGGACTAACCTATGCCTTGCTCTTCTGACCAAGCTCTTTTTTCCTCTTTTAGGAGAAAACAAGCCTTTCCATCATTCCTTATCTTTCCTATTATCCCACTCTGCTGCTGAGCCCGCAATAGCAGGTGACAGATTGTGGAAAGGGCTTTCAGAGATATTGTAAATGCTTATCTGCTGTAAATCACAGCTTCATCCCCTCCAGTGGAATATGCTGAGCAGTACCAGCCCAGGGCCTGACTCTGCATGCTGCTCTCTCTGCACACAAGCTGCCCATGTTCCACCTGTAATTTAAATTAATGAGGAACGAATGTTATTATTTCTGCCTCAGAAAAAGAGCTTCCCACACAGCAAGAAACAATAATGGTAGCAAGCTCTCTTTTTCAGCTGTAACTCTTCAATGGGTTTACAAAGGAAGAAAGCAGCATTACCCTGTTCCACAAATTAAGGCACAAAAAGGAACATGTAGCCAGCAGAGCTGGTAGCAAATGCAGGGACAGCCTCTCAAAAGGCAAGAAAAAAAGACAGCCACAAGGATTTAGGGTAGATTGGAAACCTACAGAAAAATGACTCAGAAAACTCAGGAACTGGGAAGCTTTATGTCCAAATAAAGCAAAGCTGGTCTAATGGTGAAACGAGAGAACAGTCTACACATTTTTCAACATTTCACAGTGGAGCAGGGGTGCCTTTGACTCTGGGCTGAAATCTTTCCTACCTTTCTCCATGTGTATTCAGCTGCAAGTGAATAAACCAGCCTTGCTTTTGACCACGACAAGGAAAAAACCACCACATGAAATTATGACCCTATTTCAGAAAATGGGTGAAGTGTAGCAGCCAAGAGTCAGCAGGTACATTTTTTCATAAAGATCCATATAAAGACCCTTAAAATAATTGCTCCAAGGAGTCCCAGCACATTGGGTCACTTCCAGCTTGGCACAAATTCAAGGGAGATCCACCTCAGCTCTGAACTTGACCCACCCTCTCAGTTCTGATGGGCACTGCCAGACTCTCTGCTCTGCTCCAAATCTCTCATTTAATGGGAACGTGAGGGCTCAACATCCTCTGCATAGGTAAAAGTTAACTTTCTCAATTTTAGGTCTCTGTGTATTTTTTTCCCTGACCTGAAAAGAAGCCATCTGGATTAAAATCTTCTGGCTGTAGCTGCCAATGAAGCTTAATTAACAGTATTAATGTGTGACAGGTTGTCCCTGCAGATACAGCCCTTTCCAGTGACGAATGTCAACATGTGCATTTATGGCCACAGGAGAATTCTGGGTAAATCTTCTATCTTTTAACTGTCCAATTATTAGGACAATCTGCATGACCAAGATGGGGAAGTTTATCCCACATCAAAAAACCCAAGCCAAACCCAAATTCAACCAAACCCCCCAATATATGTTGGTATGATGCTTAAAATGGCAAAATGAGAGCCTATATTTGGGTTGTAAATAGAGATTTTTGTGGCAATGCTTATCAGTTTGTCTCATAATCACTGAAGTGGAATGATTTACTAAAGACCTTAAAATAATATTATAATCCTTATTTGGGGAACTAGATTACTGTGTAAATTCTTACAGGGAGTTAATTTAGGAAGTTCCTAGCAGAGTTGTGAAGACACTCTCAATATCCTAATTTCTTATTCAAACCTAGCAGTTTGTCTAAACTTTTACAGCCAAACCCTACTCTGACCAATTCCCCATCTCAATCTTGCAAAAGCTTAACTAGTCCTTATGTTAAACACATCCAGAAATCAAGTGTTTTCAAACAGCTGTCCCCACATATTCACAAATATGTGGGGGTGCCAAAAGCAAACATATTCACAAATATGTGGGGGTGCACAAATATATTCACAAATATGGGGCAGGTGCCAAAAGCATGCCAGGCATCACTGGCTGTGCTGCAGCCTCACCACAGATCTGCTGGAAGCTGGCCCTTTGCACTTCACCTGACACAGTTCTGAGTAAAACCTCATTTCTCTCCTTCTCCTCACCCTCAGTTTGTTACTTCTGTTTTATGTTTCAGCCAGGCCTCCAAAATACAGCTCTGGGGACATCCACATCCCCATCACTTCCCTGTGCACTCATCAGAGCATTGGAGCTGGGAATCCAAGCATTGCCCTGGCCCAGGAAAAAACACACATCCATTGAAGTCTCAAAGAGGAATTGTTTTTAGAAATGTGAGGATTCCAAATGCCAGCTTATTTACCCACCTCCAGTTGCAGCTCACCCTGCAGCACCCTGCACTGACAGGGATTCACTAATTATCCTTTGGAGGTGAGCTGGGCTGCTCCAGCTTTGATGCTCTGCTTTGCAATTAAATGTATTCCAGCAACCACATGGGGGAGAAGGAAAAAATACAGCTTCCAGTTCTGCAATGACCTACTTACAGCATTAAAGCACTGAGGGGAAGGGGGAGGGCTGGGGAGGAGGGGAGAGGTCTAACTACAGCTTAATGCAAGCTGACACTGATCTGGGCTTTGGAATACACAGCAATCAATATCAGATACGACTTCACATCCTGCAGAAAATATTGGCGCAAAGTTAATGACAGGAAGAAATTCATACAAGGCCTTGCTTCTCAAAACCTGCAGTAGTTTTAGTATCCACAATCGAGTATCCACAATCCCTTTGTGCCTCCCCTGCTGTGCCCCATGCCACAGCTCTCCTAAAGTTTGTGTAAAATTCACAGCATTATTCAAGCTGGGGGAAACGCTGTGCTGAGCACTCTCCCCCTGTCCAGGAATATCTTCTGCTCAGGCAAGTACAGACATTCTCAATGAGTACAGCAAGGAAAGGAAGAGAATCTGATTTATTTAGCATCACTAAGCTAAGTCAGTGCCACAGATTGATTCCAAACCTTCTCATTCATGTTTTAAGCTTGACCCTTCCCCTAGTTTTTCCCCACCTCAGATTGTCTTTAATCTTTAAGACAATTAAGCAGAATCATTACAGAAAGGTGATCATGGGAATATTTTGCATTCTGCCAGTGATCCCAGAACACACAGGATTTTTTAGGTATGGAATGTATTTTGGGATACAGTTTCTCTTTTCAATATTCCACTATCTTGGCACAGACAATTTAATTTCTGGACTTCATACCAAGCACAGTGTTTACTGGTGACAAAGTCAAATGGCAGGCACACACTATAAACTAGACTCTTCCAAAATGACATTTACTTGCAGCATGGGAAATGTTCATTGTTTAAGTATCAGAGCAAATGTTTTGAAAGCTTAGCTGCAAAAATTGAGCTGAGCAACACGTCAGTAAGAATTTTAAAGTCTTTCATTCCTTGTAGCCCTTTGTACAACATAAAGAAAAGGAAACCCCTTTAACAGCCTGAGAAAATTATCTGCCCTTTTTTTTTTGTGTTAGATGAAATATTAACCTTCAGTACTGTTCCCAAAACTTTACAAATATATTGGAAATATCAAATGTATAAATGTATAATGGTTACCCTGAGCTACAGTATCTAAGGATCTAGAAAACAGAAAGAAAGAAAAAGAGCAAAGTGAAGGTGAATGTGATTTTTTTATCCTTTCAGCCCCCACCCAGATAAGGAGCAACATCCAGCAGCACTACTTGCCCCAGCCAGAGGATTTTCAGCCTGAATTATTAGTTTCCTTCAGTATTCTCTAGCTCAGTAGCTGCATTGCTGGAAGGAATCATTCACATCTGTGGAATTTTCTAATCCTCTTCTACAGCTGTCACAGAAATTGGCTGTTCTCCCTTTCCCCAACTATTTCTGAGTCACACTACCTAGGGCTGTGAGCTTGTCATATCTGATGACTGAGGCAGGGCCAGACACAGTCAGTACTTCAACAGGAGACAGCCAGAGAGAGGAGATATGCTATGGAGACAATGCTGCTTAATCAATGGGCAGCAAATTACACTTTGCATGTCTGCACAGGGCATTATTCCCTCAGTACAGCCAGTTGTGGTACAACTGACACAGCTGGAAACAAAGAGAAGTACTGCTTCTACTGGAAATGACAGTCAGAATATAATAATTTAATGAACAGCTCTAAATGAGTCAAAATCGCTGTGACCTATTACAATGGATAAATTCCTGAATTAATGTCCTGCAAGAAAGTTGGCAGGAAAGTCCCTCCATTCAAATCACAGCAAAAACCCCGTTGCTCAGCCAGAGGTTTCATTTGACACCATGTCCATGCATCACTGCATTGCCATGGAATGGAGGAGCTCTAATCTCAAATTTACTCATCCTGAAGCACATCAGCTGCACCTATTTATAAACCTTTTTGCCTCCAAAACCCAGGAACCAAAATGAGCAAGCAAACGAGAAGGTGGGGCAAAAGTTGTTGGTTTGCTGCTTTCCTGAAGTCTCTCTCCCTTCTGGTAATCCTCTGTAAATGTTAATACCACTGCTTTTCTACAGCTTGGAGAGAAGAAAGTATTCCCTGGAGAGGAAGACTGGAATTTTCTTCTTGTTTCCTTGCTGTGCACCTGAGATCCTGTAAGGGTCTCTTTCTTGGGCGAATGTATCAAGGACCAGTGAAAATATTTGAGCATTTGAAGTTATTTGAGCAATTATACAAGACAGCAGTGTCTCACTTTATCCATCAGTACTGTAAATTATGTACTTTGCCTTGCAGTGACATTAAGCCTCCACAGTTGTAAAAACTTTGCCACGCTTGGATGAAAAACATAATCTAAAGTATACTGTATAATTAATGTGACTGCACACACTCTTCCTTCTTTTTAAGCAAATTCTTCAAAAGCATTCCAAGCATCTAAAGGCTTTTTTCTTTTCATATGAAAATGACTGATTGCATATTTAAAAGTATTAATTGGTTCTATGATAAGGTTTTTTAAAAAAAACCCTTAACACTTCCAAGATATCAGGAAGGAACATTGTAATTGCTCAAATAACTTAAAATGCTCAGACGTTTTCAGAGGTCCTTGATACAATCACCCAGTGAAGACACCCACATGGGCAAAGGTGCATGGTATTTATTTAGAAAAGGCTGCTTGAAGGTAATGGACTAATAATAAATAATTTGTAGAACATTGTGCACAAATTATAAAAAGCATTCCAAACAACTGATCTCATTCCTTGGTTTAATTATTCAGTTCTTTTTAGGCTACAGCTATGTGTCTGGTATATTTGCTTCAGATCTCAAGAGGGTATTGACCAGGTTTTCTGAAGTCTTCTGCATTATTTATCTCTTCCTACCATAAGGGGTTTGATAGGCATACTGTTTCAATAATTAAATGTCAACAATTCATGCTGTTGGCCAAAACCCAAAGGACCTTCATAAATAAATAATAACATCTTGCATTTTTATAGCTTCTTTCATTCAAGGGTCTCAAAAGTGCTCTGCAAATATTCATTAAGATCCACTCCCTCCTCGACAGGCTTGCAAGGTAATTCAGAATTATTCTACCAGAGGTTTTTCACAACGGGAGGGGAGAAGGATCAGCCATGCCAAAGTCAAGGCTCAAGCCAGGGTCTGAGGTGGGGACAGAGCCCAAACCAGCCCCTTGTGCCAGCTGCCCTCCCCAGCCCCTGCACTGGCAGCAGCAGGACACAGATGTGATTCCAGGGAATTCACTGCCATGTAAGAGCTACAAAAGTGGGGCAGGATGGGGAGAAATGGCTCTGTGTGGTTATTCTCAGTTCTTCTGAAGAGAGAATGGAGATAACTCAGTCTGGGAAACTTAGAGAAAAGAATTCAAACAGTTATTATCTTATCCCTTGCACCTGATCTTGTGCAGGATGTTTACAAGAAGGAGTTACTCCCTGTTTAACCAAGGAGTATCCTAAAGACCAATCAGGTCTTAGGTGCAGGAACTTCTCTATAAGAGTGTGATATTCTATTAATAAATGAGCCTCTATGCCTTCTGAATCATGGAGTGCCTGTCACCCTTCTTGCTGTTCCTAAACTCAACTGCAACAGCTCTGTGCTTGACTTTTGTTTTAAACATGTTTTATTGTCGCGTTTCCAGAGAAGATGAGGGAAAACAATGCTGCACATGGACCCAGCATTGACATTTCTCTCTGTTCTGGTCAGCTGTGATTTCAGTCAGAGCAAGGAAATATCCTGTTTCCAACCAAATCCATCAAAATGTTCATTAGAAGTCAAAGAGCTGTGTTTCATTCGCCTTTCTCCAGTCATTTTTGTTAGCATCATTCTCCATGACCTCTTTTTCACTCCACACTGAGGAAAACAAGAATGATCATAATGATCTTACATTTCTATAGTGGCTTTCATCACACTGACATGTTGAGAGCAATGATGAGCCCAGAAATAACATAAGAAGCCTTTTCAGGCACTCTCTTCTCAATTTAGAGCCGAGTTTCTGAGGAGAGAAAGCCTGAATCTGAAAGCTGAGTGCACACCCTCGCTCTGCTCATTCAGGTAGCTTTCAGACATTAATTCTACCTCCAGTCCTGCAAAGCTGTGAGAAATTCCACACAGAAATGACCCCAACAACTAAAACCTCCCATTCTGGCTCTCAGAACAAGCACCAAGTTCAGAAAAGCTCTGGTAGCGTGCTCCATTGGAGCTCATTTCTGGTTTGAAAGCAATGCCTAGATAAATACAACACCAGAATACCTATTTTTAAACAAATGGAACAACATCCAAAAGTGCTTTCACTCACATAGAGCACTTCAGGGTCCCCTAATCTCCATGGCTTTCAGAGGAATGCCCACATTTTCCACCCCTTGCCCAGCTGTCAGTAAATACAGATTTACACATGCACCTGACACACAAAGTACAGTTTCAGACTGGTAAAGGTGTTTTAGACTTACCAAATCTGAGTACAAGCTAACCCTCGATTTTTCAGGAATTAGAACCATTTTTCAGGTGCTTGAATGTATACACCTGTCCTTGATTGGCTTCCTGAAATTCAGCACCTGAACTTCTCTCTGCTATTATAGCCAGGAATATTTACTAGTTTTCAAGAACTGTAGACTTCATGTCCATTTTTTAAAGGCACAAACCATCAATGCCTTTTGTATTACTTTTTTTTTTTTAATTCAAATAAATGGACCAGTTTACTCTGTTTGTGGGAAAAGTTATGGGATCTGATGAGGAAGATGACATGAAGGAGCATTCACAGGTATTATCATGGGTCAAAAATACACACACTGTCCTATCTGAACTTGATCAATGCTCACTGCCAGTAAGAAAAAGATAAAAACATGAAATATTATCGAAATGTAAGGATATAAGAACATACTTAAGTATTTAAGGCTATACCATTGGATGAATAAAAATAAACCAAATTTTATACACTGTGAAAATCAGTAAAAAATTAATGGAAAATGGGGTGCATTAAGCTTTAATAACAGTAATTCAGCTCTTTCTCCTGCAGGTTCTTTTCTTCAAGCCTGTGCTTTTCCTCTGCTTCCTGAATCTCCCTTTCACCAAGCTTCATGCCTGCTTCCAGCTCCCTACAGCTTGCTTTGGAGCAATTTAGGGCAAATGTAAGTTCTTTTAATTACCACATTTCTGTATCTGCTGCACAGTCTAAGTCATCCTTCCCCACATTTTTTCCATTAAGTCATCCTACCCAGAAATTAACTTTATTGGCAGTTTTGCCTTCAGTGAGGCACTGAGCTGTGGAGTGCATTTAGGAGAAGACAGAAGGCTGTAAGAAGTCACTTGGCAGTGGTGCTGCCAATGTGGGGATGTCTAAACACATTTTTATGTGCAGCAACCCGTTGATTTATGGATTCACTGGATCTGCTTCCTCCACATGATGTGAGAGTGTCTTCCCACTGAATTAAGGTTCACCATGTGTTCCTGTGCCAGAACAACTCCAGTTCTGTTGACTGCCTGCAGCTCTTCCCCAGTTTTCTCCATGCACACGTGTCCAGCAAACATGTAAATAATTCATTCAGGTACACTCAAGCCTGTCTCAGAAGATTAGGACATTGTCTCAGGACAGCAAACTCCCTAATGTTTGATTTTTCAATAGTACTACTGAAACACAGTTTTGTTCACTTTTTTTATTACCCTGAATGCTTTCTGCTTAATTTGTGGTCTCCTGAAGATCCAGCAAGCAGCACAAGACAAATACAATTAATTTTCAGAGCAGGTACTATTGATCCCATGTTCACTGCCCTATTAAAATGACATTTTGCACGATGCAGAATGACTGATGCAGAAGTTATTTAACCTGACAGATGCTAAGAGCAAGAAGGCAATAGTTGCTCACTGCATCATTATTCAATAGATAATAATTTAACTTGGCTTTGCAAAGGCCATTCTCATTTATGGGTGCTACTGAACTAACATTTTATTACAGTTTAAGATGACATCATCCACTTCTAACATTCCCTCCCTTCCAGTAAAACAATCTTAAATCCAGTCAATGCAAAACAGTGCTAAATCCTACTATTTGAATCTGATTAAGTTACAAAGCTGGCCTCAATAATATCTGTATTCCACAATCTGTTTTCTTAGTTCTCCTCCCAGTTTCTTTACTGTAGAACTCTCAAATAACCAACCAACCAACCAAACAAACCTCACCTACCACCACCACAAAAATCCTGTATATGAAGTGAGGAAGAGTCAGTCTCAAATTTGGCTCTTAAGGTTTTTGCCTTTTGTGTGCAGAATCCTGCATCTACACAAGCCAAAAGTTTGTAGTTAGAGTGTACAGGAATTTCCTGATCCAACCAGGGAGATTTCGTACAGCCTGACATACAAAAGTAATCAGTTATTAACCTAGGATACTCATTCCAGCTTTTAGAAAATTCTGGTGTCTTTTGTCCTGTTCTTTCCTCCTAATGCATAATCTGGAAACTCTTCTAGAAGAGCTAAACAGGAATCCTAAATTAGGAGGAAAGACTGATCAAACGCCAAGCCTTACACCACACAAACCATTTCAGTGGTGATAACAGCATTATCTGCACGAATCCTTACACAGGGATTGATTTCCTGCACTGTGCTCCCAGGAGCACCCACAAAAGCCAGGAGGAAGCAGGGCACTTGGAAACCCATGCCAGAGCAGCCTTTCCAGAGCCTCATCAGTGCTGCTGAGCAGCAGTTCATTTTATTATATTATATCCATTTTTATCCATTATATCCATTTCAGATATCTTCCAGGTACTGCACGTGGGCTTGCCTTCAACCCCAGCCAAAGCTCACTGAGACAACGGGCTAATTGCTAACCCCAATTACTTTTTTTTTAATTGAAAGAGCTTGAGTTACTCAAGGGCTGTCCACAGAGACAGCAGACAGATGGGAAAATGGTTTGCCCAGGCTCTGGGCTGCCTTGCTCCATCCAGGAGCCACAGAGGCACAAGTGACATGACCCCATGCTTTAGCTAATCAAGCTCTGCCAAGAACTTTCCTCATGTGACATGTTATCAGCCCACACGAAGACTGATGGTTTCACTTCTGCTATTTCCTTCTGTCTGAAAAGGTGTAAAAACAAGCAGAGAAATGGGATTCCAGCACATGAACTTTCCAGTAGCTGACTTGATCTTCACCTTCCATCAGACAAGAGCAGAGACAAGACCACATGAAGCATGTGTATGTCACAATCGAGCTAGAGAAGGAGGCAGCAAATCACTCTGACTCGAAGAGCAGCAAAAGAGAGCATTTATTTGAAACACACAATTTTTATATCATCGATCGCTACAGTCAAACTGATTGGCTTTATGCTAATTCATCTGACTCCATTGGTAGTTTCAGCTCAACGTAGCTCAAGGACACTAATTCAAAACATAGCCTAAAGTTTACATTCTTTCCTTGAAGACTTACTTTTTTATGTCTAAAATCTCTCTCCGGCTGTGAGCACAGCCACAGGTCCCCCTTTTTCGTTTAAAAGAAGAAACTTACACCAATCGGAGACATCCCTAGCATATATTACACAAGTCTGAAAACTTAATTAACGTTTCTAAAAATCATCATTAACAAAACTTCGTTAGTCTGCTTGAAATCAGCAGTCTAACTCGTCAGTCCAATGTCCATTGTAAGCAAAGAAAGATGAAATGTTCAGACCCCACTAGCAGAGGGGCCATCTGGTTGATGGTTGGCACCACGGTCAGCATTCGAAGATGGTCTGTTGGCTGTTGCTATGAACATATTATAAGTTTCTCTGTGTGTAAGCCTTCTGATCTATTTTCCCATGGGAGAACATCCTTTTGCTGTTCTTTTGCTCTGTATAAGCTTTCTGTAAACAATATTTGTGTATGTTCTTTCAAGGACATTGAAAATGGCTCTGCTCCTCCTGAGAGTGGGGGAAGGAGGTGAAAAGACTTTATCTTTCTGATATTGTAAGCACTGGGGACATTGCTTGGATGAATGCAGGAGCAGGAGCATGGAGAATGCTCTCTGCTGAGCAGATATAGAAAAATACTAGAATTATGGAGTCATTTTAATAAATCATATTAGCCTTCTGATATTATTGTCAGAGTCCTTTCTTCAATGTATGGACCACGACGATAGTTGGCCACACGTGTAGAAGGTGAAGGGTAAAGAAAGCACAGGAGGCAGGCTTGCTGCAGGGATGACAGACATGCAGGCAGTCCTTTTTGTCCCCCTCTGTGCAGCCTGCAGCTGTGGCATGCTGCTGGAGAGCCTCCTGCCATCAGTACAGAAAGCTCTTTCCTTTCTTCTCTGCCATACCAGAAACGAGTTTGTAAAAGAGATTTGCACCGTGAAGCCACGTAAAACTCTTGTCTCTGGCAGAGCATGGGAAACAAGCTGTCACTGACAGGGCATCTCAGTTTATTTAGGTTATTTATAGGAGAGCTTCTCACCTGCTGACTGCTTTATGGGTTGTCAGTGCTGGGCCACTGATCCCTGACAGCCCTGCTGCTGGAGCCAGTGTTTTTGACTTCCAGTAAAATTGATGAGATAGGTAACACGGGGACCTCTACTTGCACCTGGGCGTTGATGAACAGCAATATTAAGCTTAAGAAGCAGAGCTTTACTGTCTGCTTTGATGGCAAGTCAAACAGACCAGATGAACGTTCCAAGGGACCACACCAGCAGCAGGAAAATATTTCTAAGACAAACAGCTGTCTGTTTAAAGAACCACTCTATGGTGAGGCTCCCATGTGATAAATACACCCAGGGGAACCCAAGCCTTGAGGTGGTAATCTTAAAAGTTCCCAGAGGCCTGATTATTTTGCAGTGATGTTGCAAGCCTTGTCAAGATGCATTGCTTAATCAATCCCTGCAGAATCATTGGGCTAACTGGTCCTTCCCTGACAGGGATCCAGCACCAGGCCTGGGATCTTTACTGCTGCACAACTGTTGGATGTTAACAGAGAGAATAAAGCACAACTGGCTATTACTGGTTCAATTACAGCAGTCATTCCAATTGATGAGGTTTGCTAAGACAGAAGGAAACAAGGCAGGAAAACCCTTATCTGGTCATTTCTCTCCCAATGCATGTGGTTACTGCATATTTCTTTGCTTAGTAGTACCCCTTGATTTGTAACAGCTCACTTTACTTACTGTGTAAGTAAATGACACTGATCATATTCTGATCATATTCTCAGATTTATTTTTTTAAGGAAAGAAGGCAGCATTCTGTCCTCTATCATGATCTTTTACACAACTCAGGCCAGAGAACACTGACCAAATTCTCTTAAGCCTAAAGCCTAAACCTCTGCTTGAGCCATAACAGTTTTACAGAGATTCCTGGCAATATCTGTACCAACTTTCCTTTGCTTTATTTTCTTTGCCTTCTTTTCTCTAGCTTTGTTTAAAGTTGTCTGTGTTTTTCTAAAGGTCCTCAAATCACAACATGGCAGGATGTTTTTTTCTTATGCAAGAAAAACTTGCACAAAAGAGGTAGGTATTAGTGACTTAAAGACTTACAAGTGAGGAAGAATGCACTACTTCCCTAAGTATCTACAGAGATTAATTATCCATAATGTTTTTGGGTTTTTTTGCATGTTAAACTCAGCATCAAATCCTTAGATCTGACAGAATAAGAAATATGGAGATCAAACACTATTGAGCAGCAGAAGTCTCTTATCAGTGTTGGTTCTTCTAGACTGTAACCAAAGTGACTCCTTCCCTTCCCATGGATAAACTAACTAGACCAAGCTTCTTTAATCTCCACTCTAAGTCATGTTCCCCAAGCATCACTCTCACACCTTTTTCCCTAAGCCTTTTTCAAATTTGTGGCATTCTGTTTTAAGTTACATAAAAAAGAGAGCTTAGAAGCAGCCTGCAGAATCATAAGAACGAGCAGTTGGATGTCATTATAAGATCCAGCAGAAGCTGGCTCTTATTAGTCCAGAAAAAAAATTATTGGTGAAATTGCATGTTTGTAATAAAGAAACCATATAACCTGTAATGGAGATCTGTGATTGAAATGAACCTACCCGAAGACAGCAGAAAGAGTTCTAGGAAGAAGTAGAGATATTAAGAAAAGAAAGTTTGTTTTGTATAATATTACCTTTTTACCACATTTTGCTGAAGGGTGAAAATCCATCTCTAGAGAAATTCAGAATTAGCAAGAGCCTGTTTGTTTAAAGCACTTACCAACTCTTGCTAAGGAAGGAAAATTGCCTCTTTCTATGCTGCCTTGGGTGAGGAACCCTCTTTTTTTTATACAACTGTTAAATGTAAATGTGTCTTGCTCACAACAGTTATTCAAGGCAGACAGGCAAAGAAAGAAAGAAAGAAAAAGAAAGAGGA
>VXAX01004741.1:156846-199475 GCA_013399835.1 Leptocoma aspasia
AACAAACATAAAAAAAAAAAGGAAGAAGGAAGAGAGGAAGGAAGGAAGGAAGGAAGGAAGGAAGGAAGGAAGGAAGGAAGGATCCAAAAGCAAAGCACCTTTCATTTTTAAAGAAATTGTTTAAAATCCTTTTCCCCCTCTATACCCTCTAAACTAAACTAAACCTTCTGATGGACTATGGCAAGCTGTTATTGCCCAAGACACATCAAGATGTGGGCTACTGTTATATAAGTGTGCTAAAAGTCAAACCTTTGCTAAAAAAAGACAAAAAATTGAAATATTTTATAAACTCTCCTGATCAGGAAGTAGTTGAGAATGTGTCTAGAAAAAAAAAAAAAACCAAGAATTTGTGCAGTACAAGCTGAGTCTGCAGAGACACTGAAATGACAAATCTCATGGCAATATTTAACCCAGGACCTATTGATCTGAGGGAATTTCATCAGCACCATCTTGTGCCCTCCTGTCTGTTCAAAGCATCTCCCATCCCCACACCACTGCTAGCCTCACTGGATGACAACAGGACTGTCAGGATGCCACAGGAAGTTACACTGCACTAAAAATTTTAGATAATTTTCAGATAACTGCCAGACTCGAGTAAACAGCATCTCCATGAGCCTTTCACCACGTAATGTAGAACTGCATTCTTATTTTATCAGTAAATATTCCTCCATTATGAAGATGTAACTCCAACTGTTACAACAGTTATCTGTGATAACTGCAGATATAAGATTAAGTCATTCTGCTCCAAGTGTTTTGCTCTCTTAAGAATCCAATTTCCAGCAGTTTTGCTTTTGGACAACTTTGTACCTGAGCACATGCCAATTAGATTCAACACTGGAAGCAATGCAGAGACTTGTAGAGAAAAGATTTTCCATGTTAAAAAAAGCCAGGGAAGTACCAGGTAACTGCTTTGTGACCAAGAAAACACAGCTGGGAGTATCTTACTGGAGCTGGTTACAAAAACCTCCATGGTTTTGGGCTGTAGGTTTGGGGTTTGGTTTTTATTATTTTTTAAATTTGTTTTTCTGGGTTGGTTTGTTTGATTGGTTGGTTTTTGTTGTTGTTGTTGTTTGGGGGTTTTTTTGTGTTTTGGGGTTTTTTTTTTTTTTTTGTTGTTAGCTTGGGGTTTTGTTTGTTTGGGGTTTTTTGTTGTTGATTTGTTGTTTTTTTGTTATTTTCTTTCTAAAGAACACGAAAGAAACTAAGGTTTTTCACATGACAGAGCAAATCTGCCTGCCTGAAGACCTCAGAAATAATGTAGGCAGAGCTAGATTAATAATTTAGGATGTGAAGCACAAGCAGACTTCCCTTATCCTCAGTGCCACCTTCTCAGAATGCAGCTGGGGCTCCTTGCTCAGGCAGGATGCTCATCACTGCCATGTCTGCAGCAGCAGACTCACAATTTGGACCATCAGGAAAAAGATGACCTTCTTTTCACTCATTGTGACTCTTATTTTGGTCATGATAAAGCAGCACTTTTCCTTAGGTGGAAATTACTCTCTGTGAAAAGTCCATGTACCAAGAATAAATTTTCATTTATTTTTTTCATTTGTTTATTTATTTATTTCATTTATTATTTATTATTTTCATTCATTTATTTCATTTATTTCAAATATTTCATTCTTTGTGATTTATTTGGCTACAAGGAAAAGAATTTTATTTTACACTTGTATCTATATAACGAAAAAGTTTTGCATCTTTTTTTATGCATATTTTGCAAGCCAGCATGCAAGCCATCCCTGAGCCTGTAAAATTTTAGTGTTGGTTTTTAGGTCTTAGGGGAAGTTTGAAAGATACCACTAAGCAAGCATTTCACCAGTCTGTTCTTTTCTCTACATTTATGTGTGTCCTGCATATGGAAAAGAATACCCTTCTAAGGCTTCACAGCAGTATTTGCTGTTCTGCCTGCACTGCTGGTGAAAAGATCTTGTAGCAGCTTTTCAGACACAGAAGTAGGATGTCACCGTCTCCACTCTTTGGTCATACCTTAAGCACATCCTTGAGAAGTATAATTCCTCTAGGAATTTGTCCCCAGTCAGATGTGGTGTCTTTGAAGACTAACCCTCTTTTTCCTTTACACCTCTAGGTGATAAAAGAGGATGAACAATGTACAAGTTGTGATCTCCAGGGTCTAAAGCCCTCAACTTTATCTACAGACAGCAACTACAAGTTCATTTCCTATGTATTTTACCCAGAAGTGTTTTGCTGTGTGATGCCTTGCAAGGCTAATTTGATCTACCAGGTATGGATGAAGCACCCATCACGGTACCAGAACTTCATTATCACTTTCTCTTTTGATTTAGATGCACCTGTTTGCAGACTGAAAACCTGTGGAACTCCAGGGGATGTTTCTGCAGCCTCCCCACTGTCACTCTAGAGTGCAACACGAAATGCAGAGACACAGCTGAGTGAAGGCAAAGAAGAAGCAAACTTTATTTTGGTTTTCACATTATATAGAGTTTAGGCAACAACCATGGATTGGCCGGTGAAGTTACATCCTCTCCAACCACACTGGTCAATGACAAAGTCCATCAAACCTTTCTTCTCCCAGGAGAAAGAATGAAAAACAAGAAGACAGTTAGAAAAACATGTGCATGTTTACAAAAACAGCGTGAGAAACTCCATCACAAGAATGAAAACATCAGAAGGCTGAAAAATGAGAGTGACACCCCTCCTGCTCAGGAAAGCAGCATTTATTGTCTGGGCTGGGGAGACAGAGCACTGCCTGGTGTCTTGCTGAGGACCCTTTCACAAGCACTGGTCTCCTTTAGCAGCATTTAATTTGCTGAATTGGTATGGTTCTCATGCCAAACATCAAGGAGGTAGCTTCAGGTCAGTGATTGCAGTTGGTGAGAAAACTCAGCCCAAGCTCCTCACCTTTTCACATGATCTGAGAGCCTACACTGCCTTGCTTTGCAGGGAAAGGAATATTCACTGCATATGCTCACAAGCACCATGAATTTCTCCATCCAACCAATCCCTGCCTTCACCATCCCAGTAATTTAAACACCAGAGGGATAGGCTGTACCTGAACTGCCAGCTGGAGGGAAGTGGGGAGATGGTGTGGCACAGCAGCCCAGTGCCCTGACCCTGGAGTCACTCACCAGGAGGTGACCTCCCAGACCACCACCAGAACACCCTGCTGCCAGTGGACACACAGGACCACAGCTGACAAGTCCTGACTTCCAAATTAATCTTCACAGACAGTGACTGTCATTGCTGACACAGATGGCCTTTCCTCTCAGCATTGCCAGCAGCTCCACATGGGCAAAGATGCCCTGTGTATGAATGATCTTGGAAGTGAACAGAGCTGCTGTCACGTCCCTGACCCTTTCAAGGGATGGGGATGGAAAGGAGGGGAGGAGAAAAGGGAGCAGTGGGAGCAGAGCTGTCCCCACAAAGCAAAAGGAGAAGGGCTGGGGATGTAACAGACGAAGGCACTGCATGGCATACACCACATGAGAATGTAAGATCCAGTTCAAACTTAAAACAGATGAAATGCCAAAGCCAAAAGGCCACAAGAGACACAAGAGTGCTTCTGGTAACTAACAAGATCCACCACTGAAGTGCTGGTGTTTCCCAGGCTCCCTCACAGGACGAGCCCTGCAGCAGAGAGCTGCAGCAGAGTCCCCAGGCAGGGGACGCCCAGCCCTGCACAGCTTGGATGCTGCAGTTTGAAACACTAAGGCAGAGGCTACTGGTGCTCCCACCCAGCTCCACAGAGATGGCCACTGCATGGAAATAAATTCTGAAGGCTTTCCAAGACTCCTCTGTGCTGCCACTCTGCTGTGTTATTATATTAGTAGTGGTATTGTTGCTAGAACATATTATAAGCTTCTCCGTGTGTAAGCCTGCAAATGAATTTTCCCATGGGAGAACATCCTTTTGCTGTCTTTTTACTCTGGATAAGTTTTCTATAAACAAAATCTCTGTGCTGTTCTTCAGGAATGTTTTTTAAATTCCTCTCCTGTCTCCTAGCAAAGGGAGATATGGGTTCTCCTTCAACCTATGAGGTGAAGGACTTATCTTTCTGATATTGTAAGCATTCTGAGATTCTTGTACAGAGCAGTGAAGAAGAAACATCTGAGCTCTGTACCTGGGCACATTATAGCCCAAATCCTCTGATTATGGAGTCATTTTAATAAATCATATTTAGCCTTCTGAAATTATTGTCAAGAGTCCTTTGTTAATGAACGGACCACGGCAATAGTGGCAAAGCAAAGGCAGAACATAACCATACAGACATAAACAAAGTACTTCAATTTCTTTCAGGAATTCAACTCTCTGGTTCTCTTTCCACTTCTTACTCCCTCTCTCAAGAGGGAGCGAGCATTTGTTAAATTTGGCTTTGAACGCGGGAAAACATTGGTTTGTAATAACCCTCCTAATTTGCTTTTCTTGGCAAGCACGCTGCACCAGCCGTCCCTGGTTCTGTTGTTAGGGGATGACTATGAAGCTAAGAAAACATACACACAAATTCCTGAGTAATTGCACGTGCAGTTCCTGCTTTCTAATGCACTGTAGTGTAATTACCTTTTTGTCAGCTCAACCTCATTCTGTGCAGAACAGCTGAAATCCCTAATTACCAACTGCAGCAGCAAAAAGTCCCCAGTTTGCTCCCCAGGAAGTGGTATCATTAACCCAACTCATTATTTGCTGCTTGTCAGGTGAGGCCTATGGAAATTTCACCTGCATTTATTGGTTTATGGAAGCATAAACACCACATTCTGCATAAAACACTGGGAAAAAAAAAACACCCCACTCCCCAAGGGAAAAACTCAACAGGCAGGTGCAGGAGAAGGTTGTAAAAAGGTGGGGTTCAGTCTCTTCTCACAAGAGACAGGACAAGAGGTAATGACCTCGATTTGCATCAGGGGAGAATCTGATTGTATTTGAAAAGCTTCTTCCCAGAGAGGCTTGTGGAGCATTGGAACGGGCTGCCCTGTTAAGGAAGTGGTTAAGCCAACCACCATCCCTGGAAGCATTTAAAAAGATATGTAGATGTGGCACTTACAGGCATGGTTTAGTGGTGGACTTGGCAGATTCATGGCATTCCCTTGCAAACAGTGGCAATAGATCACGAAAATAGCCAGGGATTAGGGTCATGCTCCTTAGTTTTTACAGTCTTGCTTTATACTGTTGAACAGCAAGTGCATTTCCAAAGTCCATACATGGATTCAGATGTGACACACACAGATGCTGAGAATGCAAAGAATTCCTGGATTTACTGTGCAGAAGTTCTAAAAAAACCTAAAGCCTCTGTGACTCAACCATTTCTCTTCCCTGCAACATCAGCCTGTTAGGCTCCTACAAAAGATGATAATAATAAATTATTTTTATGTGAACATACCCGCTTCCTCCCTTCTTTCCAGAAACTAAATGGTGAAATAAAACAAGTAACAAAATTTTAGCAACTTCTGAGCAGATTTAATTAAGGAAACTCCATTTTATTGCAGACAGGCTGTCCTATTTAATCTCCCACTCACAGGTTTTCTTCTCACTGCATTTTCGAGCAATTAAAACAAGGCAAACTGGAATGCCAATTACATGCCTCTTGAAACAACAGCCACCCTTTCTGACACCTGTTTAAAAATGCATGAGCTGACACATTTGCAAACTAATTTCGGCATTTCTGCAGTGGCCCTGATTGCCTGCATTCTGGGCTGGTGCATTTTGTGCCCCAGAAAGCAGAGAGCATCAGCCACTCCTGGGCTCTGCACCACAGCTCTGTGAGGCAAGAGGAAAGAGAGGGGGCTCCTACAGCTGCTGCTGAGGCAAGGAGGAATTTTGGCTTGGGGATAGAGAGGAGACAGTCATTCTGCCTCTTTATGTTTCAGGGACCCTCTTTGTAATTAATTTGCATTGATCTACACCTGATGGAGCCTCCTTCTCCTGGTCTGAGGATGGTGCAAGCAGTGAGAGGGCTGGCAGAGGGGCAGCAGGATCATGGGTCCTCAGGAGGTTCTTTCACCTTGCAGAAAGAAACTGAGATTTATTTTTTCCCTATTCTTCACCAAGATGACACAGGGCTTGCAAAATTTTCCAGGGCAAACAAGGTGGGAGAAAGGGAAGAGAGCAGCAGGAAAAGAAGGAAAAGCCAGGGTGAAAGAAAGGGAAAAGGATGGAAAGGTAAGACATGCCCCTTTGAAAAGTTTTGTTGCCTTTAACTGCAGCTAAACTTGCTGTTTTGGTGTAGGTTTCATGTCTACACATGTTAACAGGGCCCACAAGAAATTGAGCTTAGAGTCAAAAGGATAAGGAGTGAGTGGTGGAAAATTAGAATTCAGACCTCTCTGCTCACTGCATCCCACACAAAGGGCTGGATTTCCATCAGTCACTCTTACGTTGGAGCACTGCACATTGTAAACACAGATTGTGGCAGCTCCAACCAGAAAGGCTGAGAGACCCATCATGAAACCATCCATAATTTGAGGCATTTGCTTGTCCAGGGGCAGCCTGCTGAAACAGGTGGAGCCCGTGCCCGGTGTCCATTTTGGGACNTCACAAGGCATCACCGTCACAACACAGGCCACAGGCTTCACCCCACCAGTTTCTGGCCCTGGCAAGCTGCAGCTGAGCTGGGAGGTGTCCCCAGAGTGTCCCTGGGGGAGCAGGGCAGGACACACCCTGCAGGGTCAGCCCCTTGGGAGGGGAAAGCCAGCAGTGGCACATTTGAGTGCAGCAGCAGCCAGTGTGACACAGCTGTGCCATGTGAAATAGCAGTGTGGTGAAAGGAGGTGGAGGAGAGGTAATTCATCACTGAGGATGGATTAGGAGGGTGGAGGAGGATGGATTACAAGCTCGTGAGGAAGGCAGGGACAGCAGAATGCACACGTAAGCAGCCTGGCAAAAATGTACTGACATCTCATAGACACAAACACCAACCCAACTTGGACTTCCACCGTCCCTCCACCAACAAAATGCAATTCTTGATGCAGAGGAAAAATTACTTCTCTTCCCCAGCTGGCCAGCAGCTTTATTACACCTACAGCAGCACTTATCCTGTGTGTTCAGCCTCATTAGCTTCACTAGGGCTCTGCTCACTGCAAGATCAAAGGAGTCTTTTCCTGGAGGGCTTGTGCCGTTGATAATTTGGATATCTGCAGTAAACTTAATCTATCTGTGCTACAGTGCAGAGATTTGAGGCAGGGGAAGATTAAAGTGATTTGCCTAAGACAACAGACACAGTTTGAAGGAATTGAATGCAGGTTTCCACAAAGCCCAGGCTTAAAGAGGAGAAGTCTCTTCCCATGTAAAGGGCCCCCAAATACACGTCTGCAGAATTAGGATTTTGCTGTCACCATATTGGATATCTAAAGGGAAAGGATTTGGAAATAGGCTTATGTTTGTCTTTTTGCTGCTTTTTTTACCCTTTTCTTCCTCCCTAGCCTGTCTTAATTTTGCCTCTGAAAGGCCCAATCAAATAAGTCACACAAGTCTTTTGCATACGTATCTTATCAGCAGCCAACAGCTCTGGGAGGATGCTTTTCCAACATGCTGGGCTGTGCTAAAAACACTTTCCCGTTTTTGCAGTTATTTCAGGATACTTCACTCTGAGAGAAGGTTCACAGGGTTACTGCCACTCGTGGGGCTCCAGCTCTGGCTGTGGCCACGGTGCAAAATGAGGAGGCAGCTGTGGCTGTGAAGGTGAGAGGCAGACAGAAATAACCAGGATCCTCTTGAAAGCACTTGCAGGTGTTGCCTTTCTTCAGAAGGTTTGAGAGAGAGATATATTGGTGTGTGTTGGAACCCAGGGCACAGGGAATATTTCTCTGCCTGTTTTAGGGAGCCCTGGTCCCCAGCTGCACACTGCTTTTAACCTCTGTCCCTGGGAAAAATTGCCAAGGCTTTGGGATGAGTTGGANCCTCAGTGTGACAGCAAACATCCCTCTGGCTTTGATAATGACATTATGCACAGCTAGCCCATTCTTTGGCTTGTTAAACTCCAAGTTTCCTGTGGGTAAGAAATGAACATTACTCTGTCACTGTTTTCAGGGCTTTCTGCCATGTTAATCTGATTATCTATGACAGTTTCTGTCAGTTTGTTAGCGAAGATCCAATTATTCTGCTTGGCTTTTAAGTTTTCACATATTTCTGGCTAAGGGCCTGATTCTGGGTTCTTCTTTGTCCTCACGTCTTTAATACAAATATTAATGTAAAAAACAATCCCACAGAACTGATAGACTAGTGGTGTATATACAGGTCTTTAAAAATGGATGCACTCTTCATCTCCAACAAGAATAAACAAAAAAGCTGCAGAACTGACAGCTGAAGGAAATAAATGGCTCTGCACTCGATCTGACTACATTTCTGTAATGGAAATTTACAGTGTTGGTATAGAAGGGAAGTGGCTTTGGGGGTTTTATCCCCTCCTTTAAACTCTTGTTTAGATTTTGGATTTCCTTGTGTGTAAAAAAAAAAAAAAAAAAAAAGGAAAATACAGCATAGTTCTATATATAAATAAATGTGACACATTTTAGACATAGAAATTAAACTAGGGTCAGGTGAGATCCTTTTCCAAGGCATTTGACATGAGAGACAGCACAGTCAGTCTGTTATTTTTTCTCTTACACATAGTTTTTCTCAGGTATGGGTTTGCATGGCACAGACCTGTATCACTGGAAAGTGGCAAGGGTGTAGTAAACTATAAACAGAAATATATATATATATGCCCACACCATTATAAGGCGTTCAGTGCCTAATACTTGCATATCACTAGCTTTTAACTCATGTCTTTTTGAGGATCCAGAATTATTTTGCCTGAAGTCAGCTGTCACTTCCTATGTCTTTGTCAATAAAACCAGTAATACATGGACTTTGTGAATTCCTACCAGGTAACTGCACTTTTCTCATTCTTGTCTGTTCTAAATGTCATTTTTTTTTCTCAATTATGTCTGCAAATAACATAAATCTATGCAAGAGCTTTGTTTTGTAAAGGACTGCCCACTATTTCCTACAATGATAGAGCTCCACTGACAACAGCATCAGCAGGAGCTTGGCATGGCAATCTCCTGCAGGTACCTGATATAATTATCTAAAGTTCTATGAAACAATTATGAAGGTTCTGGAAGATGTTTGTCTTTCTTGCTTGGGCTCCACGGGTCTATTACTGCCAATAATCAGCATTATCATGATATTTTCTACATTCATGATATTTTCTATATTCATGATATATTCTACATTTCTACATTTTCTACATATTTCTACATACTACATTGCAGTAGTCAGCATTTCCCCTCTCCAAATCCTCAAAAAAAAAAAAAAAAAAAAAAAAAAAAGAGAAAAGACCTGTCCCAGGATGGATATGCTTCTTCAAGAGAAGGAATTCCTATGATTGCATGGTTCTGGTCTGTAACAAATGCTTGCAGGTAATGCTTTACAGGCAACATTTTGGGAGCAAGCAGTGCTCTCTTTCCACCTCTCCAGTCCTTTTTGGGAGGTGATATAGGCTAAGTGACCCTTGGGGCCACAGACAGATCATCAGCTACAAAAAGCACGACAGCAATGCCTTGTATTTATAATCCCATTAAAAACCCTGCATCCCACCAACCAAATCAGGAACTGAACATAGCAGCCATGAGAATTAATTTGATAATATTTTTCTTAAACATTATAAAATGGTTATTATAAAGTTTCCATCATACCAGAGGCCATACTCAGCAAGAACACTGCAAATCAAGCCAAATTCCACTGCTAAATATTAGGTGCAACTTTCTGTATCCTCACAAACTCCAACATCTCACTCCATGATCATTTCCTTGCACAGTTCCTTCCAAAATGATCCTGATCATATTGGGTGTAACCTGGCAGAGATTCCTCCTAGTTAAGAGTACTACCAGCAGCTATCAGGCAAGGATCTCTCTGTTTCTGCACATCTTAAAAATGACAGATGAAAGAACAGGCAATAAAAACCCCAGGATTTTCTTCTCTGGGGAATTTTAAAGCTCGAAAGAGTCTTCTCTTTCAAGTGCAAGGCATAAAATACCTGCTTGGATAACAGCAAGATTGGCTGTTCAGTATTGTCGTGGTCCATACATAGAAGAAAAGACTCTTGACGACAATATCAGAAGGCTAATATGATTTATTAAAATGACTCCATAATTCTAGTATTTTTCTAAATCTGCTCAGCAGAGAGCATTCTCCATGCTCCTGCTGCTGCTTCGTCCAAGCAATGTCCCAAATGCTCACAATATCAGAAAGATTACAGTCTTTCAGCTCCTTCTCCCACTCTCAAGGAGTAGAGCCGAGGAATTGTAAAATGTCTTTGAAGAACACCAGATATCTTGTTTACAGAAGGCTTATACAGAGTAAAAGAACAGCAAAAGGATGTTCTCCCATGGGAAAATAGATCAGAAGGCTTACACACAGAGAAACTTATAATATGTTCATAGCAACAGTTCAGAAGGAAAAGTATTGTGTGCTACTGCTGCCCCTTCACCCCTCCTGCCCCTCTCCAAGCCTGTGATGCTGAAGAGAAGCTGAGGAAAATTTGTGTTTGTGTGTGTCAGGTGAAGGGGGGGGAAACAAGGTAATCAAATCCCACAGCTTCAAAGCCTAATTATCACTTATTGCCGTGGTCCATGCATTGAAAAAAGGACTCTTGACAATAATTTCAGAAGGCTAATATGATTTATTAAAATGACTCCATAATCAGATGATTTGGGCTCTAATGTGCCCAGGTACAGAGCTCAGAGCTCTTCCTTCACTGCCCTGTACCAAAATCTTGAATGCTTACAATATCAGAAAGATCTATCAGTCTTTCAGCTCCTTGTCCCACTCTCAGGAGGAGGCAGAGGAATTCAATGTCCTTGAAGAACAACACACCAGATATTTGTTTACAGGAGGCTTATACAGAGTAAAAGACAGCACAAAGATGCTTTCTCATGAGAAGAACTTTCCTGCAGGTTTGTACACAGAGAAACTTAGAATATGTTCTTGCAACAATCACTAACAAGGGTTAGCAGGAAATCCTGCAGACATTTCTGCTCTGCCTGCTACAGTTCAAACAAGCCTGTGCTCCAGGGGGTTTTGGGGGGTTTTGCATCATCTCAGGCTTCGTGGCTGCTGCTTGAGCCAGCCTGCTGATCTAAATGGGCCAATTACCTACACCAGCAGCCAGGAAGGAGTACCAGGAAACCATTTGTAATACTAATTCAACCCACTGATAATCACTGATAAACAGGTTTCACACCGAAACACCTCACAAGATCTCTGCAACTGTGTAAATTAAATTTTCTCCCCGTTACATCTGCCTGGCACCACTGGAAGTGATTATGCTCTGAGAAAAAGGTGGAAACAGAATATAAACCACACTCCTGGGTCTGGGAGATAGGATTATAGAAATTATTAGCTACTAGCAAAATCTCCAGAGCACTGTACCAAACAGAAGTTTATAAGCTTACAGCACAATCAAATGAGCAGGAACGACAGGAGGACTGCTCACTGTGCATCTCAAACCAGGTAGATTGAAAACATAAGCCTTGTTCATTGCACTGGGGTTTTCTGAGAGGCATTCTAGAGAGGGACAACAAGGAAAAAAAATAAAAAAAGAGAAAAGAAAAGGCTTCAAAGTTTTAGTGGCAGCAGGGAACAGCACAGAAGCAGAAAGGCAAAGGCAGCACACAGGCAGGAGACATTGGCTGTGCATCTCCCACAGAGGAGGTGCTCAGCTTCCTTCCTAGGTACAAGGCTTGGCTGGTTTTCTCTGCTGAAAATATCTAAAACTTTCTCCACTGGGTTAGTCAGAAATGTGCCACCTCGTAGTTAAAGCAAGGAGCTCGGGTGGGAAAATAAAACAAAAACGAAAATAAAAAGAAAAATCTCTCTCTTTCTGCTTTATTTCACCTTTAGGCTTTCCCAGCCCTGAAGCTTGTGGAGGAAAGGAGACCACTTCAGTCTTCAAGAAATTTAAGATCAGCCCTCACAAGTGCCTTTAATTTGAGTGCAGCAGCAAACAGTTCTCCAGGGGAATCCTGGCAGTGCCAGGGATCATCAGCTTCCCTGATCTGCCACTGGGGCTCAGCACCACTCACAGGGTCCACACACATCAAATGTCCCCTCTCCTTTCAGCCAGGGGTTATTGCTGTAAACCACAGAGTCAGCAGCTGCAGCCTGAGGCTGCAACAGAGAAAATATCATGATAACTCTTCCATATTCCCTCAGAGAGATACGAGCAGCTCAATTCAGCCCTAAATTGTATACAGCCCATGAAGATCCTTAAATGAAAGGTGCAAAAACCAGCCTACACCACAGTGTAGCTGTGTCTAAGCCAGCCAGTAATTACCAGCACAGAATGAAGAGAATAAGTCAAACCATTAAGTTCAGGCAGAACGTGACACTATCTGCTGCTATCACTATGATTAAATACAGTGGCATTTTTGATGCAGTGCTTGTATATTAGATTGCTTGTAGCTGTGCATAGGAAAATCTAGAAAACTGAATGACAGATGGGAGGAAAAACTTTTCCTGTATATGATTGTTATTGCTTTCTGTAGAGGCCATTCCTTTTCTTCAGAAATCACTTTTACACAAAAGTAAGGGATAAAAATCAGGCAGGTAAGAAGGAAATACATCTGCATAAAATCACCACCAAGCATGGGTAGATTTACAGGCACGTGAAGATTTGGAAATACCTGTAAATATTTAAATTTTGCTCAGTATGTTTTAAAGCTACTGTTTACTGCCCTGCATGCAGCCCTGCTTGCCAAGATGCATGGGCAGTGTACAGCCAAGACACTGAAAATGCTTGGAGCTATTTCCATAGCAACAGACTGTGGTGAGGTAATACACCTGAGATACTAATGACCTCAGCGTGGAGTCTGGATGCTAATAGAGAAATGAAAAGAGATAGATGGATTTTTTTACATTTCAATGGGCTTTTTAAGGAGCAGGAAAACAAACCCATAACAAAAATGTCCAGATAAAACAAAAATCTTCTCTTTGTGTCACTCCCAGGATATATATTCTTGTTAGAGGGAAGAAAAAAAAATTTTAAAAAAGCCATGCATGTTTCTTCAGGATGAGCAGAGCTGACACAAGCAGATTGTTCACTTCTTTTTTGCTTCTGCATGTGCAAATGCACTTGCACTTCCTGACTGAACACTTTTAAGTCCATAGAAAGCTTTTATTCACTTCAGCAGATTTTACCTTAGGATTAGCACAAAGATCCAGTTTCCCTCCTGGGTCACCTTCCCCATGTCACTCCCCCTAGGAAATTCCCAAGCTAATTCTTGCCAAGAGGCACAACAGCTAAAAGACTGTCTTTCAATTTGCAACACTCATTTGGGAGTGCATGGAAGACAGCTGGTAATATTTAAATTTAACATCCTAAAATTCCTGTGGTTGATGCAGCAGAGCTGTCAGCCAGATCCTGCCATGCTCTGATGACTGGACTTTGAAACAAAAATCCACCTGTGCTCAACAAGTGAGGTAGATATGAGCAGTCCCATGGAAAGTAAAAAGGAATGAAACCAAAAAATAATGCTGAAGTTGGTCTATTTTCTGGTGTATCCAAGAGTAATTTTCTCTCAGTCATTCCCTCTTCTTCTTGCTGGTTTCATCAAGATGTAATGTCTCCCAAGAAATAAAAGATGTGTATCATTTGTAGATCATCTTGTTATGATTGTCAACCACACCACCAGTTCCTACAGCTGTCCCTGCCCCAGGACTCCATACAAATTCCTTCTGAAAGCCAGAATCTAACAAAGAGTAAGTGATTTTCACAAACCACCCAACAAACAGTGAGAATATGTCTTTAAATCCTAACTGCACCACGCCAGTGGTTACATTACTGGTGATTTGACTTGACTTTTCCTCTTTTTTCTCATAAATTCAAATTAGCGCCAGGCAACCAGTGCTCTTCCTTTGCCTGTAGCTGCCCTTGAAAATGCTTTTAATCAAGATATAGAAAAAGCTTTGATAAGGTTGCAACCAGATCTTTTCCAAAATGTTTGACAAGGTTGCAACCAGATCTTTTCCAATCTTTAAACAGATGAATTTGCAAGTTATTAAACACTGCTAAGGCCTCTTCCCATCACCTCTTTGGAAGTGGGAGGGTACTAAGTACAGGGAAAACAGAATTACATCCAACATGGTCAAAGTCACCAACTCTGCTGTTGCTGTGGTTTATGTATTGAAAAAGGACTCTGGACAATAATTTTAGAAGGCTAATATGATTTATTAAAATGACTCTATAATTAGAGGATTTCAGGCTAATATGTGCTCAGGTACAGAGCTCAGAGCTTTTCTTTCACTGCTTCGTACTAGAAGCTAGAAATGCTTGCAATATCAGAAAGATCTATCAGTCTTTCAGCTCTTTCTCTCACTCTCAGGAGGAGGCAGAGGAATTCAATGTCCTTGAAGAACAACACACCAGATATTTGTTTACAGAAGGCTTATACAGAGTGAAAGACAGCACAAAGATGCTTTCTCATGAGAAGAATTTTCTTGCAGGATTGCACAGAAAAAAACTTATAATGTGTTCTTACAACACTCTGCTCCATATTTTTCCATGAGCATCCCTCAGTAAAACCATCACACTTTCCATTTGGAAAAAGTCATTAACGTGTAATGTAGGACTGGTCAGAGGAAGCCAAGCTGGGGACCAGGATTTGCACTTTGGTGCTTCTGCCAGCGAGATGGGATCCCACTCCACGTGTGCCATGGAATCAGGCAGTGTGGTCTGGGTGTTATATCTGTGTCTGAGGCTGTCTGCCCCCTAAAGAGAAAATAAAACCCTGTAGCAGAATCCCTGAATGGGGTAAAAATACCCCACACAGACCTAGGTCTGCTGCTGCTGACCCTTTGGGCAGAGATTAAGTGAGCAGGGCCCAAGGGAGCAGAGCAACCAACACAATTTTGGACCATTTCTTCTTAGGAATAACTCAGGAGACAATTCTCTTTATCTGTCTCACAGTCTCACATCCCAGAAATGGCATATAACTGCTAATTTTCAGCTGATTTAACTTAGAAACCCCACCAAGTTTTTTTTTGTTTGTTTGTTTGTTTGTTTTGTGCATGAGAAATCAGTCTGTGCAGTGGCAGGTAAGTACTGGCAATGCTAAGAAATAAGTCAGTCTAAGATAAAGGTATATAACAGAGAACAAAAAGCAAACAACAAAAAACCCACACCCAAAAAAAAACCCTACCACAACTTTGCAAGTGGCTTGAAAATTAAAATATACAGAACAGACTAGCTGATTCTGAGCACGTAAGAAGTGGAGCACAGGCTTGCCCTGTTGCAAACATATCACTCACTCTGCAGGGAAAGGAGATTTCTGAAGAGAGAACTGGGTCAGTAGAACTGGAATGCAGGCCTGTCACTTCAGCAATTTAAACACAAGTCAAGTTAGTGTTTAAACCCCACACTCTGACTCAAGGAATGAGAACAGATGCCATACTGAGAGAAGTCACAGACAAACCCACTTTGGCTGAGTTTATTTACTCTCTTTTTTTTTTTTAGTCTTACCTTATCTGAATTTCTCCAGAGTTTGATGCAAAAATTCAACAGAACAACCCAGTTTCAGTATGTGTCACAGATACTAAGCTTTTCCTCATGAATATTTACAGGCTGCAAATTATAGTCATTGGCATTGTTCACTTCATGCCAAAAAAAAAGCAAGTGTCACATTCTTGTTACTCACCTTACTTGCTATTTCTGTTGATAGGTCTACCTGGCTTTGAAAGCAAACAGGATCTGGCTTCCATAGGTATATGATTTCAGGAACACTATATTGACAGAATTTAACATCATAGTTCTACCCAAGAAAGATTCAAGCTGAATACAAAGGAGATAGGATAACACAACCTGGAACTGACTTTTACTGTAATTAAAAAAGCCCAATGATGTTTATGACCCTTTCCCCTTAGCAGCTGCTGCCAGATTTAATGCTAATAAAAAAGCACATTTTGGAACAATGCTATTTTATTGCAATCCTCTTCATATTCCTGACCTTCACAAGAAACTGAAGGCTGTTTAGTGGACTGAGAAAGGACAAATTGGAGTAACTCAAAGAACTAACTGCAATGTAAAGAGAAAGGGAGTACTCAGTCCCTGAAGTATGAGAGTGAAGGTCAAGGAGTCCATGAGCTGATCCCAGAAAAATGCAAGACATAAAATTCACTCCTGAATATTGGTGAAAATCTCATCTACATCATAGGACTATGGTTTGATGATACCTCATTCACCAGGCTGTTTGTTTTGTTTTGGTTTTTTAATTACTTCATGAATCATTCCATCTGAAGCCATTTTACACCTTTGCTGTGCCAACTTCTAAAGGAAGTCAGAGTGGAGTCCCTGGAGAGCACGCATCTCCTTGAGATTTCCAACGCTTCTTTGTCCCAGTGAAATCAGAAATACACTGAGTATTTTGTGGCTTGAGGCGTTTGGTATTTTCATTTCTGGGATGAGAGATTTATGCAAATTCGTGCATAATAACAGAGAACTTTGAAGCTCCTAAGATGTCCTTTCACAGCTAGAGGGTTGATGGGAATTTAGCATTTCCATTCAGCAGCTTTCCCTTTCCTGTGTAAAGCATTACTTTCTCTCTTCCAAAATTTCATTTGGTGGAATTGCTGTTAAAATCACATCCTTAAATAATAACAAAGGCCTTTGTCACATCTCTGTTGTTGCTGTTGGTTTAAAGCACAGTTTCTCTCAGGGTAAACTCCTGAGTAGAGAGCTCAGCATGCTGAACACAGGGCTGTCACCTGAGGGATGCTGCTTTTGGCCCCCTCTGCCTGTGTCCTTCATAGAAAATGAGATTTGCAGAAGAGGAAATTAGACAGCTGCCTCCAATTGAATTGCAATGAGATTTGAGGACCAATTTCCCATAAACCTGGAAAGCTGTAGTCAGGATCATGCCCTGGCATGCAGGTAAATGAGAAATGCTATTCTGGCTGCTTCCTGCTACCCAGTGGTGTGCAAATGTGTTGGTTTGCTATGTCTCACAGCTCTCTCCTCACCTTGAAAGGCTAAGTCATTTCATTTTTGGGTTTGTTTTTGGGGATTTTTTCCCCCCAATTTTATTCTAAGCTGAAATGACAAACCTCTTCGTGGTTAAAATTGGCTTTGGACAATTGGTTGCTGAATTAAGCTGCTTTTCTTTAGCCTATTTCTAATCTTTAAAGCTTTTCTTCTACTTCATTTACCTCTTCCCTTTCAAGCAGCATTCAGATTTATACATTTCCTTTTTTTTTTTTTTTTGTCCATTTTTTTAGTTTGGAATGGCTAATATTTGCAACAGTACTGAGACAATCACCCAGGAGAAATTTCTCAAGACAGAAGACCACAGAAAATTGGTTCTGTACACTTATGTGACTATCCAATTTATGTGAAGAGAAGGAGCTAAAAAAATGATAATGTTGGAGTGGAGAAGGTGTCTTTAGCACACCAGCTGGTCCTGAGAGAGCCCACTCCACCAATCCATGCTTGTGCTGTAAATTGTGGATAATCAGGAAGAGCAGAAGTGGCCAGAATTAGTTGGAGGGATGCACAATAACTGTCTTTCAGTCTCAGAGACCATCTCCAACAGGGCACATTTGATATCCATAAGGTGGTCAATGAATCTCCTTCCTTTACAGATGAAACCCAAACTGATAATTCCATTCAGGAGCCAGCCCTACTCTTTGCAAGTTTTCTTTTTTTTTTTTTTTTAATGAAGCCCAATTGAACAAAATGGAAACACTTTAAGAGATTTAACTGTGAACTCAATTTCTAAAAAAAGAGTGTTTTCAGATCACAGTGTACTATTAACATGTTAAGTGCCTTTCTGTATTCTGTTAAGAAAATCCCCAAATCTCTCAATAACTATTAGAAGAAAGATCTTGTTTCCAGTGCCTGGAGAAGCAGTAGGTAATTATAAAACAGAATAGCTGGAGGAAGATAAGAAAAATCATTATGTCACACAACCTTGAATTACATTGATTGCACACTGAAAACTACAGTGTTCAGTCTTACCTCTTGTGAGGTCAATGCTGCCTTCGACTGCACTTGGGAAAAGTTTTGCACAAAGATTTACTTATTTGACACTTGGGTCATCCTAAAGCATGTGTTAACATTACAGTAGTTATTAATGAGGTTTCTAATTAAGGTTTCTATGGTCTCTATATAATCCTTTCTAATTTACAGTAGTGCAGGAGAAATTCACTTAAAATCATGATTTCTGTCCCCCCCCAAATTACAGATGGGGCAGGGAGAGGAAAGATACTTTTGTATCCATTCATGCATTAGATCTTTGCTTTGAAATTTGGAAGGTGCATAAAAATTTCAGGGCAAAAGCATGAAAATGACAAAGTGAAAGGTTAATTAGACCCTCCCCTTTTTTCCTCTTCTGCAAATGTCTTCACGCCTCTCCTGTCTCACATTTTGGAGGACTTTTCACACTTAGCAATACTTAAATTTTCTGCCTAATTTTTTTTTTTTTTTAAGACATCAGAAAGAAGATAGAGGCCAAAACCAGGGAACTGAAAACATAAGACTGCAGTTCTTCTACTGTTGGAAAAGAAAAATAGATTTACTGCTTTTTCTTAAATACACCACAAATGACCCATGCAGCAACATAATTCAGTCCCTGACCCTGAGAGCACTCCACATCCAGTGGTTACAGCAGGAGGAGTCAGAGCATCTTACCATGGACACAAAGTAGAGATTTACCCCAAAAAAGTGACCCTGGGAAAGAATTGCAACACGTGGAGCTGGCATTGCTTGCAGTGGCATCTTTAGTGTGGATAAGCACTGCGATTTTGCTTCCAGAATGAACAATTTGGCAGCTTTCTTAAGCAGAAAATTTAGTTAGGAATAAAGAATTTGCCATATGTTGGTTCTTTCAGGCAAGTGAAAATGAGCCAGCTGCAATTATAAGAGCTGGTGTCTCCTAAATTCTTCCTTCTTTGTGCTTTGGGGGTCCTAAATCTGGCTCTCAGGTTGGGAAGGATGTACAAATAACTGAACACAAAACTCATGTTCATCTTCCAGGTAGTCTCCAGATAACCCTGCAGTAATTTCCCCTCACTATCAGGTAAATAATAGACTCCCAGGGGGATGGAACTTATATCTTGACCAACTTGTCATGTAAGTAGAGAATAATTAATTATACTCTTATTTACAGTTTGTCTGATAAGAACATTAAATGGCAAGTAACTCGAAGAATTCCAAGGTGCTGAAATGTTTGCTCTCACCCACTCAACGTGTAACCACAAGGGGAATGAAATTAATTTGGCACTGACTTACAGTATGATCCCTCACAGTAATGGGGCTTGGGTTTTGCAAAACAGGACTCACAGATGCCTCTCTCCTGAAGGTGAAATCAAATTTTGTTGGTGCTCCACAAAGCAATGAAGTGTTCTAAATACATCAGCAGTCTTAAAAGTCGTGAAACTCCAATTATCTACTCCAAGATCTTATAGGACATCCATACATTATCCAGATTACAATCTGAGGTATGTCCTTGATTTTATTTAATTTTTTTCAATTCAGAAAGTGTTACTGGTCCAAAGCTCTGCTTGCATTTACAAAGCCCAGCACATACATCTGGTGGAAGTCAGGAGATTATACATTAACTTGCCCAGCTAATTACAAACCTTTTCTGACTTCTGAAGAAAGAGGGGAAAGAACTTGAAGAGGTAGGAAAAAAAAATGAAGGGGTATAAACAGGCATAAAGCAGGAATAAACCAGTTACAATATCCATGTCATGTTCACTTGCACCCTGCTTGAAATTTCGTTCTGGTAGAACCAGAACATCTGTCACAAGCCTCTTAATACCCCTCTGACAAGGTGAAGATATAGTCACATTAAGACCTCTGCATGTGCCAGTGAAACGTGTGAGCTGTTCTCACACTCAGCAAAAATGAGGGCCTAAGATTTCAAATTGCTGCCATAAAAGTGAAATAAAAAGCAGGAAGGCAGAGAAAGAAAGAGAAGGAAGCTGCTTTTATCTGAGCCGTGAAAAAGTAATTCCCTGGGATTAGAATGTTTTTATTTCCTTTGCATATTCTTTTCTGAATTAATTGCGCTGCATTTTGATAGTGATCTTAGCGAGTGAAAATAAGTTGGTGCCAAAAAAGCTATGCTAATAGGAATAAATGACCTCAAGGTAGTGGAATGGGATATATGGCCTCTTTTATAGGTTCCTACTTAATCCAGCTCCAAGGGCATTAAGGAGCAGATGTTGCTGCCTTCTTGTGGCAGGAGATAAGCCTGGCTGTGAGGCTCATCCCTAAAAACCAGGGGGGCTGGAAGAGGGGCAGCAGCCCCAGCAGAAGTGCTGTGAGAAGGTCAAAGTGCTTCACCCACACCTGCTACAGAAAAGTCCAGGTTTCACTGGTCCAGATAAACCAAATAAAGCTGTGTCTGCACAGAGGTGTGATGATGGTCCTGGGCAGAGGCATAATGCCAGAGGGAAATTCTGCTTTTCCAGAGAAAAGAGACTTTGGTGTTGGTTTGTAGAAGGAGCTAACAGCAGGTCTGTTAGCTAACAGAGTGAGAAGTAAGAAGACGTTAATAAAGAGGTTTTTTTAAAGTTGTTACTAAGGAGATTGGGAGATGAGAAAAATTGAAGAAAGATAAAAAGTTTGTAGCTAGACAAAGTATTTTTAAATAGTTTGTTAAAGTCACTGTTACTTTCCACCAATGGTGTTATGTTGTTTTGTTTTAGCCAATAGTTAGGGTAGAAGAAGCATAAACAATTAGAAAGGGTATAAAAAATAGACATTTGTAAAAATAAAGAGTTGCCAGCTAAGACTGTCTGTGAGCAGTGCTTTGTGTCGTGACCACCTCAACAACGACATTGGTTACCCACTTTTTGATTTTTTTTTTTTTAATGTTAACAAAAGGAAGAGCAACATAAGTGAGAAGGATTCCCATGGGCTAAATTACCATCAAGCTCAACTGAGTGACAGCTCTAGAAATCATAACCATCTGTGAGGTGTGTGTGGCACAGCAAACTCCCTCCCATAAACCCAGCAAGAAAAGCTACTTACACTTTTGTGCAAAGCAGGGGGAGACTGGCAGCTGAAATGGAAATATTCACATGGGTATTAACTATTATCATGTACTGCTGGTATCATTCAGTTTTGCAAAGGGAAAAACCACTCCTAGCCACCCAGTTTATTCAAGAAATATTTGTTTAAAATCATATTACCATAAGATTCAGCTATTACTTTAAGAAATTCCACAGCTTATGGGTTTTGATGTATGCCTAATTATCAGTGTGTGAGCTTTTTTTCCCCTACTCATGCTATTTTATGTATAAGTCTTACACCACATTATGAATAATAGCAATACCTACAGTAAGAACAACTTGAAATAAAAGCAATGCATTATCCTGATTTGAAAAGGAATAGGACACCCGAACCAAAAATCTAGATTATGAAATTGCCAGTGACAAAAAGCGAGAGAAGAAACACAAATCTGAGCCACCCTCAGAAACCAAAGCCAGCAAACAATCCTAACCACATATTTCATCCACTTGCACAATCTGCTGACCCACTTCTCTGAAACTCAGGCACCAGAAATGGGTTGTATCCAGGAGGATTTCTGCAAACCACATCTCCAGCCTTGCTTGTTTCAAAGAGCTGTCAAGTCCATATCACACTACACTTCAAAGACAAATTTCAGCCTCTCAAAGGTGCATACCAATTTGGTTTTTTGTAAAACATCAGTAACAATAACAAAGAGAATAGGAAAAATATTATGGAGACTGATGTGAACACAAATATTTTAGGAACATTACATTTGAAGAACGCACAATAAACATGACAAAAAAGAAAAAAAAAACCAATAAAAAATATATTCAAATAACCAAAGAAATCTCCAAAACCCCACCTTTTTCTTCTGTTTAAAAGAACAACCACAACACCATGTTAGACCATCAGAAACAAGTAAAAATATCCAAACCACTGAATGGAACCCAGCAAAGTGAAACAATGTGGGCTCACTGTGTGCTGTAAGAAGCATCCAGGTACATACAGCAATGAAAAAGAAAGCACCTTAAGGCTGATTTTACTTCTGGTGTTCATATTTCAGCTTGTGGGGAAGATGTTTTGCAAATGAATCTCATATGAGTTCAAATCAGGTTTAATAAGCAATTAGGCATAAAAGGAAACAATGCCATTGTTTCTCCTTCAGCTTAACGTGAGATCTCTGTGCCACTTCCTGCAGCACTTCTCATGGACTAGATAACACAAATTAAAAGATTTCCAAGAAATACGACCAAATTCTGGCCAAAATGAGTGACATTTTTTAGCTACCTGTATGGAGGTTAACAAAAGGATTAGGAGTCTACAGACAAAAATACAAAACCAACACAAACAATTTGGAAAACCTCTATAGTCTCAGGAGACCCAAAGGCTGGAGGCTGATGGAATAAATTACCTCATTAGGTAAGGTAATTATGGACTGTGCTCCAAGCCTTACTGAGGATCCAAGAGAGGTGATATTTCCTGTAGCCAGAGCTGGATAATCACATGGCTTTGTATGTGCCCTAAAAGCCAAACTCTATCTCCAAAACAGCAAGTGGAAGGTCTCTCATAAATATTTCTCTATTTCATCCATGCTTTTTTGGCTTAGCCTGTACCAGGACAAAGGGAGAGAGGACTGACTAGGTTTCAGGCTAGTTTCATCACTAAGACTCAAGGGTGAAATCCTAACTCTGTGATGGCAGCTTAAATAAATTCTGGACTTTACACATAGCGTTGATGCTTTAATATTCACCTCCCATTAATGGTCTCCTAAATCTCTCTCAGAGCTTTGAAAGCCATAGTCCAAGTTACTTCATTCAAAACTGCTGAAATTACCCAGAAGCTTTCATGAACGAGAGATACTGAAATTCTCCTGATTTTTGCACCATAAAATCATATGCAGCCCGAAAGGTGCATTTGAGAGATATGAACTTCAGTTACAGCATCCAAAGAGCCTAATGGGAGTTTCAAAACTATAGTGGAACCAGAGGCCAAGCAGGTTTCACTGTGATATCTAATAATTATTAGAAATACTGCTTGTAATATCTGTGAAAGTTTAAAGTTGTCAGCTCTCAAAACATCATGATTTTTTAAGCACAAAACCCCCACAAAGGATCATGCACTGCTAGAAAGACTGTACCCCTCTCTTTTCCATATCATTTACAAACAACTTTTAAATGAAATTTCATTTGAATCTCAATATTCAAAGATGCCAGGTAATTTTCAATGCTACATTTTGTTTGGTATCTGTTGTCTCCAAATCCCTCCAAATCACACAGACAATAAAAACCATCACAGGACAACCCAAGCCATGGAGGAAGGGACTCCTGGGCATGGGAGCTGGCTGCTGCCAGAAAACCTGGAGTTTCCTCACTGGATTTCTTCCATCCTCAGCTGAAACTCTTCAAAACTGGGGCAGCTGGTCTGAGCAAGTTGGAATCATGTTGTCTGGATGGAGATGAGGAGTGTGGAGGGGAAGTTCTCACACCTCAGCACCCATACCAAGCATCTGGGATGTGAAATCCACTCTCCTCCACTGAGTGCACAGCAAAATACACAGCTCATGCCCAGGCTATACCCATCTTTTTAATGGATGATGTGAGGTAAATCTCATCCCAGACACAGCCCCAGCTGCAGTGGCCAAGCCCCAAAAGCAGTTTGTCCTTCTGTGAGGGGAGCAGGCAGTACCAGCCTGGGCTGGTTGTCCATTGCTCCCAGGAGATCCTGCTGCCAAGCCCTCTGTGTCACTCTGATCTTCAGCCTTCTGATGTTTTCATTCTTGTGATAGAACCTCTCACGCTGCTTTTTGTAAACATGCACATGTTTTTCTAATTGTCTTTTTGTTTTTCATTCTTTCTCCTGGGAGGAGAAAGGTTTGATGGACTTTGTCATTGACCAGTCCCAGTCCCAGAACTCCCTCCCCTGCCTGAGTGTCCTCTGTTCACCATGTCAGCAGTGCACTGGGTCACTGGGATGCTGCTTTGCTTAACTCTCCACTGAAACCACTTGTGCAGGGCAGAAATTCCCACAGAGCATGGTGAGGAAGCTGCTCAGCTGGGCAAAGTCTGATCTGAGCCCACTGATGCCTATCAGTTTCCTCTTAAAATAAAAAAAAACTGGAAACCAACCCAGAGGAGTTTAGATCTGAAGGCATGCCTCTTGTGCTCCATATGTAAGAGACCAGTTTCTTCTTTTTTTCTTTCACTTTGTGTGGTCAGAATAGATTAAACAATGCAAAAGCATGATCCTGAGGGTGTTAGGCTGGTCACTAATTTAGGGGACTACCCAAGCAAGGAAGGGTTATTTCACCTAATTAAGACAGAGCACAGTATTTAAAGACAGAGCATTTGCATTTAAAACAGTCAATTCAGAATTCTAAATACTGTTGAGTCTGAAATTATGATTGTTAATCTCTCCTCACATAACAATGTTCTACTGACAGACATTGTAAATCACTTCCTTTTGCTTGCATTAGATGAACCCATCACTCAAAGTGCTCAATTATAAATCTGAGTACAATTTAAAAGGTGAACTTTCTTTAGTTTTACAAAGGGCAGAAGGGCAATGCTGATGGTGTAATACCAATGTTAATGCATTACTTGTGGCTGAAATTTAGTCTGTATTCAGTAAATTGCTCATTCCTGTGATCAGAACAGACAGCAATTTGCTTTCCTGGATCTTATTCCCTTTCCTGCAAGTGCATTAGGTGTGCCATGGGCAGCAGGATACCCTGCTATAAACTGTCTGAAAAGGACATGTTAATCTATAATTAAAAACCACAACAAAATAGAAAATAAACTGAGAATATTCATTGCATAATCATGACAGGTTTATAACCTGCAGGTTTACAAACTGCAATTAAACACAGACATGGAATCATTAAAATATAAAATACTGCATCGTTAATTTTCATTTTCCTTTGGAAATGAGATAAACACGAGCAAGTATGTGAACACCAGTGCAAATACTCTCTATCCCTCAGCTTCTTTAGGTGCCAGGATTTAATTATCTGTTGTCCCATGCTAATCTGCTGAGATACTTCCACTTCAGCAGAAACTCCTATCTGTCTTTATGGAAGTAAAAACCTAAAAATAACCACCTCCAGTGCAGAACTGCAGTTTACCAAAACAAACACAAGCAAGGTTTTATGTTAGTAATTGGTTTGCTGACCAAGTGAATGCTTCCATTTCAGGTCACTTCATCTGCTTAATAATGAGAAATACTTTGAATGTACTTCGGTTCCAGACCCTGTTTCAAGTGACAGCTGAGATGTACCGCCTTACTTAATGATAAAACATTTCTAGAGGTGACCAGAAGGCAACTGAACTCCCACAGTCAAAAGTGATCTGGTCTTCATCAAAATTTTGGCCATTCTTTACTGCCTGCCCTTGTCCCCCATTAACAAAGATGACCCAGGAAATGTGTTACAGGGCATGAAAGGCAGCACTCCCAGCATCTTTTCTTCACAAATTTCCAGGCTCCTGCCTCACTGCTCCACCTCTGATTGTGTTAGTGTGACATTAAGGAAACCAAACTGCTGGGTTTGTACAGAAACACACAGGCAGATGTCTCTGAAGGCATTTGCAGTTCTTCCTAACACGTTCAGAAGCATAAAGGCAACACTTTTCTCTCAGCTCTAAGCTGTTCTGCATGTGCACAGCAATTTCAGCACTCTCAGCAGGCTGGCCCTTAGTAGCTCCTACAAGCAGTCTCCAACCTGCTCTGGCTATCTGACATCCAGAAACTGAGGAAGACTTCTGAAGTCATGTAAATGTGCCCTGACAGAATTCCTGCAAGGAAGAAGAGGAAACATCTGCAGAGCTGTCACACGAAATGCAGAGACACAGTTGAGCAAAGGCAAAGAAGAAAACTTTATTTTGATTTTCACATTATATAGAGTTTTGGGAACGACCATCGATTGGAAGGTGAAGTTACATCCTCTCCAACCACACTGGTCAATGACAAAGTCCATCAAACCTTTCTCCTCCCAGGAGAAAGAATGAAAACCAAGAAGACAGTTAGAAAAACATGTGCATGTTTACAAAAGCAGCGTGAGAAACTCCATCACAAGAATGAAACCATCAGAAGGCTGAAAATCAGAGTGACACAGAGCCACCTGAGGCTTGCTCTGTGCCCCTAGCACATGTCCCTGCTTCACCTCCACAGCTCAGCTCCTCTCTGCTGCTCCGTGACCTGTGTGCCACTCCACTTGCCCCCAGAGCCACCTGCCCAGCTGCACCACTTGCTCAAGAAGCAGCACACCAGAAGCCACAGGAATTGTGCCCTTAGCAGGACACCTCTCTTGAGGGGGGTCTCACACCATCCCCAGGTGCAGCTCACAGCTGCCACTCAGTGTCTTGGATAGCAGAGCCTGCACCAGCCACCGTGTCTCCACCCATGGCTGGAACCCTGAAGAGAACCTTCACAAAATCTGCTTCTGTGGTTTTAGCCCACTATTTATTTGCTTTCACAAACTGACAGAGTGACTGGTTTTCTAGCAAATACTGTAAGAACTTAAAAGAGTGATATTCACAAGCAAGGTCATTTACCTTCAGGGAAAGCATCCCAGCTTGTTAATAATGGGATCAATTAAATTCCTCTGTGTCGTGTGGGAGCCCACTATTGTTAGTAATGGTGGGTTTAGAACTTAAGGAGAGCCTTAGTATAAACCACATAACCATAGCAATAGTACTAGAAAATAAATTGGTAGGACCAATTTATCTACCAGAAAGCTTAGCATATGATAAATGGAAAAAACATATATAATTCAGACAGACAAAAGCACCCAAACAAGCTTGCATTAAATGTTTCACATGAAAAGGTGAAGGTAGTGGGGGGGAGAATAAAAATCAATTTTAAGGTCTTCACAAAGGCTTGGAGCTGCCAGTCTTCTAAGATTATAGCACAATATTTTTAAGACAATCGACCACATATTTCTAAGGAAATAATATTTTTTTAATTGCGGGTGGGGGGAAGTTCATTAATAGATCTATTTCTATTTTACAGTAGTGCATATCAAGCTGTGTGTTGATTCTGTGCTGGTATCCCAGAGCCAGCTGGTGGTGGTGCATGACCAGCCCCCAGAGGTTATGGAGATACCTGGTAAGGGACATTCTAAAGCTGTCTGCACGCAGGCATCCAGCTCTTGTTGGGGTTTTTTCTTTCTGGTGGCTGTTGTTGGACCCCACACACTGCTGGGAACCTGCCCCCTGGGCCCTTGGAGGAGGTTCCCTCTCATGAGTTCTTTGCCAGGGATGAAAGACACGCAGGACTCTCTGTNGCTGGGGACCAGGGCTTCCTAAAACACACAGAAAACATTCCCTGTGCCCTGGATTCCGACAGCTCTGATGGCCTGAGCCAGGGTGTTGGACCTCCAGAGGTCCTTTCCAACCTCAACCCTGCTGTGATTCTGTGAGCTGGAACCAGGACAAGGTTCTGGAAAGTCACAGGGACTGATGCTGGGTTTAGTTTTATTTGGTAAAAATCAGTGTAAAAACGCTGCTTTAGATGAAGTTCATTTGAATTCACAGTGTAGGTGACAAAGCTCAGTAATTGGCCCTTTTTTCCCTGAGAAATATGATCTCTGTTTGAATAACATCTATCTTCACTAAAATAGTCTTTTCATGTAATCATAGTCTTTTTGTGACTATTTAGCATTCCTCTGGAAGTTAACTGTGGAGCTAAATGACTGCAAATGGTTTGTGCAGAGGATTCTTTTCTTTGATTGTTACAAAACAGCAATCCCAAAATGTTTACTGGAGAAATACCACTTCACACGGAAGCTAAAAAGCAAAATACTCGAGAAATGAGGTTACACAGTGTAGGTGAGGAGGGTGTGAGAGAGGACTGGAGCAGGGTTAAGTGCAGATGGAGGAGAGTCAGGGATGACAAGTGAAGCAGAAAGGGAAGAAGTGGGCTGGAGAGGAAAGAGGCCAAGGAAACAATAGCAAGGGGACAAACACCGGAGAGGATAAATGTGGAAAATGGGATAGCATTTTATTCTTGGAAAAATAAAGAAAAAAAAAGTCAATTGCAACTATTTGCAGATAACTTCGAGTGGTTGTTAGTTGTTGAATTTTCCTTGACTGCCTCCTTTTTTCTTTAGAGAGGGCTGAAAGCTTAGAACTGAAGTGCTCTTTCTGGAGAATAGAAATATTTGCTGGGAAGCTTCTTAGGCTTCTCTATCATAGCAAAAACTATAAAAACAATGTTTGTCTGTCAGTGCAAATTATTATTTTGCTTTTAAAACCTTCTGAATACCCGACCTCTACAGTATTTTTTGCATGGGATTAATAAATAAAACATCCTCACATTGCCCATTAAAAAAAGTCATCTAGTATTTAAGTCCTGAGGGAAAAGAAGAGGAAAAGAGCTTTTCACTTTCTTAGAAATTTCTTTAAACTCTCCAACAAGATGCTGCCTCAGAGGTGTTCCTCCTCTCTCCCTCAAGTACAGTTCCACAAACTGGAAACCAGATTAGCCATCAGTTTATCCATGGGTGTACAAATGGTGCAGCTACAAAGCCAGGTGAGTTATTCTGCCCTCTGCTTTCCTCCTACCTGAGCTGCTGCAGTGGGGACAGGATGGAACAGGGCAGCAGCAGGTCAGGTCCTGCAGGAACTGCTGCTGGTGTCTCAGCAAGGCTGGCTGAAGGGACGAGGGAACAACCCACCATGCCACTGCCATGCTCTTTCCATAGTCCCCATGCCACAGGTTACCAAAATCTGGCCCTTTCTGCATTAAACAGCATCCACAGAGACTTCTCCATCACTGTCATAAAACTGGCTTTTATTATTTTAAATAAAAACCCACATTTGCTTAATCCCTCACAGTCAGAGTAGCAATATTTAAATTTATGAGTTAGTACTGGTCAGGGGACACAGACATTCAAAGTGTATCTTTATCTTGCCTCTCACACAAAATGATTTATAGATTGATCTGGCTGGTTGCTTTGACACAGTTCCTTTAACCATAACATCTTTCTGTTCCTCTAGTAGCTGAGATTTAGCATTTCAGGCTGTGTACATATGTTGGATAAGAACATAATCCTCAGCTCTGGGCATAGGAGCTCATGGTAAGAGGATGGCTCTGCATACAAATTGAGAGCACTGAGATGCAGAAAAAGAAAAATACACTAAACCCTAATATGCATATTATGAAGGCCTTCTGGCATCAGAAGAAATCATCAGTTATTTAGCTTGACATCTTTAGAAACAGAGGGACTAGAGAAGAAAAAAAAAGGAGAGAAAGAGAGAAAAAAACATGATATGACCTTTAGTCCAGCACTCTAAGTAAAGGCTTTGGATAAATATGCACACAGAAAGAATATGCCAATATGCAAAGAGGAAAAGAGATAAATGTGACTAGAGCATTTCTGCAGAGAGAAATCACAGCCACATTTCTCAGCCATTTCTGAGAATCTGCACACATTTCACAGCCATTTCTGACAGCACAGAGATGGATTTATCAGGGGGCAGAAGGGGACACTCCTCTTCCCCTCTATTAGCCCTCTTAACTCAGCACGTGCATCCCTGGGTGCAGGGTGCAGCACATCTCTGCAGTCCATCTGCTTCCTCTCACAGGAGCAGGCTGGGGCTCATCTCCTCGTGCAAAAAGACATTCCATTATCACTGCAAAAATTCACACTGGGCATCCAGCAATTCCCAGCCACCCCTCACACAGTACTGAAGGGTGCAGTGTTCTGCACAAAACCAGAAAGGATCAACCCCAGGCATCCTCTGGCATCTCTAGACTTTGTTCTTTGAACTTGCAAAAGGCCAGAAAAAAGCCCAACATGCTGTTGGAAAAGCAGAAGTGTGTATGAAGCTCCTGTACCCACATGACACACAACTGTCAAGAAATTCCTGTGTTAATAATCCATAAGCCTTCCAAATTATTAATACCAACTGAAACCATGCATTGAGCTGGTGCTGCAGGCAAGGGGCTCTGCAGCACAGGTGTTCCTGTTGCTAGAACATATTATAAATTTCTCTGTGTGCAGGCCTGCAGATGAGTTTTCCCATGGGAGAACATCCTTTTGCTGTCTTTTTACTCTGTATGGGTTTTCTGTAAACAAAATCTCTGTTATTCTTCAAGGACATTGAATTGCTCTGCCTGTCTCCTGAGAGTGGGAGAAGGAGCTGAAGGACTGTGATATCTCTGATATTGTGAGCATTCTGAGATTCTTGTACAGGGCAGTGAAGAAGCATCTGAGCTCTGTACCTGGGCACATTATAGCCCAAATCCTCTGATTATGGAGTCATTTTAATAAATCATATTTAACCTTCTGAAATTATTGTCCAGAGTCCTTTGTCAATGCATGGACCACGGCAGTAGTTCCAGCCTGGAGCCCTTTCCCAGGTGCCCTAAGCCCTGCTGGGCATGCATAGCTAAGCCTGGCTTTGAGAAAGAGTTGGGATTAGAGGACCAAACTTCTTGAAACCACAGTGTGAGCACAGCTGATGTGGTTCATCAGCTGTCCATCCAAAATCCCAGCTATCCATTTCTTTTCTGTTAAATATAAAGAGGTCCAGAGGTTTTTTGTTTCTCTCTGTAAACTCACCTGCTTCTGCATAAGCTCTGCTCTCAAAGATATCCTCACACTCTCTGCTGACACCTTTGAGTTCACAAAATGGTAAACACGTTCTGCAGGATACTCTTTCTCTCCAAAATAAATTTAAATTGGCCTTGTAGGGTCTCCAGAGGAAAAGCATCACTTTGTTGCTCTAACAGATGAAATTATGAGATTTTTTAACAGTGTTTTGAACTGTAAGATAGGCTTTTGTGTTATCCATTGGAAAATCTGACTTTATAAGATACAAGAATAAGGCTTTTTTAGGGTGATATTGCTTGCAAATCAGGATTCAGGGAAGAGGACTGAAAGATACAAGGGCCATAGGACAACCACCATCTTAGGGACTTTTTAAACTTGGGGAGGATTTTTATTCATGTTTTTGTGGGGGTTTCGTTGGGGTTTGGGGGTTTTTTGTTTGGTTTTTTTGGGGGTGGGAAAGGGGGAAGAGGGAAGTTTGGGGTTTTTTTTATTCTGTATCCTGTAGTTAAAAACCAGAAATCTGTATTCTAGCATGGACAAGTAAACATTTAAAAGTATGAGCTAACACAACTTCAAGGCAAAAATCTGTGGGGGGAAAATAAAAGAATTCCTGAACTCATCCTCCCCTCCAACCTTATAAATCATTAGGAATAAAATCCTAGTACAATGCAGAGTCAGGCAACAGAAGCTGTAATCACAGCCCAGGCTGCTCCTTTGGAGCTCATTAAATGTATTGAGTCCCTGTAATCTTATATTGATTTTAGGAGCAGTGCTTTGGTTATCAATACAAAAAGCACATAAGAGAAATTTTCAGAAAAGACGCCCCTCGTGAGACATGACTTATACAAGTTTTTGTACATTTATACAAGTTTTTGATTTATGCAAGTTTTGGTAACGGTGCAGTGATGACAGATTCCTCTGCTCCAGGACAGAGGCCAGTCCTACACCAAGAGCCTTTAACTCATATTGCTCCCAAGGATCCCCTCAGTGAGGTTTTAATGCTTCCTGCATGCCTAAGACCTAAGCTTGTAAAATATATGAAGTCATAGCTCTCCTCCCAGAAGTGTAACTCAGAAGAGGAGGGGAAAAATGGAGGAAATAAAAAAAAAAAAAAGAAAGAAAGAAAGAGAAAAGGGAAAAAAGGAAATCAAAGAACCTCCTTGAGACTTCTGAACCTGTGAAGTGAAGGTGCAGTGATGGCAGATACCTGCCTGACTCTGCAGAAAGCTTAAGTGATAATTAAGGTGCATTCTAACACTGGCAGCTCTAAGAATTTTACCCTTGATATAATATTTAAAGCTCAAGCTTCCAGGCACTGGTAAATGCAAGAAAACAAGCAGAGTTCAGCATAAAGCTTATGACTGTAACCCAGAGTTTGAAATGCTACAAAGAAAGATAGCCCAAATTATTTTAAAATCAATTTTCAGAACAACAGAACAGTCAGGTTAATAAAAATTTTAAACTTTTTCTTGTCCCAATTCATGATCTTTAAAAGGACTTAATTGGCTGTCACTGCTCTCCTGCAGGGTCCTAGGAAGCTGTCCAGAGAGGCAGTGGAATCTCCATCCTCAAAAATGCTCAGAGCTCCTCTGGACACAGCCCTGACCTGCCTGGCCTCACTCTGAGCAGAGGCTCAGAGCAGACATCCCTTCCAGCCTCAATTGCTGCACAACCCTAAAGTGTTACACGTGTCCCTGACCCTCTGAGATGCACACAGCCCCTCCTGCACACCACAGTTTGCCCTTTTGGTGACAAGCAGGGGACAATCCTGAAGCCCCTGCTTTCTCAACACCCCCACTGCAATCTCTTGCCTCCCCCCTGCCCCACGAGCTGCAGCTGCCCTCTGCACCCTTCCAGCTATGCAATGGAGTGAGAAATACCAGCCTTGCTGTCAGCTTAAAGCCAGCTAGGAGGATAAAAAAGCAGATACCTGTGATAGTCCAATGGCTCTCGTGCTATAAACACATAATCAGCACTCACAATGGAAATAAATCCCTCCCCTCAGGGAGGAGAGAAAAAAATTAAAATGTTTCAGATAAAAATGGAAATGCTCTGATCAGTAGATGACTTTTACTCACAGTACATATTGACAAGAAGCAGCTGATCCCATACAATCATTACAAGATATCATTACTAAAAGCCACTCTCCAAGCAGGTCACGTCTTTATTAAAGATTAGCTACCAAATGCAGAAGGGATGCAAAAATAACCTTGTACATAACTGGAACAGTCAAAGCTGGCTAGATACACTCTGGCACTTTCCAAAATTCTTCTGCTTCTTTTCCATTTTATCTCCCTAACCTCATAATGTCCACAAACATGTTTTATTTGTGCTTGAAACAATGTCACCTGCAACTATTCCAGTCATGCCACCCTTCTGGTGAGGCCAGGGGGAAGGCACTGTGGCTCTGCTCCAAGCTGAACACTCACACAACAATCCCAGAATCTGTTTTCTCCACCTGGACACCTACTGATATCCTGACTTGGGCTGTCCATCACCTTGTGCAGTAATGCCTACCAGGAAAAGCTGCTGTCTAATGCTCAGGCTGTGACTCAATGCACAGAGCTCTGTGCCCCTACATCAACTTTTCTTATCTCAACCCACACTTTTTATTCTGATTCTCCTCCCCGTGCCACCAATCAGGGTGGCAGTGGCTGCATGGTATTTGGTTGCCAGAATGCTTTGCAAAAACGATCCTGCAAAGTTCAGTTCATTGATGACTAAATATTTTTTAAAAACCACTAAAACCTAAATATCGCATTTTTAAAGAATATTTACAATGTGGAGTAAATCATGATATAGATCCCATTTAAAGCTGTTGTGAAGCACTATAGTCAAAGGGCCAAAACTCTTTATTTATTTACTGCTATTGTCAATTCCTTTTGACAAAGCAGCCCTCTAATTCTTAATTTTTAAACAAAAATATGTCCATGCAGAAACAGACAGTGCTTAGTTAACCTCTACAATTACTCTGCATGGATATCTAAGAACACATCCACTTTTCTTCATGGAAAGAATTCAAAGGCTTTGACTTCACCACGAGTTCCTCCAAGCAAGAGCAGCTCTCCTACTCAATATGTAGCTTGGCATCACTGGCTCTGCATTTGCCCATTAGAGAAGAATTATTCCAGACACCAATCTTAAATGAGCTCTCAAATTTTGGTTCATTTCTGCATTTGAAATAAGTACATTTTGAACTGTTATTTCCACCTGCTTTAGCACACCTGTGCTGGAAGAGTGTAAGTGGAAGGGTGTAGGAAATGATAGCTGTGTTCTGACTGCAAGAGTTTATGTTCTGAAATTTTCTGACATTCCAAGGCCTCAGATGGTCACTGGGTTTTGGTATAATGATAAAAGAAGCAGGGACCAGCCGGATTTTTCAGCTCCAGATACAAGTATGTGATACTGAATCTGGTTTCCATACACCCATGCATCTGTGCTAATGCTGCAACGCCAGCAACAGGAGCTGTATGTTGAAATGTGCCCAAATGTGAACTGCTGTTTGAGCAGCCCTGAAACAAAGAGAGGAAGAGAAAGAGGAGATTGATGGCTCTGTCTGGAGAAAAGCACCCCAGAGCAGAAGCACTGAGTTGGTTCCTACACTGGCTTCAGCCATGGATTACAACACCCCACCTCTGGCCAGCACAGCTACCCCCTAAACAAGAAGCTTGCCCAAGATTTCTCTGATGGGGAGTTTCTTTAGGCTATCAGACTCTCAGATTCTAAAAACCAAGGCTGTCCTGTGGCCTCCAGTTTGTGCTGCTGGCACTGCAGCGAGCCCAGGGCCACCTCCCTCGTGGCAGACATCCCCCAGCTGGGACTGCAGGTCTGCCCACTGCAGCTTGCTCCAAAGCCCATTTAAAGCAACATAAAAACATCCATTGACTTCACTTGCACTTTGGATTCGTTCCCAGAAGCACACTAGACTCTCTGATAGCTCCCAAGAATTAGAGGAAACCTGTCAGTTCTGGGCCCAGCTAACAGACATTGATGCTGCACATAAACAACGGGTGAGACAGCAAAGTTGTTGTCCCTGTTCCCAGAGTGCCCCAATTTCAGTGAAATGCTGGTGACATCAGATGGTGCTGCCATTCTGTAGTTTTCATGATTTCCCCCAATGCTGCTAAAGGAAACCTGATGTGGCTTCGAAGCCCACGGAGTCCTGAGTAAGTTCTAAAAAGGTTTGAAAATAAAAAAGCCTTTTCAGTTTAACATGTTATTTTGCAATGCAACTGGGGAGTAATTTTATACCAGAGATCATTTTGAAATGCACTTAGATATTCACTATATATTCATTTCTCTTTCAGAAAACATCATGGTTTTTCTTGTTGTATTTAATAACTGCTAGTTAATTATGTAAAATCCCATCCCATCTGCTTATTCCTTCACACAGCAAAATTAGAGGGCTTCATTCTACAGTCATTACTCACAGAAGGAGAGGCATTGATTTAATGGACTTCCCTGAAAAGGGATTACAGTATACAGGATCCTCTGATATTGATTTTGTGACATCATCATCTTTTCCTCAGAAGCAGACACTGATGACTCAAGAAAATACCAGTACAAGATTAGGCAGGCAAGTTAGAGAAAGAAAACTATTTTAAAACCCCCAAACCCCCTAATTTACAGTAGGTTGACTACAATGAAATGTTAGCTATGTTCTCTGTTTCAAATACAAGTTCTCTTTGAAAAAGGAAAATATCTGAGTGATGTTTCTCTCTTTCATCTCTTGCCCTGCTTACAGTCACTTTCATGAAACTATTGTGAGCTAGAGAATTTTTTATAGGTTAATGGGTTCTCTTTGAAGGGATTAAAGCCACATTGATTATTAATTATTTTTGATGTTTTAAACTGATGTAAATGTCCAGAAGCTCTGAAGAACAACATCCTGTAGAAATCAATACCGAATTTAAAAAAAGAAAAAGTAACAAACAACAACAGCAGCAAAAACCCCTCTGCTCAGCTCCTGGGGGAAACAATTGTGACCTCTGTTTGGAAGGTATACCAGCCCTTGGAGAATACCAGCAACTGGCATATATGATAATCATTTCTAAGTTATCTAGAGCATCCTTATTTTGATGTGTCTATCTTCCAGACTCCAGGCAGAGTCTGCAGGAATTTTGCATACAGAACAAAGCTTTTTGCATACAGAACAAAGCTAGGCACAGCAGTGCTAGGCAAATAATAAATAAATTAATTTCATTGCTCTTGGAAAATGTTCTTTTTTTTCCCCTTAAATCTGCCTTGCAGCACTTCAGGAAAACACTAATTAGCATTCTTTCCATGTTTTTTTTTTTCCTCCCCAATTCCCTCTACTGTCCTTCACCACATTTAATAGAAGTTGGGGTTTTGAGTGTGTATGGGTTTTTCCAGTGTTTTGTTGGCTTTTTTTTTCCCTTGCTCAAATTTAACATTTCTTTGCTGTTAGTAAATGGAATGAAGCCATTCCTTCTCATTTAAGAGATCAGTGAGCAGCGGAGACTTCCCATGTTCAAATGACTTCCATATGAACAAATAGGAAGGGATCCAGAATTGCTGTGGTGCAGATAAAGGACAAAAAAGCAAATTACACAAAGGGAACGAGACAATTGGGACTCTCTGCCTGCTCTGGGGGATCTTCTCAGCATTGAAGAACAGCCCCTCCACGGCTGATTCTAGGGCATGTGACAAAGAAATTACTGAAAGCCCTTAAACTTGAAGGAGTTGCTGATCAGCTTGACAAATTAATGACTGGGACCCACCTGTCTTACCCCAAAGACTTGGCCTTCATGTGATACAGCTGGAAATCAGCACAACTAACCTGAGGACCTGCAGGTTTATGGCACACAAAGGAGCTACAGTTGTTCAAACCCTCCTGACAAGACAAGCAGGCCCTTGTTTAAACAACCGAGAAAAGTGCTGAGGCCAAATCATTTCAAAATCACAACTGTGCAGATTGACAGGCAACCTTACCTGTTTTTACAGAGAATTTAGAAAGGAATTTAGGATTTTTATCTCCCGAGGGGTTCATATCTACCAAACAGCTACCTCATGTTAAATCTCGGGGCTGACACAGAATAATAGCTCAGAGTTGTTTACTTCACTTGTCTCCTTTCAGCTCCTCTGAACTTCTCAATGTGTGCTTAAATACCATGCTCACATTTTGCCATCCCCAATATTATGTTTTCTGTCCAAATGCCCTACATACACTCCTCTCATGTCCATGCTACCACCTCAAGACCAGCAGACTTAAAGCTTAAAACTTCTGCTAGCTCTCTTCCCTGTTCCTGTCAGCTGTGTCACCAATTTTCCATCACCCACACTTACTGTAAAGCATTTCTTCCCTAAATACATGCACTCAACCAGAGGGGACACTGCAGAGCTTGCCACACTCATTCCAGCACAGCCCTGACACAAAGTGCTATCTTTATGGCAAGCCAGACATGATGCATCTCATTTTATTTCTGGAACTCCCTCTAAAAGCCACTGCAATTTCCCAGCACAGGAATGAGGGGGTTCCAGAAATGGAATGCATCACGTTTGGCTTGCTGTAAAGATGGCAAACTCCTTCCTTAGGAGTTGCTCCCTTCACTGGCTGCCATTCATTTGAGATTGCAGAGTGCTATGAAAAGCAAGGTAACCTTTCTGTTTCGAGTATTTCCCATTCTCTATTCGTCTGCTACACTCCATATGTGGCAGCCAGCATATGTTGCCACATTTGTCTCAAAGATTTTCTCCTTTTCAACTCTACGTCGATAGAAATTTAATAAGAAAAAAAAAAGGAAGTTACAACTTTCATGTGCAAAACATTTAATAAACTAGTCTCTTAATTTTTATTAGTGCACTTGTAGATACTCGAGTTTGAGTAAAGATTTTAATTTCAGAATATTCTTAATATTTATTAAAGTTTTTTTTCTTCCTGTTGCAACCTATTCAGTTTTGTCTCAAGTATAGAATCTTTAAAACCTTGAGTAACAAAAAATGAACACTAATTTACTAGGAGATAAGAGTGCTCAGGGTGACAATGCATACTTCTCCAATGAAAAAGGTAAAATAATTTTAAAGAACACTTAGAATCAAAGTTAGCTATGAGTCTTTTAAGTTCTTCAGCAAATAGAGCTGTTTTCAAAGGTTTATTTTTTGACATTTATTGTCCTGACTCATATGCCTAAGTAAAAAAAAAAAAAGCTTCCTTCCCCAGAGCTGAGACTGTCTGGTAAAATAAACCTCAAGATGGATTTACACAAGACTGTTCAGTTCAGCATTCACTCTGAGGCTCTGTAAGGTCATTCCATGATCTGCCTGGATTGCTCTGTGTGGTGACAGCAGAAATGCAGAGATTAGTGGGATTCCCAAGCTCAGCCAGCACTGCCCAAGAGCCCTTTAATGAATTGCCACGGGATCAGCACAGGTAAGTCTCTACTCAGCACAGCCCACCTCAGCCTGGATGAGGGATCACCCCTGGGTGCAGCTTCTGACTGAGGTGACACAACCCAGAAACTGCCCTGTGCAGTTTGAGTCTGGGGCTCATCACTCCTGCAGGCATGAAAGATCTTTTCTCAATGGTCCACTGTCATTTCATCCCAGGGAAATCTGCCAAGGGGTAATGGAGCACTCTTATTGACCTCAGCACTCTCTGCAACCCCTGAAAGGTGCCTGTGCTCAGCTGGGGCTGGGCTCTGGCTCCAGGAACTGACACAACCAGAGCACACAGCCTCAAGCTGCACCAAGGGAGATTTAGGTTAGATATAAGAAAAAAGTTTTGCACAGAAAGAGTGATCAAGTTCTGGAATGTTCTGCCCAGGGAGGTGCTGGAGTCACCATCCCTGGGTGTGTTTAACCAAAGCCTGGATGTGGCACTGGGTGCCAGGGTTTAGCTGAAGTGTTGGGGCTGGGTTGGACTCGATGATCTTAAAGGTCTCTTCCAACCCAGTGATTCTGGGATTCTGTGATTCTGTGATTATTGCACTGGCAGAGAGAACTTTGCAAGTGCCTGCTGCAGTTCCATAAACATGACTTGGCACAAGCATCCTCTTTTTTGGTTTTGTCCTCCAGAATCACCCTGATCTAGACATTATCCATGAAAATGAAGAAATGAGAGAGAGCATGACTTGTAGAAGTTTTGAGCCGAGGGTGACTATTAGTAATTAGCTTTTTTAAAAAGAAAAGTCTTTGCTTTTCCTGGGAGGATGCTTTTCTCTCCCATACAGGCTGGACAGTCCCAGAGTAGTGGTAGGAAGAAAAGACTTTTACCTCTGGGCTTGTTCCATCATGGAGAACACTTACATTTGTTTTGCAAACAAAAATGAGCTGGCAAGGTAGGTTTGGGTCTTACTTTATTTTATTTTGACACCGGTAGAACACGACCATGAGGAAAGAAGACAAAACTTGTCTCAACAAGAGCTTCAGCCACCATTTCTTGGAGAGAGAAAAGATGCCAAAAGGACTCCATAACAAAATTCAAATTATGCATTCATTGCTTTTCCCAGCAGGAGGAAACAGCAGTGACACACTGGCGCTCTCAGCTGTGAAATCAGCCTCTCTCTTAAAAAGGTTTTTCCCATAGAAAAAGGCAGTACCCTAATGGTAAGATTTTTGCTTCAGATTATTAACTGAAGATGTAGGTATTCTTGAAAATTACACAGTAGAAACATATTTCCTTTGTTGGGTAAGGTCGAGTAAAGTCTTACAGAAGCTCAGTCTCTTTGAATGTCATGGTCCATGTAAACCTGAATTGAGAGTTCACTATGATGCCAAACTACAAAAACTGGACAAAATTCTACCCTGCTAGACACAAAAAGTTGTCCTTGCTAAGAGAAAGGAAGAGGGTGTTGCTGATATAAATGAAGAGGATATATAAGACTAATATACAAAGACCTCAGTCTCCTGGAAATAAGAGATGCATTATTTTACTTCTAGAAAATTTTCCCTGAAGATTGTCATCACTCCTATTTAGCCCAGACATGGAAGCACTAAGAAAACGTGTTTTCTCATTATTTTCCTACTGAGAGTCTTGCTCAGAACATCTTGGAGGTGGAACAGATTGTAAACAATGTCCCAGCATCAGGTTTGGCTTGTTCAAGATGTTTTTGTCTTCTAATTAAGCTTTACCTTCTCCCCCAGAAATAATACAAAAAAAGCAACCTTAAAGCTCCCAGGTGCAAGCTACCAAGAGCATGGGACATCTGACACATCAGGGACATCATCCAGAGCAGAACTTCAGCTGGCCAGAGCTCAGTCATGACTAAGGGAAGGTTGCTGGGTTGCAGTTAGAAAAGATGGGAAGCATAACATCAGTCACTGGAATGAGGGAATGTGTCTGCTTATTATTCTTATTTGTTTAGCTGAAGTACAGCTTTTCCTCTGGGCTGTGCTCAGCCCTGCCTTTGCCACGCCAAAATGAGATGATTACAGAGCAAGCTGCTGAAGAGTCTGCCCTCCAGCCCTTCTGACTGAAACAAACCGACAGAGAACGCAGACCCACTGCAAAATGCCAATATTTTAAGAGATTCCTAGAGCAGCGTGGTTGGAGTCTTCTCTGAAGCAAAACACACAGCCCTGCTCCTCTCACAAGCACTGTGAATCCATCCTGCTGTCTCAGCTGGCACACAATGCCTTTCTTCTGCTAATTTCTAAATTAGCCATCACATAAAAAAATCTGCTAAAGGAGGAGAATGGTAAAGGTGCAAGATCACATTGCTGCATTTCCAAAAATAATACTATGCTCCTACCCTGGAGCACAGAAAGCATTCACATCACACTGTGAAAGAAGGAGCTAAACTTAACTAGCCCATGGGCAACCATATCAGGCACATGACATGCAGTGGGCAATATCCCTGTTTAATCTCCTCTTGTCACTGACCCTTCCAGCAGCCTCAGAGAGCATCAGCAGTTGGAATAATTTGGCACTGTTACTTCACACCATGAAATAATGACAATTGGAAGACAAGAGAAGAGAAAATGTGCTTTGAGCAGCTTTATCACTTTGCAAAGTCTGCTGATGATTTTACAAATCGCCAGATGGGCATCAAGGCCACATCAAGCAGATTCAGCTTAGCAAGTGACATTTGGGCTGCTAACACTGAAACAGCAAGCACACAGACATCAGTTTTGCCTGTCTTCATATGCATCAGTTCAATGCCACTGCTTTCTCAACAAGATTAACTTCCAGGTGAAGCACCAATTTAATAAATTGAGTTTGCTTAATCTTAGTATTACTTCAACAGGTTGGTAGAACTAAGCAGTGCTAAACTGGGAAAAAGGCTTGTTTTCAAATGAGTTGTTTTCTTCTTTGTCACTGAAAAAAAATTACACAGATCTTGAAGGATATTCAGTGAATTTCAGGCTCAGGAAAATGGTCCTGTTGTGGTGATCTGAAACAAGCACTGTTCTTGCTTGCCCAGCTTCTCTCCTGTACCCAGATTTACTTTGACTATCTCCTGAAGTCTCATTTCTTTTATTGTAGTGTCCAATACCAGTGCAAAGATAACTAATTACAGTGTGCTTGCTATCCAACCAAAGTCATGATCCAGTCACACAGGGAGATGCTGATGCACCTCTATCTGAAGCTGCACCTTTACCTGCTCTTTTACTACAAAATTCTGCTAATGCTCATCAGCTTTCTTTCTCCTCCCAGTCCCAGGTTTCTTCAGCTGAGAAGTGATGGTTATTTTCCAACAGAATGAAAACCTGGGCCCCTGGCTACCTTCAAACCTTACCCAATTACTTGAGATTTATTATTCATTTACTACAGATTTAAACTACCAATTTTCTGCCTTGCTTTACCACAGGAATGCTAGTAAAAAAACCCAAAATATAGCACATAAACACCTTATTTTTTTTTTTTAAAAAGCCAGGACATAGAGTAATGTACATTCTCTGACTGTGAGATAAAACAGCTACTTAAAACTGTGTCCACTTCTATGTTTGTAAAAAACTAAAAACTTCATCTTTCTACAGGGCCATAACATCCACAGACTTACTGTCTTAATTTATTTTTTTTTAAACTACCACATTCCATGGAACAAAATTTTGTCTGCATATTAACATTTTATCTTGCATAAATGTATGTTTCAGCAGTTATGAAAATGAGACAGCTGACAGTTGACTACTATATGTGAACAGATGCTGTGAAAGCTTCCCTTTAAATAGTTTTGTCAATGCAATGTCAATTTTGGAAGCGACACCACTGCTGTTCTAGGATATGATCCTGCAAACTCTTATTCACACAGGGAGTCCTGATGATTTCCACAGAACATTTACATTTATAAGGCTCTGAAAGGTCAGGTCCTCAGCTGCAGAGCTCTGCTTAACAGCGACTGACAAATATACAACAAAGTTTTTAGTAGTGCTGAGCTCTGTTCTTTAGGGCAATGACATTTGCAGCCAGCAGTATTCACCTGGGCAGTACATACATTTTCTTTTACAAGTTACACGAAGCATATTAAACACACTCAAGAAACCATTAAACGAGCTAAAGTGCAGAGGTGAAAAGCGTCGTGCGAAACCAAGCTTGCGGTACGAGGCAGAACTTTGAAAAATTAATCTGCCGAGCAGATAGGCTGAGGCTGAAGCAGATCAGCAAAGAGCCGTTCAGCTGTGCCGCGATAAACCCAGCAGCATCCAGCAGCCGCCCCTTTGTCAGCAGCATCTTCATTAGCGGAGTCTGGCGGGGGAAAGCTGCGGGAGCCCGAAGGGAGCGGGCGGTGCTGAAGGACAGCGCAGCGCTCCCCAAAACGCCACCTGGCCAGCCGGGTCACCCAAAACACCGCCTGGCCACTCCCGGCACCCCAGCCGGGTCACCCAAAACGTCACCTGGACCCTCTCCCGGCACCCATCAGGGTCACCCAAAACATCACCTGGACCCTCTCCTGGCACCCATCAGGGTCACCCAAAACGCCACCTGGCCAGCCGGGTCACCCAAAACACCACCTGGCCCCTCTCCCGGCACCCAGCAGGGTCACCCAAAACACCGCCTGGACCCCCTCCCGGCACCCATCAGGGTCACTCTGGAGGGGCACAGCACGGGGGTCAGCGCCGGCCCCGCTCCCCCGGGGGGAGCCGCCACTTTCGGGGGGATGCGGGAGGCAGAGGGAGCGCACCTCGCCCCGCGGCCAGGGCTGCTGCCCGCGCATCCCCGCG
>VXAX01004741.1:203703-214085 GCA_013399835.1 Leptocoma aspasia
AGAAAGAGAAATTTGGCTCCAGTAAGCCACAGACTTTTAGCACCTTTCACCTCTGAAATATACTGACTTCCTCTGACCCTCAGAGGCTCTATTGATTCACAGAAATCTGAGTCATAGTTACAGGAAACACTTCTCTCCCCAGAAATTTACAGTAGGAGCTGAAACTCTGCACAGATAACATCCTTTTCTTCCCTGGCATCTGTGCTGAATTTTTTCTCTCTCTCCATGGCATGGGGGTACCATATCCCAATATAAATCTGCATGCCTTAAACCAGTGCCTTTTCCCTGCCATCTCCACAATGGCATCACTCAGCAGCCTTTTTCCTTTAGATACATTTTTACAGTATCAGAAGACCCCAGCTGATCAATCGGGCAAGATCTGACCAAAGCAATCAGCCACACCGTCTGATTAATTGTGCCAATTACTGGGCACTCAGAGTAAACAATTTCAAAAGCAACCCCATGTGGAAAGTGGGCCTGCAGCTGCGTGGGAATGGGGAAAATCGCTTTAAATCATAAATGTATTCATAAAAATCCCATTTTATTCACTAACAATTGACTTCCTAGGGGGTGAATTTCATTCAAAGGAGAGAGAGAGGAGAAGGAAGATTCAGCAAATATATTATTGGCACAGTCAGGTATTCTAATCACCAAGGAAAGCAGGTTGGCAGGATTTAAGAGAATTTTACTTATTATATGGAAATAGCAAGAAAATCTGTAGATTTACCAGCTAAGGCAAAAATGTTTGTTATTTAACTTCAATCTTTAGCATTTCAAAATCTCAGGGGTCAAAAAGACTGTTAAACACAAAGAACAGAATGATGCATGGTATTTTTCTTTCATTTCTGCCTTCCTGTACATTATACGTGGGCTCATTCCAGAGTACTTGAAATATAGCCAAGAGTAGGAAGGGGGAAAAAAAAATCTTTTTGAAACTTAAGTGTTAGAACATCTCTATAAAATTGCCCCTCCATTTTCAGACTCACTACACACCTATTTGCAAGATGTTAATTAAAAATTGCCCGCTTTCCTTTTTCATGATCATCTTTCACAGTCCACCCAGTTTACATAAATTAGCACACTAATATGTCAAATACATCAATTATGAGCTAACGCACTCTCACACTAATAGGATTTGCATTTTTTACTTCAGCAGACGTGGGATGCCTTGTTTTTTGGAAAGCAATCTAATACGATCGGGCAGCCAACTGTGTCTTCCAACAAGACTTTCACCTCCAGGAATGATCCTTCACAGCCCATAGAGGAAGAGTTGGGTGTGAAAATGTGCCAGGACTGTGGTTTGCTCTGCCTACCCTTATTGCCATGGTCCATACACTGGTAAAGGACTCTCGACAATGATTTCAGAAGGCTAAATATGATTTATTAAAATGACTCCATAATCAGAGGAATTGGGCTATAATGGGCCCAGGTACAGAGCTCAGATGCTTCATCCTCACTGCCCTGTACCAGAATCTCAGAATGCTCACAATATCAGAGATATCACAGTCCTTCAGCTCCTTCTCCCACTCTCAGGAGACAGGCAGAGCAATTCAATGTCCTTGAAGAATAACACAGAGATTTTGTTTACAGAAAACCCATACAGAGTAAAAAGACAGCAAAAGGATGTTCTCCCATGGGAAAATTCATCTTCAGGTTTGCACACAGAGAAATTTATAACATGTTCTTGTAACATAGCCTGACACCTTGAAGGAGCCCTTAAATGAGAAGAGAGCCAGCAGAGCTGAGCAGGGCAGCCAGGTAGCTGTGCTGTCAGGGGGAGCCAGCAAAAGCTCAGCCCTAAGCTGGTATCTTCAGTTCCTGTGTCCTAAAGGAAACCATCTGATGCCCCAAGTTTACTACCAGGCAGAAAGGATTTTACACAGGAAAACTCCCACTGATTCTGAAGAGAACCCAAAGTTTGAGCTGGTAAAGGTTAACTAGCATGTTGTCTTCTACCCTGACCCACATGGTCCTTACAGAGTGGCACTGAATTCTACTGAAAGAGTGTGGGGAAATATTGTGCTTCAGAGGCACTTCAGAGCCTTGAGACCATCACTCTCCAAGGTGGGGGTGGTAAAAAAATAAAATCCATCACTGCCAGCAGTGTGCAAAAAGTGCCCACATTAGCTTAGCCAAGGTTGTCAAGCCCATGACAAATATGGGGTTCTCTTTCTTATGCTTCCAGACAGCCCACAAATCTCAACGTGCCAAATGAACTAAATTGCTATGAAATTAGAGTCATACAACACTACATGCAACAATGAAACCCAGAACAATCTCCCTTTCCATGGCGCTTTCGTCATAATTAAAAATATTCATAGAGCTTTACAAAGCATGAAATTACCTTGGCATTTCCATATCATAGAGTAGAACCTTGGCATTAGCTGGGGGTGAAACCCTGGAGCCCTGGGAGGCACACCACACATCAAACAGAGCTGTTCAAATTCCTGCCCAGTGCCTTGTAAACAGCTGGGGTGGCCCAGTGCTTTTGGACAAGACAGCTCTGACATTCTCTGTCAGCTCAGGAGAGCTGCACAAAGCAGGAGGTAGATCAATAGCAAACATCAAAATGACATTATGGGGACTTTGAGAGAGGTAATGTGTTTCCAAGCATAATAGCTTTGGCTGCAATAATTAAAAGTGGAGCTTTGCTCAGGCTGCACATGGCAGCAGCCCCTCTGAAGCAGGCTGCTGGCTGATGTGACCCAAATACATGCAGAGAGCTAAAATCCACCAAAACCTGTGGCTTTTTGAGCCCCACACCAGAGGGAACCTGCCCCCTGGGCCCTTTGGAGGCAGGTCCCTTGTGAGTTCTTTGGCAAAGGGTGAAGAACAAGCAGGACTCTCTGTTTCTTGGTCTTCAGGCTGCTGTTTATTCTTTTCTTATCTTGAAGTTGATATGCTGTCTACACACCAGACTTAGCATTTGAGAAACAAGGCACAAAATGGAGCCCAAGCACCCAAACCAAGGCCTTTTAAAGATACCTAATCCAATTGCTTTCTAACACGTACTTTATTTCTACTTTTTTACCAATAACTTCTATGCCATTACTATCCCTAGCCAATAACCTTGTGCCACTAACACTACAGAAAATGAAGAACAAGAAATGAAGAAACAAGAAAAATGAAGAACAAGAAAGGGATGAGACAACACCCAAAATCCTCCATCTTGTCCCCTATTCACTCTCATATTAAAATCCTAAAACCCTAAATTCTTCACATAGTGATAAACTATTGCTGTTACTGTTATCTACTTCACACCTGTGTGCTCCAACTCATCCCAAAGCCTTGGCAATTTTTTCCAGGGATGAAGGTTAAAAGCAGTGTCCTACTGGGGACCAGGGCTCCCTAAAACAGGCAGAGAAATATTCCCTGTGCCCTGGGTTCCAACAAAAACCAAAGGCACCCAGGTACATTTACTCCCAAACTCTGGGTGTAACCAGAAGCAGATAATGAAGGGTGATGTCCATGAGATTTGATGTACCTTACATTTCTATCCAGCAAAGGAAGTGAAAATGGAGCTCACCATTAGAAATGTGGGAAGTGCTGTGACTGCTCCCTGAAAATGGCTTACTCTGTTAGAGCATCACTTTCCTGTAACAAGTGTCTGCTCAAGTCACTGGATCAGTTTATAGAAGAAAACACCCTTTATTCCGTGTAAAAGGCTTCGGAACTCAGTCCCTGGAATTCATGGGGTGACACTGAAAATAATTCACATACATCTCAATACTTCAGCTTTGGGATTTGTTGTAATAAGTCACCTGACTCAGTTTTCTTCATGCTGGAAAAACCAATACTTTATTCAAACAATTCATTTTATAAAGTTTTTACAGGCCTCGTGTGCAATTTTAATTGGTTAATAGCTTTCTTGCCAATTACTCTATTGGTTAGTAAAAGACATTTAACTTGTCCATCAAATCTCTCTATTCTTGAATTGTTTACATATTTTCTTCACTGATTCTCATGGGGCAGATTTAATGTTTATGCAGGTGCTAGTTGTTTTTCTCCCCAAGAATCAGTTGTTGTGTGAATGAACTATCCATACCAGGATTGTTTTCACGTGGGAACTTGCAAAGTACTTAGCTGCACTTAGAAAGAGTGACAGGTCAGCTGTTAATTTAGCAGAGCAGGCCTGATTTTGTGAGGCTTTTCTTTTATAATTCTTTTATAATTATTTATTTATCATTTCTCCAGCTGTCTGTGACAGGGATTCACACCCATTTTCAACCCATCCCAATGCACCCCCACTGTCCCAGTCTCCTCAGATACCTGCTCCCAGGAATTTCACTCAGCTCTGCTTCTAACTTGGGGAGCTTTCTGAACCTGGACAGCTTGAAATTAAGATGGCTCCATTATTCCAAAATTATTCCAAAACCAAAAATTGTTAGCAGAAAGGCACAGGTATGTGCTGGGGTTCAGATTACCAAGCCACAGATTGAAGCTGCATTGTTGCAGATGTATGACTACGAAAGCCCTTGTTAAAAAAAGCAGCAAGTCTTCAGTTTCTGTCCCATCACTGAGTGAAACAACTACATTTGTAATATCAAGGTGGATTTGAATGCATTGACATCAAAGTAATTCCTTACAAAAAATCAGACTGTGCTAGGAAAAAAGCCAACACAACATATTGAGGTCAACTGAAATTACTGTGGAAAAGAGGATGAAACTAAAATGACAGACAACAACCAGATGAAAACAGAGATTTTCAGGATAATTTTCAGTGCATTCTAAGTCTCTGAGACTTATCTGCAAGATTTCTGTCAATCATCCTCAAAGCACTGATCCATCCAACCTGAATCAAGGTATTTTATCATTTTAAGGTGCAATATTGATTCAAGTAGTCACCATGACAGTAATCAGAAAGGTGAAGCTGGTTACCCTGCGAGGAACAAGTTCATTGTTGTAATTACAGGAATGAACATTGCTGGACAAAGGCTGAAAATATCTGTTTTCTTCCAGAAGTCTCACGAGCAGAGCAGACGTCAAAGAGACACAAGACAGCCATGTTCTTATCACTGAGATGGAACAAATAATGTTGGAAAATATATTTTTAGGAAAGGAGATAGTAACAGAAGTGGAAGTCAATTGAAAACTTCCTGCTAAGATCATCATCCATGCAGAACACATACAGGAGGATATTCAAGGTGGTGCTTACTCTGAGCAAGCCCTCATCCAAAAACCATGATCAAGCAAGTCTGGCAGAGACCCTGAGGAGCAAGCAGAGCCCTTGCCCAGCAGGAAGGCACTCCAACCCCCAGAATCCAAAGGAGACTGGTGCTGCACTAGCCTGATGTGGCACGGGGCAATTTGAGGTTGACTTGCAGATGACACTAAGCTGGGAGCGTGTGTCCATCTGTGGGAAGGTAGGATGGCTCTGCAGAGAGACCTGGAGTGGTTGGATGGATGGGCAGAGCCTAACAAGATGAAGTTTAATGAGTCCAAGTGCCCAGTCCTGCATTTTGGCCACAATAACCCCTGCAGTGCTATAGGCTGGGGACAGTGTGGCTGGACAGTGCCCAGGCACAAAGGGACCTGGGGGCACTGGGGGTGCTGAACATGAGCCAGCAGTGTGCCCTGGTGGCCAAGAAGGCCAAGGGCTCCTGGCCTGGATCAGGAATGGTGTGGCCAGCAGGAGCAGGGAGGTCATTGTCCCCCTGCACTGGCACAGGTGAGGGCACACCTGAGTGCTGTGCCCAGTTCTGGCCCCTCAGTTTGGGAAGGACATGGAGGGGCTGGAGCACATCCAGAGGGGGCAACGAGGCTGGTGAGGGGCTGGGAACACAAACCCTGTGAGGAACCACTGAGGGAGCTGGGGGTGCTCAGCCTGGAGAAAAGGAGACTCAGGGGTGACCTCAGCACTCTCTGTGACCCCTGAAAGGTGCCTGTGCTCAGCTGGGGCTGGGCTCTGTCTCCAGGAACTGACACAACCAGAGCACACAGCCTCGAGCTGTGCCAAGGGAAATACAGGCTGGATGTAAGAAAAAAATTTTTCACAGAAAGAGTGATCAAGTTCTGGAATGTTCTACCCAGGGAGGTGCTGGAGTCACCATCCCTGGGTGTGTTTAACCAAAGCCTGGATGTGGCACTGGGTGCCAGGGTTTAGTTGAGCTGTTGGGGCTGGGTTGGACTTGATGATCTTAAAGGTCTCTTCCAACCTTGAGATTCTGGGATTCTGTGACATCAATCACACTCAGCTGCTCGAGCACTTGCTTTCCCCCTCCTTCCCATGCGCAGTGCTGTAGGAATCCAGCACGTGGATCTCAAATTCCCCCTTTTGCCAGGCTGTTTTGCATTGAAAACGCCTCCTTTGTCACTACCTGGGCACACCTGTGCAAATATTGCTGTCTTTGATGGATTTAATGCTTTCTACCCGTTTACATTTCTGTTTTAACCTTATTTTTGTTCCTTATTATTTAAGTAAGCTGACCTACTTAATCACTTTATTTTTCGGCTCCACTGAGTACCACTTATTAGTGTCTGTTAATGTCAACACACGCTGCAATTTTTTATTTTTCTGGCATGTTCTGTGCACTTATAAAGCAAAATAAAATCATCAAATGAGAACAGGCTCAGTAACCAGCTATTCTTAGCCCTTTACATGCAAATCTGTAAACTATTATTGCATTCATTTTTAGTACAAGCTCTCCAACAACTCTGAACTATGTGGATGTTAGCATCAATATAATCAAGTTAGTATAATTTTCAGTAAAAATGCATAAAATTAAAGCACTATCAGATTACACTTTGTTTCCATACAATTTAACCTACAGCAAGCAATATTTTGACTTTCATTTTTGTGCAGCAAAGGGCTCCACAATATTAATTAATTAAGCCTTAAAATCCCTCTCCCTAACAAGAAAGTCTTATTATCTCCATTAAACAGATAGGTAAGCTGGACTCAAACTGTGTCTAATGACTTGCCTGACTCAATGACAAATGCAGGAATAGAGCCAAGAAGTTCACTTTCCCAATTTCTCCTGCTTTATCACTGAAAACCATTCTCTGACTCTGGGTAAGCACACATGAGCTGCCTCAATACGTGTAGTTAGTCAGGCACATAAACAAATTTCACTGTATTTGTCTTTTGGTCTTCTATAAGAAAAGCCTCCACCAAGTCATGTTCTAATTAATACAGGAAGATGGTCAATATAATATGTTGACATCAAAGCTCGCATTTGCTGATAGTATAAGCCATCTCATTAAATGGAAATAATTAATTATAACAGTTTATCAGTGTCAAGTTCTGAACTGGAGGCTCCCAGAGCAGTGAATGCATCATTGCACCTTGTTTGAACTAATTTTCCTTTGCTGACAAAGTCAAATATGAATGTGCTGATGTTTATGAACTGTAAAGCTTTTCCAAATCCGTGCATTATTGTCTGACTGGATTTTGCCATGGTAAAAAAGCAATACAAGTGCAGCACACTAAATTAGACTGGCTATGAGCAATACAGTGTGCTTGTAATATCCCTGGTAGCCTTCTGAATACATTCGTGTCTTGCAGCAGAATTAATTAAATTGGTATCAAAGATAACTCTATTGCTTCATATCTTCCAGTGAGCAAGGAAAACCTTCCAATGAGTTTCAGATCCCCCCAGGAACACCAATGTCATTGGGAACTAATAGCTGTTAAAGCAGGGTAAACTGGGCAAAACTCAGTGAGATTTAAAAAGCATCACTGAATTGGTGGGACATGGCTATTAATTCCTTGTGCTAAATTCAGGTTTATTATTAATTATTAATTAATTATTGTTAATTAATATTATTATTATTGTTATATATATTATTGTTAATTAATATAATTATTAATTCCTTGTGTAAATTCAGGTTATTCCATGTGAGATACAGCAGACACCCTTGGCAGAGAAGGATCTCACACACACCAGGGTATTGATGTGCAGCACATCCACCAAGTGCCTCACAAATTGACACTGACAGTAAAATTCTCCTCACTGCAGCCGTAATGTCCCCCTGGACCTTGTTTGTGGGTGAAAATAAAGCTAAACATTGAGCATAATCTTCCACAGCACAGAAAACAAGTTTGAATGCCTTTGCCTGATGGAGCCTGGGAAGAGCAGGCTCGTTTGCACAGCCCTCGGGTTCTGCCTCAAGATCAGGCAAAAGAAGAAGGAAAAGAGAAAAGCTATCTTTGATTTTACACAAATACAAGGCATAATCTCAAGACATAACTCCAGGGATTAACCAAAACCCAACAAATTTATTTTTTTCCCCCGCCCAAATATTTAAATGTGAATAATTCTGTAAGGAAATACAGACACTGAGAAAATATAGAGATAGCTGCTTCAGCTTCTAGACTCTGACTAAGCTTAAAGCTAGCTGGATCCAGGGTTTGGGCAGGTTCTGGTCCTTGTAAAATATGGCTAATTTGAGAAATTAGATTGACATATACTCCTTCACAGGCATTTAGTGGAGTAAAGCTTCCAACAGGCACAAGTGTCAGTGCATTGAGAGGTTAAAACAGTGTGAACATGGGTTACTTCACTTTATGAAAAAACAATAATGTGGAAGATAGTAAACAACCTGATTGCAATTCAGAACCTTAATGATATGTTATTTTCACATTACAGACTATTTGGAAACAAATATGTAAGAAACAGGCAAGCATGCCACTCTGCCCATTGTTTAGTTTCAAAAAAATCACATTTTTGATTTTCTCTACAGAAAAATAAATTAATTGAGTAGTATGTAGGGGGGAAAAATATCAGGATGAGAACATGAAGAGCTCAGAGACCAGCAATGCTGGTCTCTCCCACCCAAATTAAAAATGAAAATTTAAAAAAAACATCGTTAAATACCTGTACCCTAGCCTCACCCCAATCACTTCAATTCTCTACCACAGCATCTCAGTGCATTCTTCCTCCCTCTTTTGCACTGGAGCTTGTCACTGCCACACTGAATTATTATGCAGAATACAGAGAGGGTTACAGGGAAATGCTCCACCATCAGCCCAGTGCTGGGGCTCACCAGTACTGCCAGCAGACTTGAACAAAATTCTCTGAAACATTGCCACACTGTGGCAATTCAAAGTATAAGATTTTCAATTCTCTATTGAGCACAATTCAAAGCCATTCCCTCTTACCCTGTCCCTGCATGCCCTCTCCAGCTTTCCTGTAGGTCCTTTATAAATAAATAAATCTCCCATTTCCAATAGGAAAGTGTTGTAAGCTCTCCCCAGAGCCTTCTCTTCTCGGGGCTGAGCAACTCTCTCAGCCCATCTCCACAGAATGCACAAATCCAGAGAAATCAGTCTATTATTGCTTTCTCTGCACTCCCTATGGAGGGAGGGGAACCTTCTGGAAAGCAGCAGGACACTACAGATAGCATCATCTAGTGCCTCTGCAAATGAACCCAGCACCTGCACAAACAGAACCCTGAACAAGCTAATTCAATTATTCACATTCCTTGGAGAATTTAAATGCATCATTGTCCTCTTTGTAGGCATGAACACATACATAACAAGTCTTTTACCTATATATATATATATAGTATATACCAGTAAAGCACTTTCTTTTGGTTTATAAAAAACCTTATTTCACTGTTTGCTGTTGCATTTCATTTTTAAGAATGAAGGCGTAAAACTACATTGTATGAACTCCAATCAGAATGCATGATTAGTAAATGAAACTATGAAGAAACTGAAATATTTATTTAAAATCTGCATTTAAATGCTAGTGAATAAATATATACCAGCTAAATTTGCCCTTTACTGAAATAAAGGTTCCCCTTGAATATAACTTTTAACAATGGTCAGTAACTGCACTCAACCAGAGACCTGCCAGTAATTGACAAATTATTTTCTGGTGTAACTCACCTGGCACCAAAATTCCCTGCAAGTATAACTCAGGGAAGTTGATGGAGCTAATGAGAAACCTGAACTGTACAAGAGAATGGTGTGTGACCCCAAATACCCAGTGACAAAGAGAAATTTAGCTGGATCTGACCTAATGGATGCTGTAATGACCTATGGAGGGAAATTAAGAGAAAAAGAGACTCAGGGAAGAGTCTCATTTTGTCATTGACAAGGGTGTCTCCCAGACCCAAGCTGCCACCACCTAAAACTTGGTCTCATTTTGTAGATATAAGCATCTCCAGCACACTCACACCAAGAGCACAGAGTTGGTGGCAATTAGGAGTAGGGCTGCAATTGCTCCTCCTCCTTAATGGGCTACAGCTGGGTATGAAATTGAATTTGTGCCCAATGAAATTGTGCCCAAAATTGAAGGCCGTGACATGAGAACTGACCAGTCAGAGGAAAGGGCACAGGTGAAAGGTCTATGTGATATGAGGGGTATGAGGGGCTGGGATGGATGGATGATGGATGGATGGATGGATGGATGGATGGATGGATGGATGGATGGATG
>VXAX01004741.1:214457-225460 GCA_013399835.1 Leptocoma aspasia
ATGGGATGGGATGGGATGGGATGGGATGGATGGATATGACACAGGAATACAGACTTCCTGGGTGCTGCTTGTCCCTCTCCCATCCCTCAGCTATAAAGTCTGCTGTAAGTGCCTACACTCTGCAAAAAGGAACCTGGGCTGGTGAGTTTGCTTTCACAGGACAAAGGGCCAACATTCGGGTCCAGCTGAAAGTGGCCCCGAGAGAGCTGCCGCCTCCTACAGTTCCACGGTTCTGAGGATGTCTCCCAGAGCCAAGTTATTAACAAAGCTGTACTATGCTAACAATCCTCTCACAAAGAGTGCACCTTTTAAATACCTTTAGGAAAAACAGGCAACTTAACTACGTTTTAAATAAGAAGAGAAAAAAAAAATACAGGGTTTTTTTTTCCTTCTTTTCACTGTTAGAAGTATAAGAAAGCTTGAAAAACTGTCTGCTGTTATAAAAGAATGAAGAGTCAGGCCCCATCTTTCCCTAGATTGTGGGCAGGGCGTACTGCCATTCATCCTTCAATTTTGGTGTAATTTGTTCTTGATACTAAATCTATTTCTTTAGCTGGAGATATGTTCCAACCTCCCTGATGTATTTATGTGACGCCCGTAGAATATTAGTGTTACCTGGATGTCAGCTGTGGACTTTTAATAAGAAAATATTATACTTGTAGGTCTTTTGATTGTGAAAATGAAATTGCAGTAAATTTAATTTTCACATTGCCACAGCAATGCAGCACCAATAAAGAAAGTATAAAATGCGTTTTACTACAGGATGGGTATATTTCTAGGTTCTTTATATCTTCCTGGACCTGCAGAGGGTGCAAAATCTCCACATTGCTTAGAAGAAGCAGCATTATTTCATTCTCCTGGTGTATTTTGCTTCTCTGGTAACTTGTAGCAACACTTCACCGGCACCAAGATCCTCCCTAGAAATGTAATTGTAACAAAAATGGAGATAAAAGCATTTGTTACTGCAATTAGGGCTGCTGCCATTTAATTTGCAGTAGTGTTTTATTATTTGATAGCTGAACCTAGTGCTCAGCAATTCTCTCTAGCCTAGTGCAATTTGGTCCTTTCTCATCTTCTCTCTTTCCCTAATACTATGTTTTCCTCTTCATCATCTCTGCTTTTCTGCTTTCTGTTTGATTTTAACCTGGGTATTTCTTCAAATGGTTTCTGATGGAATTCTTGCTTGCAGCTTTAAGTGGTTTCTTTCCTATCATGAAAATAGTGGAGGTAAATGACTAACTACGTGGCTTTGGTTACACATTGTTTTTTCACATGATTTCAGCAGTATCTGAAATAGCAGAATAAAATATCTGAGGCATTATTATGATTTTACTTCATTTATTTTCACTGATTTAGCAGAGATCTTCAATGGGAGAAAGTGTGGCAACAATGTTTAGGCAAAAAACCCGCTTTTAAAGTGTAGGGGTTTCTGGGATAAAGCTTTTCTGCTTTCAAATAAAGCCATTCTGCTCTGCAAATCAAAACAAATGCTTCACCACCACTCAGTTAGAGCAGTATTATTTGGGAAATAATCCTTCACACTTAAAATACCTGTCAAGGGAGGGGCGAGAAAGGTTTTAGTGTGTGGTGGTAAAACTTGTCTAACTTGTCTAACTTTCCATGTTTCATAACAAGGATTTTTTTTTTCAGTTTGTTTATTTTTGTTCATTTGTGTTTTGTTTTTAATTTACAGTCTTCATACCAGCTGTGAAAGGGCTGGGTTACTGCCCAAAATATTACAAAATATTGCTGGAGGTACAGCAGCCTTTCACACTGGTAGAATTTACATTATTAGCCTTTGTGTAGGAATGAGTGTACTTAAATTTAGGACTCTGTATTTGCTCAAAGTTCTTTGTGGGGTTCTTTTTAAGCAAGTCTCATTCGTTTTCTGGCTGTAACAAAAACTTCTTTGGCATTGACCTGCTTATATCTCATCTCTGGGGTGATGGGGAAAAAAAAACCAACCAAAAAATAATCAACCAAAAAAAAAATCAACCACACTGGTAAAATCCTGCTTTTAAAGTGTGGGGGTTTCTGGGATAAAGCTTTTCTGCTTTCAAAGAAAATTATTCATTTTTTCATTATTGCAGCCCGTGGCACATTAGGTGATGGAAGCTTCAGCATCAGGGAATTACTTTTCCTTGTTAATTAATCAAAAATCTGGCCAATCTCATGTGTGTCTGCTGCTTTCCTCCTCTGAGCCTCTGCTTACCTTCAACAAAAGTTTTGTTTGGACTGCAGTGGTTTCTTTTTTGCCAAAAGGATGTTTTAATTTTGCAAATAAATACACAAGCCCTTGCTTAGCATGCTGTAATGAAGGGTTAAAGTGGTGCATCCCACGGAGGGAGACTCTGCATCCCCACTGCCAGCTTGGCATCCACCTTGGGCTGCTGCTCTTCTTGACCTTCCTGAATTACATCAATCACAAAGCCAGCAGGATTCTCCAGGAGCCTCTGGGGTGCTGGAAATGCCAAAAAGGTAACTGTTGGGATGGATGAAAGTTTGACAAGAGAGTCTCACAGATATGTGTGCTTGGCAGATTTTTGGATGTAGAAACTGAGAAAGGAGTAGAGATGGAAGCAAGTTTTGATATAGAAGAATAACAAAGGTCTAAAGGAATGCTGAGCCAGTTTTACTGGAAAACTAAGAAGGCAAAGGGTGTGTTAGTTAAGAAAGGTTTTTATAACTTAGAGCAAAGGATAAGCCCACCTCAAACAGAAGATGTTTTTACCAAGCAGAAAAATACAAGAAGTAAATAGACATGCTGATGTTGTCAGTAGAAAAAAGATCTCAGAATTTTCCACTGCAAGAAAACTGAAAAACCACTTCTGGCTTAAACTGTAACACACTGACTCTTTGTGATTGGAGAATGATAACATGAATATTGTAATGTTAGTAGTTAGGATAGGCTATAGGCAATAGCAAAGGCATTGATTGGTTGTTATGGATTAAGATGTTCAGTAAAGTATAAAATGTATTGTAACCAGAACTGAAGTGACTTCAGACTCCTGACTTGGGACTTCAGCCATGCCTACAGCTTGTGCTGATGGCTTTGGGCTGGGCTCTGTCACCCACGGCCCTGATTGCTGTCTGGATACAATAAACAGCATTTTAAAGAGCCCTCTGCAGTCCTGCATCTCCTCGTAGGCTCTTACAGGTAACTCAGTTTTCTCTCCTCCCATCATCTGCTACCTGCTCTCCTTAGGTGCTCAGTTGCTCTCTTGCTGTGCCCAGACTCCCAAAACAGGTGAAAACCATAGGTACTGTGTGAGAAATGGGAAAATAGAAACCTCCACAGACACAGGAGGGTTTGATTTTCACCCTTGGAAGAATCTTGGATTGATGTAAAAATAAAGTACACAGACATCAAGTAGAAAAACCATAAACTTATGCTTCTATAGTTACAAGTAAGAATATGCCTTAAGTAAGAAAGAAACTGTATCAGATGAGGTAGTGGAGGGTTTTATAGTGTAGTAATGTAATTGTATAGAGTAAGTCAAGAGTTTAGAAGCTATAACAGAGGCATATGTGTGCATAATCCCCCATTAGATAAAAGTATCCACATTGCAGTAGAAATAAGTAAAGTGATAGATAAAAGTATCCACATTGCAGTAGAAATAAGTAAAGTGATAGATAAAAGTATCCACATTGCAGTAGAAATGAGTAAAAGTGATAGGTAAAAGTGATAGATAAAAGTATCCACATTGCAGTAGAAATGAGTAAAAGTGATAGGTTAGAAAAGCAAAATAAACCCTGTAGAAATTGTCCATTAGATTAAAAAGTTAAAATTACCTTATAACAAAGAAACTTGTGACCATCTTGAGCTACAGCCAACTACTTACTATCTCAAATCTCACAACCTCTGAAACTAATGTTTATTTAAACAATAAATCATCTTAACCTGATTGTGGTCCCATTCCTTTAAATAATACAACAATAACAGCAGAGTTTTCACCTGTGCTTTGGGGAAAGGTCTTCATTAAGTAGTCATTCACCAGCTCCCAGTTAATTCAGTGGGAATGAGGTACCCAAAAATGTAACAGGAGCTTTAAAAACTTTTAAATAAAAGAACATCCTCTCCACAGAAGTGCTTTAGGTGCAGTGATTCTCTGTAAAAGTTATGGCTGTATAAGTTTGGATAACTTTAGGTACATAATGCACTTCAGTTAGGAAAATAATTGTGCTGTCTCCCCTGCAGTCAGAGAGAGAAATGAGCAGCTTGTACCACCCTGATCTCAGCTGCTGTCAGGAGGTTTCTGCTGTTTCCCAGGGTACTTAGGGTGACAGCAGTTAAGTGCCTAAAATTAGTTAGCAGAGGGCTGGGAACTACTCTTCTGTCAATCACGCTGAAGAGTGCAGAGTAGATGTTTATGAAAGGTATCTTGTTAACTTGAAATATGTTTCTTTCTGACAGAGGTCAGAATGAATCTTGTTTGTTTTTTGTTTTTGTTTTTTTTTTTTAACTAAGGAAAAAGCTGGTGGGACTTAAAGCAGATATAAAAATCAAAACAATAGAAAAGGATGGTTTTGGTTGTAAATGCTGACTTATGTGGAATTTTGACTGGGAAGGGTAAGCTGCACACCAAGGAGCTGAGGCACTATAAAGCATTCTTTCCATGGTTCATGTTGCCTGCCTTTGCTTCCATGGCAGGTGTTACACACCTGTGGAAAGAGTGCTGCTGCAAGCATACATTTTTAACCCTTTATTTCCAGCAAATAATTTCAAAATGGTGCAGAATTTGTACCTTTAAAAGGGAGGTTTCTGAACAGCAGTCACTGAAACACCAGGCCATGTCACAGGGTCCCACTGGGTTGCTGAACGGATGTCACCATCATCTGTAAAAAAAATTAGATCTTTATAGAGCTGTGTAAACATACTCCCTTATGGAATCCAGAGGGTACAAAGTGAGATGATCTTGTGAGTCAGAGGTTCTGTTATTTCCCTTTCTGGTTCTCTGTGTGTACCACACTGTCTGTACTATTATTAGGCCCCTTTGCAGACACAAAAACAGAAACTCTTTGGCAGTCAAGTGGATTAAAGGATTTATCTCAAGAAATGCTTTGGCTGGGGAATGGATGGCAGAAGTAAAAACACTCAGATATGAATAATGTGGTTTCTTTCTTGATTTTCTGCTTATGATCTATTTTCACAGCAAGTCGTTAGTACTGGAGACTCAAGAAATGATTGTGTAATAATTTACATAATAAATCCCGGCATCAATCTGCAGTTCTGACAAACATATGTTCTGGTGGGCTGAGGCTCATTAGGCGTAGCTCTTTCTCACCCACTGCTGTTAGAGATGTTAAAGGCTGTATTTAGTTAGGTTGGAACTATTCTTGGTCTGAGTTAATGGTGTGGACATGTGAAGACATTTGAAAAGGTCCCTCAAAGGTCTGTTTTCAATTCATAAGAACAGTGTGAACAAATTAGTGGCAAAATCATGAGGAAGTGTAAACCCAGAGGTTAAATTGACTCAAATTAACAGGAGCATCGTGCTGCCCACAGTGGGGAGATGAACGTGGACTCTAAACTGCTTCCTACCAGAGCTTTTGCATGGCCACAAATTACAGATCTGCTGGAGTCTGCTCCTTCTGTGAGTGCTGTTTTTAACCAAGTGAAGTCAAGACCTTGATTCCTGCTCCTTAAGAAAGGATTTAATGCAGCAAGAGCAGCATAATCCCTGGGATGATCCCAGTGAAAAATGAGGAGTTCCAAAGGTCTGTCTTGCAGACCAAGTGCAAAAGAAGCAAAAGCAGCTTTCTTCCACTGGCCAGGGACCTTTGCAGAGCATTAAAATTCTTGAGTTGAAACACAACTTCAGGCTCTAAGATATTGCCTTACATAGGGCCTAGTGGAGTTTTTTTGAGTTGCTCTGGTGTGAGACTCTGCTGTGGTACACGGGGCAGTAGATGACAAAAATTTACAGGTAATGAGTGTCCTGCAGCACTGTGTGCTTGGACTTTAGATAAAGACTTTATAAATGTGTATTTCTTACCGTGTTAAAAGAAATACTGTTATGAGAGGGTAGGTTGAATTCCTCATCTGTATGATGGTTCTAGAAGCCACAAATATTACCCCCATGAAACACTCCAGAACAAGAAATGCTCCAGCTCTATCACTTAGTGAGACTTCTGTTATCAGCTCTGAAAACAGTTCACACTTACAATCAGTGATGCACAAAATACTCATCAGAATTAAGTTAGCTTTGAGTGGAGCAGGGCTGGAATGGTTTGTGCTGCACACCACTGATTGCAAGATGTTGATGTGCTAATTAATGGTGAAGTTGAGTGCTTATACAGTCTATTAAAGTAGGTAGTTAATGTTGCCTCACAACAGGAAACTTGTAAGGTTGTTAGGGGTTGTATTCTTTTCCCCTGCCCCCAGCAGCAGGGCCTGAAGCTCTGAGTGAGGAGAAAGGAGGTTTTGGTGTGTTTTGCCTGGGTTCTTGTCCAATATTCTTCATCTAAATTTGTTATTTTTGCCATATTTATTCAAGTTTTGTATTTTAGTTGGCTTTATTTATGGAAAGAAGAAAAAATAACTTCCCTCTTCCAGGATTTGTGAGCCTGTCTCAGGTGAGATGAGGGGGCCTTGCATTTCACCTGAGTCTGAGGATGCAAACAGAGCAGTACTTCTCTCTGATACCTGTGACCCTGTGAGATTTCTTTGACCCCTATTTCTTAGAGCAGCAGAGGCTTTAGCATCCTGATTAGCTGCTTGCTTTCCATCAGAAATATCTATTTCCTTATTTATTGTTTCCTGTGTTGCCTGAATTTCTGGTGCTTTGGCCTCTTGCTGTTTGGGGGAATCAACTTTTTTTTGTGGGCCCTGTTTGCTCATCCAGGGTTGGGTTTCTCTGGACAAGGTCTGCCAACTACTCCTAGGATTTATAAAGTAGGAATTGCTCAAAGTTATCTCCTTGCTATCCTTTATCTCATCCTTCTGGCCTTTGGCTGCTTTCAGTGTTTGACTCATGTCTTTGTGCATGGGAGAATTCTGGGCTGCATTGACTCACAAGTGTGACCAGTTCTGGCTTTATGCCCAACTTTTCTCAATGTCTGTTTTGCTTGTGATGCCAATTTCTTCAAAACATTTAAAACAGCAGAATGTTAAAAAAATGGAATCACTTTCCTTCCTAAAACAAATATAAAAATTAAACTAAACCCATCATTTTTTCTAAATCATGATGATTTGTTTTAATTCTTAAGTTTGGCTCTTTTGTTGTTTCCTTTCCTCAAGAAAAGGTAGGGCAGAAGTTTCTTAAAAAACATTGAAGGTTGCCAACGTGTCCAGACCTTCAAAACTTTTATCAGCCATGCTAAAGGAAATATTACAATGTCATGCAAATGTGAATTAGTTGGCAGAACATCTTGTTGCAGCCAGGGAGAAAAGCCCTGCATACTGAGTGGCATATTTGTACTTTTCAATGGCATCCTTATTGGCTAAAGTGGAACACATGTAGCTGTACTTTGTAAAAAATAATGAAGTCAAGGATATAAAATAGCTGGGCTTCTCCAGTATTCAAACACTCTTTCAGATCAACAAATTGAAAAGGTCTTTCAGGATTCTCTTGTGGCTTTGTGCACAAAAGATGAAATGATTCAAAGAACAGGGCATAAAGATACAATCTGATATGTGGATCAAAATAATGCACTCTATGCTAGGAAAATAAGACCAGTACAGAAACAGTCTTGAATGAGGTTTAGCATTCATTGTTCCCTATAAAATTGATTGACAATTCTTTTTCAACTGTGTAATTTTTAAAGGAGCTACAGGAATTGTTCAGCCCAACCTCATTTATATTTTGCAATAAAGCTTTGTGTGCTCTTATTAATCATGGCAAGCATAGAAAAAATATCAGCACTTATCTGATCCTGGCTTTACATAATGCAGCATTAGTCAACAAAGTTTTACCTGCATTCCTCCTGTGGGTTACTGGGCTAAATACTGAAAGTCATTACCATTTCATGGCTGCTTGGTATCTTGTTTAAAAAGAAGTTGGAGAGCTCAGCTTAGCTCCTGATGGATCAGCAGAGTTGTACCAGAGATGTGTAGGCTGTTTTGGACAAAATGAGAACAAACTCAAAAAAATGGAGCTAAACCCCAGATTTAGGCTGCAGTCCAGCCATGAGTTCCATTGTTGTTTCCATGGAGCTTAGTGCAGGATCAGCCACAGCTGTTTTTTAAAAAATATTCTCATGAGGCCATAGTGTTTCCTGTCTTGCTGGGAGCATGGGAGGAAGAACAGTAATTTTGTGTTATTTTGGCACATCTTCCATGCCTTTCAGTGGAGAACAGAATGGAGACAGGAGCAAAAGGCAGCTATATTGAAACATATTGATTCTTTTTATTTCTTTCTTTTTCTTTTTCCTATTTAAACCCCAAAGAAGTTCAGACTTTCAGTAAGTTGTGAAGAAAGGATTGAAAAGATGGGTTGAGATGTTTCTATGCTTCTTTGGGGGAAGATTGCTTTGTCTCTTTTTGTTTCTTTTTTTTTTGTATTTTTTTTTTCTTGCAATCTGTATTGAGGATTATAAATTAAAGATATCCCCAGACAGCAGCCTGGATCAGAGTAAGCCAAATGGATGGATGGAAACATTCTGATTTTGGAGGTGTACTTTAGCTCTGCAGCTGCCAATCATCATCTCAGATCTGAACATCCCCACCTGTGGGAGCTGGGGCATACCTTTCCAGTTTGATTTCAGCTGACATGGTTACCGTGGCAGAAAGGAAAGAGAATGTACTTGAAAGAGGAGCTTTCCCTTATGCTTGTTCCCAACCTGATGCATGCTGCAAAACACTTCCAGAACTTCCACAGCTGCTGTCCTTTCTCTCACAAAGGCTGGTAAAGCATTATATAAACTGCATTCTGAAAGCTGATGCAAATAGGCCTTGCTCTTTTCCCAAAGCTGCTGAACAGCTTTTGAGTGGGGAATGATGCTGCACCAGCTCCTGAGAGGAGGGGGGTTATTTTAAGCCAGCTATAATTCTGGGTTTCTGCAGCTGACAGCTACACGGGCTGGGGTGGGAGCTGGCTGCTGTCCCTTGATTTGTGGGAAAAACTTCACAACTCCACAACTTGTAAAAGTTGGGAAGTAGGTATGTATCTTTATTCAGCACTGGGCACATGTGGATTATTTCCCCAAAAGACATGAGCCCCCCAAAAATTCCCGAGTCTCTTTTATCCCCCTTACTTGTGCATATGCATAGGGTTTCACAAGAGGTTCATGCATATTCATTTTACTAGTTACAATTAATTATCAGTCCTTGTGCATCTCTGGTCATCTTGACCGTGTCTTGCAGCCTCAGCTTTGTCTCTATCTTGCATCTCCTGCAGCCTCAACTTTGGCTTTATCTTGCATCTCCTGCAGCCTCAGCTTTGGCTCTATCTTGCATCTCCTGCAGCCTCAGCTTTGGCTCTATCTTGCTCCAAGGTTCAGGGGGGCCCTCTTATCTCCCGTTTAGCTTGGAAGTTCACATTCCTTTCTTAAGCAGCCTTGAATCTTCTCTGTCCTTTTTGCAGGCCTTTGTGCACAGCAAGTTTTAAACAGCACCCTTCAGCTAAATCCAAAATTGGTTTCTACCCCAAGTCAAATTTCTAACCCTGTTTCACCCTGGAAGGGAAAACAAAAGGTGCTGCACACCCTGGCTGCTGATGCTGCTGATGCCACTGAATTATTGCTTGGATTAATGGGATGTGATGGTGCAAGTGCTTTGAGACATCTCCATGGTGCACCTCACCCACCCATACAGCCTGCTCTCAGGAAAAGAACCTTGAGAACTCCTTCCCCCATGGTGGGACCTTCACCTCACCTTAGGGCAGGTGGCAGAGCCCTGTCCTGTAGATAAAATCCTGTGCAAGCTGCTTGCTTTCAGGTGGGGTCTAGTTAACTAAGTCTGCACAGCTGTAGTTTGATCATCTGAATTCCCTTCCTGCATCTGTGTGCTTCTCACATGGCAAAGGGATAAATCCTTCCAAAAATATAGTGGGATATTCATTCTTATCAGAAAGTCTCCTGCAGTAACTAGTTTGGGGTACTTGGGGTTTTTGTAATGCTCAAAATGATCCCACACCTTCCTGGGAGCCTGTTTTCCAGTTTCTCCACGCTCAGATTGCAGCAGGGCTCATCCCCTTTGATTTGCTTCTTTCCCCGTGTCCCTGATACTGTGCAGCATTTCAGATACTCTGGATATGTAATCCAGACTGGCATTCCATCATGATGCTGGTGTTTAAGGTTCCTTTCTTTCTCTCCCCAACGCACATCTTTAATTCAGCATTCATGACTTCCTTTCTTTCAAGAAACCCTATTTCCCCTCTTACCTTCCCTGCAGAAAATTAAACTTTGTCACAGTCTGAGCATCTTTGAATGCTTGTCTGTAACTTGAGATCTGAATTTAGAGCTGCTTTTTATTTCAAGAGCACTGAGCCAACCAAAACAGGCTTGAATTTGTTTAGTGCCATGGATATACAGAGAAGCATCTCCATCTGTGCTCTTCGTGTTTTGATTTGCTCCATGAAGAGCTGCAGGTGCTACTAGATCCTTCTTTTAGTTCTGGGGAAATATGTGCCCATGACATTGTGTTCAGCTGTGGAGAGTAAAAATGCAGCTCTCAGCTGAAACATAAAGATTTTCATGCTGTAGGTTTGACAAAACAGTAAAAAGCAAAACAAGGGATACTTTAGAAATGTATGACTGCCTTGTGTAAGTATCTCAGAGCTGTTCATGTTGGAAATAGACCCAGCAAATGAGGTCCCTGGAAGCACTGGAAGAGACATGCAAAGCCACAAAAAACAGGAAGCCTCACAGCTTGAATATTGACCAGGACTGTTTGGAAGCACTGTCTTCTCAAACACAGAGGATGGAGGATGTCAGAGATGTACAAAGAGCTCTTTGTAAATCACAAGTTGCCATGTGGATGAGCAGCAGAGTAGACTGGGTAGCAGAAGCTCTGCTGTTGTTTTAGCCCCTAAAAACAAAAATTAAAAAAAAAAATTAAAAAA
>VXAX01004741.1:225803-283375 GCA_013399835.1 Leptocoma aspasia
ATATTTTTAAAAAAATTAAATTAAAAAGCCAAAATTTAGAACAATTACTAGTGTGTCTTCAAAAATTAGCACCACCAGGTGTGTTTTAAATAATGCACTGGCAAAAGATGTGTTTATCATTAATTTCAGATCTGATGGCAAACTTTGTCCTCTTTCATATTTCCAGTTGGATTGTTCAATGTTGTAGCAGCTGTGTCATCTCAGCCTTTGTCTAATGATAAAATCATAGTACACAGTACACTTACTGCTGAAATTTATCAAAATTTTCATTTAAAGGGCCAGTTTTCTGTCTGTCACAAGGGTTATAATGCAAGAAGTTTATCACCAGCATTTTTCAGAGAGTTACACATACCAGTAATTTCCAAGCAATTCAGCAAGAGGCTTTTGTTGTATAACACATATTCTGGTTTTGTGACATATTGTGGAAGCAAAAATGTTTGCCATTTAAAAACACACTCTTCTGTTTCATAAACCAAACCCATAATTTAGTGGAATCTTGAGATGCCTTTGGGTAGAACCCTACTTTCATCAGAATGCATTTTTTCCCCCTGAAGCACAAGGAAAAAAAATCATTATTTTGCCATCACTATCAAATTTTTCAAACCCATCAGTTTTTAATTCAATATCTATATGATCTTATGATAACCCAGACCTCTGAGAAGCCAATATATATGCAAGTTTTAGGTGAGGACTGTCCAGAACTGCAGCACTTGGAGTTTAGCTTTTCCCAAACTTCCAGAAGACTCAGATTCAAGGATTGTTGTTTGGGTTTTTTTATGCCTGGGGGATACAGCAGTGGTCGGTTTTTGGGGTTTTTTGTTTTGTTTTTTGTTTTTTTGCTTCACCTCCATAGCTACCCAAATCCCCCAAATAAAATCATAAGACACAACAGGACAACGATCAAGCAGCTGCAGGTTCAGTGTTTTGATGAAACATTGAAAAAGCCCCTGGGCTTTTCTTTATAGGGATATCAAAACCTGTGTCTCTAGGAGGCCTCTGGCTCCTCATTTCTTCTCCTCCTTCACACAGAGAGTGGATTTCCAGCAAGTTTGTAAAGTAGCCAGGGGAGTGCTGTCCCACACAGCACTTTGGTGTGGGAGAGAAAGGCTTTAATCCCTCCTTTCCATAGCATATTGGAAGGACTGTGATTTGTCAGGTTGGGATTTTGAGAGATGTGATGGATATTTGGCAGTAAATCAGCTACCAGACCCAGGGAAACTCAGGGGTAGTTTTGTCTGTTGTAGGAAGAGTTTTGCAGAGTATGAACAGGCTTCAGTCTCACAGGACATAGCAGCTGGTTCACTGAAGGGACATTCCTTTCCCAATGTTTTGTGCTAAAACCATCCTGCTGTTTTCTTTTTCCTTTCTGCTTCTCCACACACAGGGAACTAGAAAGTCTGGAATGCTGAAATCCACCGTTGAGCCCATGGAAGGAAACTCCAGCTTCAGCAGCCAATAAAGCTCTTTTTACTCCTTGATGTTTCTCATATTCACAGTTTCTACGAGTAAAAGTAATTCTGCCATCATTTAAATCATTGGAATATGTAGTAGTCAATGCCAGTAATCTATTGTGTTTACTCTCTTCTGTCATTCTGCTTTTGAAGTTTCTAAGCCATTGCAGTTCTTGCATTAAAGACAAACAGAACTGTTTTGTATCACCTTGTTGTATTAATGTGTAACACAAAACGTAGAGACACAGTTGAGTGAAGGTAAAGAAGAAGTAAATTTTATTTTGGTTTTTGTATTATATAGAGTTTTGGGAATGCCTATGGATTGGAAGGTGAAGTTATATTGTTTTTAACTACATTGGTTAATGATNATGAGAGCGACAACACCTTCCTTACCCCTTCATAGACAAAACTGAAAATGCATCACAGGGCCATGGCCACAAATTTGTTTCACTGAAAATTACCCAGGAATTGTTAAATAGTGAGTGTTAAACAGTTAAATGTTGAATAGATTGAGAAGAGAACAAATAAAAAATAACCACAAAAACCCTTATTTTGTCAGCAAGAAGCAACCCTATCAGATGATATTTTGCCTTAAGACCCAGGTTCATCCTGAGCAGATGTTGCATCTTCTGGAGTCTCTTGCTAAAGGGGTTTCTGTCAATACATCTCCACAGGGGTTATGGCTGAGCTTTCAGTGGTGAATTTCTTTCCTAAGCCCAGCTAATGTGAATCACAGAAGGATTTAGGTCAGAAGAACCCTCTGAACATCCTCTTGCCCGAGCAGTGTCACCTGGAGCAGATGGGCTGCAGCACTGCTTGGCCACTTGTTGAGGCAAGATTATTGTCGTGGTCCGTGCAGTGACAAAGGACTCTTGACAATAATATCAGAAGGCTAAATATGATTTATTAACATGACTCCATAATTCAAAGAATTGGGCTGTTATCTGCCCAGTCTGGAGCATCCAAAGCTGCTGCTTCCAGCTCCGTCCAAGGAATGCCAGAACAGCTTACACAATCAGAGATAACAACTTTTCACCTCATAGGCTGAAAGGAAGAAAACTTCTGTCTCTCATATCAGGAGACAGGCAGAGAAATCTAAATGTCTTTGAACACAGATCAGAGATTTGTTTATAGAAACATACAGAGTAAAGGACAATAAAAAGATGCTTTCCCATGGGAAGATTTTTCTGCAGGCCTGCATGCAGAGAAACTTATAATATGTTTTTACAACACAAGATGATCTGAGAACAAAAGAGGGACCTGGAAAGGATAATGCTGCTCCTGTGCCCACTTCTTTCTGTCCCCTCTTATTGTCGTGGTCCATGCATTGAAGAAAGGACTTTTGACAACAATATCAGAAGGCTAATATGATTTATTAAAATGACTCTATAATTCTAGTATTTTTTTATATCTGCTCAGCAGAGAGCATTCTCCATGCTCCTGCTGCTGCTTCGTCCAGGGAATGTGTCTGAATAGTTTACAGTATCAGAAAGATAAAGTAATTTCAGTTCTGTCTCGTCATAGGTAGGAGGAGGCCAACCAATTCCATGTCCTTGAAGAACAGACACAGATATTTTGTTTACAGAAAGCTTATACAGAGTAAAAGACAGCAAAAGGATGTTCTCCCAGAGAAACATGGGAAAATGACCAGAAGGCTTACACACAGAGAAACTTATAATATGTTCATAGCAACATCCTCTTAGGGTCAAGGGAAATAGAAGAGCACCTGAAGGCTGAAAGCAGCTCAGGCAGTAACAGGGGAGCTTTTAGGGAGATGGATGAGCCAGGGAAGGCTGGCTGAGAGATCAGAGGTGGCCTGGGCTGTCCCAGGGTCTGGTTAACTGGCTGGGAGCAGGCATGGGAGCCCTTGGGCCAGCACAGAGCAAGCCCTGCAGCTCCTGGGAGCTCTCTGTGGGCTGCTCTGTTGTGTTGCCATTTGCTTAAGGTGCAGGGAAAAGCTGTTTCAAAGGATTTTTATTTAGCTGCTCTACATGAGCTTTTTCTCAGCCTACATTTTAATGCTTGACAGCTGAGCTTTTACGGGTTTTTGGAGCCATTAATCAGAGCAGTGTTTTGGGAAGCTTTTGCAATGTATATTTGAGAATTTCTATGGCACTGGTTTAAATTAAAGGCTAAGGCTTACTTATGAGGCTGCTCTTGGCCTCTTTCTGTAAAGCATGGAGCCATGTATTATTGTTCTAAGAACCCATAATTAGTAGCAAATGTTTGGAAAATGCTAAAGATTGTTGCTGGGGTGCTCCTTCAGGCTGGGATGTGTAGGATGGGTAGAAAGGGAGAAAGTCTAGATTAAAAAAATAACCAGTTTGTAGCTGTTTTCGAGTAAAGAAAAAAAAAAGTGAAGATTTAGACAAGTATGTAACATGGTAGCTTTTGGCTTACCTGTCTACCATCATAGGTAATGCTGACACACCTGAAATTCAAATTCTTTGTTCATCTGTTTCCACCAGCCCATATGCAAATACAAGGTGAGCTGTTTCTATAAAGGTTTTGGTGTCACAGAGGGATGTCTCAATAAATATCATAATCTGATTTGTTGCAGTATTGATAAGCTGAAGGGTAGCAAAGATTAGGAGTATGGGGGAGACAGGAATTTAAACTAATAACTGGCAAATATCAACAATGTGATTGTGGACACTGCTGCTGCATAGTTTGGTGAGTGTCAGGTAAGTTCTTCTATCTACAAATGATAGCTTGGACTCTTAATATCTGCATAAGAGCACTTCCTTTCCTTTGGACAAAATTTTCTAAATTTGCAAACATAGATACTTTTACTAATAGGATCCACATCTTCACTGAACCCTGTTCAATCTCAGCTTGAAGAATCATCTTGGCCTTGCCAGCTGGGATCCACTTTCTGTGTAACTATTTGTCCTGGGCTGTAAGATGTGGCTGGGGGTGTGTGTATTCTATTCCTATCTGTTAGAGATGGGGCAGTTACCTTCTGTTCATTGGGCAATAAATCTCCTCCACAACCAATCCTCCCTCTGGGAAATACCTTCTGTTCATGGGCCATTAATTATCAATTATCTTCTCTTCATGGGCCATTGAGTGTCACTGCATGGCTGATAAAATTCCATCATCCCATTGGGAGAGGCTCTGCCCAGGGGGAGGAGCCAAGCATTCCTACCTGGATACAATCTGAGGCTTGGAACACCACAGGAGCCTTTTCCCACTGCATTCCCAGAGGAGCAGCTTTCTTCTCCTCTGCATTCCCAGAGGAAGAGCAGGCCCAGCTCCACCAGCCCTGGAGCTTCAGAGGAAAACTCCAGCCTTGTCCAGGATCCCTGCTCCAGCAGAGCCACATCTGTCACTGCAGGAGGAGCAGCCACCATGGAATGGCACTGCCACCAACACCCTGACCCACAGGCTAACAGCTCCTGCTCTCACTCTGGCAGTGTTGTTATTTTTTGTAGGTACTATTGAATTTGCATGTTTAATTCTCCTATTAAAGAACTGTTATTCCTACCCCCATACCTTTGCCTGACAGCCCCCTTAATTTCAAAAATATAATGATTCAGAGGGAGGGGGTTTACATTTTCCATTTCAAGGGAGACTTCTGCCTTCCTTAGTAGACACCTGTCTTTTCAAACCAAGACACTATTGCTAACTGAGAGATGGCATGCAGCTGTAGGAGAGCAACTTGGAAATGAACTAATCTAGAGTTAGAAGCAGAATGACATTTAAATCTAAAATACATAGTAGTGATTGCTGGAGCACTTGCACCAACAGTTAAGTCTAGCTCTGTCATGGTTTTTATAAGAGGCAGCTGGGTGTAACACTTCATGCACTTTAATTATGGAACAAAATCTACCTCTAGCTCAGTTTTTGATATATATTTTGAGATTGAATGCTGCTATTGAAAATGATTCTATACTCAAACAAAGGATTCAAATCTGTCTTTTGGTAGCTGTTTCTACTTAGACACCAATGCCTGAAGCTCAGCATGATGCCTGTGCCAGTGAGCCTTTGAGATGAGAAACCAATAGCATTAAACCCCTAAACTATGGTTTCTTGAAAATACTTAGGCTATTTTCCCCTGGCACTCTGCAGGAGTGCATGCAAGGTTTAGACTTGCCTGTTACTGAACTAATCAGCGCTTTAAAATCTAGCAGGCTCTGTTTAAATCCCTTCTCTCTGCCTTCACATGGGCGTGCCTCTCACTGGCACTTTGATTTTAAATCCCTTCTAAAACTGGATGTACAGCTGCAGGATTAATTTGCTGCAATGCCCTGGAACCTCTTCCTCAGACTAAAGAAGAAAGGAGCATCTCTGATCTTATCTCTGTGCTGAAGAATGGGGATTTTTGTCAAGAGTAAGTATAGATAACTACCTACAAAGAAGAATTGCAGCTGGTGCAACTGCTGCTATTAAATTCATCAACCATAATGAGGTATCAAGTCATAGTTGAGACTCAGATACCCCTACATCTGCAGGAGAGTTATAAAACTGTGTTCTGAAGGTGATTTTTCCCCAGAAGGAATACCTTTCCAGAGGAAGAAGCACGCTTTTGAGAGAGCTGCTTGAACTTTATGGGGAAGTACTTCAGCATGAATGAATTCTATGTTGCCTTACACCCCTTAAACACCATTTTTCTCTGGTCCTTTTGTGGAAATCCATTAAGTGTTCACAACTGTACTAGAGAAGGGTGTGTATTGAAAGAAACCTGCCCAGAACCATTTGTGCTGGACTTTCTACAAATCCCTGTCTGCATTAACTTGAGTACAAGCAAAGCAGCCTTCATAACACATCTAAAACGTGCCTGAGAAAAACCACACTGGAACACTGTCCACGTCTGCTACCCTACAACAGCAAATACCCCACAGAGAAGCACTTTTGGCATTCCCAGATTCTGCATCTGCCCTTCCAGGAACATGCCCAAAGTGTTCCTGCAGGTGTGATGCTAAGCAACCACCCTGCAGCAGAATGAGCTGGATGATGTAAAGGGCAAAACTGTAAAGACAATGAGGAAATGTTCTGTACAAAGTGATCACTCTGCTCCTAGTCAGACCTTTCTTGGTCCCTTGCTGCAAAGATAAGCTTAAAAGCTACAATTCATGATGCTGTAGTTCATGTTGCTACTAGATTCCAGAAATGCGTGTATGTTGAGTGGTTTATGGCACGTAAAACCCCAAGTTATTCATGGGAGATACATTTACTTATCTTTACAACCAGCCTTTGTTCTCCTGAGGGTGAAACTGCCATATCAATTTTCTTTCTTCCTCACACTCATCACCTCACTTTATTCTGTGGGGATGCTAGCTACCTTTGCCCTCAAAAAATGATATTGCATGATATCTTCTAGTGGAACTCTGAGCAATGCATTTCTCATCTTGCCTTTTGTTTTGCAGTCTGCTCTTTCAATTTTCATAGAGTCACAGAATCATTTAGGCTGAAAAGACCATTTTAGGTCATTGAGTCCAGCTTTTACTGCCAAGCCCACCACTAACCACGTCCCCAGATGCCACATCTACACATCTTTTAATTACCTGGGGGGATGGTGAATCAACTGCTTTCCTGAGCAGCCTGTTCCAGTGTTTGATAACCTTTTCTGTGAAGAAGCCTTTCCTAGTACCCAATCTCTGTGGTCCTGCCTGGCTGCAGCAACTTCAGATTGCTCAAGGTCATTACTCAAAGGTGCCTGAGATGTGACAGTGTTACCTGGAAGCCACGAAAAGCCATTTATCTGGGAAATTGCTCAGCACCATTCCTTTGGTGTCTGCTCCTTGGGAGCATTACTCAGTGTGCAGGCCATTCAGCAGACTCCAGATGAATGAGGGAATGCTGCAAATCAGTTTATCTGATGGACAAGTGAAATGTCAGGAGAGGAGTTTGTGAGGAAAAAAAATTTCTTTTCCTAGTCTTTAGGATTACTGCTGCTAATCCATTCACTGAAACAGCATGCTGTTTATTAATATTTCCATGATTTTGTTTTTTCCTTTTTTTTTAATACCCATTTTCTTGCATTTTTACCTTCCTGGTAGATTACTTAGATAAAATGGGGAGAGTTGTTTCTAAGTGGTATTTTATACAAAATATTGTGGCTTCCTTATTGTTGTCTCAATGGTTTGCAATGCATTTTATCTCCTCTAGCTACAGAGGCTTTCAGCATTTAAAATTTATAATGAAGGGGGTTGTTATATTTGGCTTTCATAACAAGAACCATTTGAACAGTTTCTTTATTTAGTTCACATGCAATTTACAATGTGTGTGTGAATGCTTGTATTTTTCCTAAAAGAAAAATACAAAGAAAATTGCCCTCTTTTCTGAAATGGGTGTGAAAACTTTATCCTCCTCATCTCTGCAGCTGCAAAGAAATCTCTAAATTTACAGAGAAGAAGTTGCTGCTGTGTTCTGGGGATGGGGAGTGAATGTGAGAAAAAAAATTGACACTGCTGGGCAAGGTACTCCCTGGGACACTTTGCTCTGTTATCCTCACAGTTTATCTTACATAGAGAAATTCTTAACAGAGGTTGATTTGTTGATTGTCTTATCTGAACCATCACCTTTATCATTTGTACTTCAGTTCTGCTGGATGTCCATGTTAAACCTCTCTGGCAGCCTGGTTTAGACCAGGCCAGGATTTGCTTTTTGCAGAGGCTGTGATAAAAAGCACAAAATGTTGCTTTAGTGTTCCTGTGCTGCTGTTTACTTTGCAGGGTGTAGGATGCTGTTCTTTGCCCTGCCCTTTGACCTTCTGCTTCTTAATCTTCTTTTTCAGCAGTGTCTGCCCAGAATCTATCTTTAAGCAGAATGTAAAATGGGAAGATGTCACCTTCAGATGAAACTTTGGTGAGGGAGATAATGAACTGGCTGTCAGCCAGCAGTGGTTTGCTGCACTCTGTATGAACACTTCAGGGAAGGCATTCTTGGGAACTGCAAGTTTTGTGGGAATTTGAATGATTTCAAGATGTTTATTGTTTGTTAAGACCAAACAGAATGGCACTGAAACATTCAGCAGAGAAGCTTCTATGATGGTGCTGCGACAAGAGAGCTTTTGACTTTGGGGACCTCTCACAGGAAATTTGCAGAAATGCACTTTTCCACAAAATACTCGCTTTGGAGAGAACATTCAAAACAAATTAGTCACCAAAATACAAAGAAAACATTGAGAGGCAGCTACTTGTTAATGAGAATGAAGGACAGTGATTGAGCTCTAAGCAAATGTGACACGGGGATTCAAATTTGAGCAAAAAATGTTGGGTTAAGCCTCAAAAACGTGATGTGCAGCAATTGGAAGCTGCAGTTTGCTTGGCCTCCAGCTTGAGCACCTCAGTCCAGATGAATGCTGTGATTTCCTGTGACATCTTTGCCCACCACTGTTCTGCAGTCTGTGAGCAGATGCACACTTTGAGGGGCTGTTTCTGGAAATGTCATGACAAAGCCTAATCCCAACAATCTTCTGGCATTCATGTGCAGTATCCTAACTTCTCAGGGCACAGCTTTCCAAATGGTAGGGGCAATGTGTTTGTGTTTTGCCTCTTTCTCTTCTCTCATTCCTTCCTTTGCTCCTTTCAACAGTTTTATCTGCATCGTAATAGAAAAATAATTAGGGATTTTGATCCTTAAAAAAAGATTAGATAGTTTGGATTTCTTTAAGTCCTTGCCTGGTCTTGCTTTAGAATTTGACTATAAGCTGAGGAGTTGAGAATTAAAGAGATTTTTCAGGCACAGAATTGTCGGTGTGACCCTTGTATTGGGATAAAAAGGAGGGAATATATTAAAAAAACGTATTTCACTTCTTTAACCAGCTAAGTAGGATATGGTCCCTGTCTTCAATTCCTTGCCACCTTATTAGATTTCCCAGTATAAAAAAAAGGAGTTATATACTGACATCCTGATATCTTTAGGATTTTAAAAACAAGCCATCTTTTATCTGTGGATTTTTCCCTGAACACACTCCCTGATATCTGTGAGGACACTCTGCATCTTTGAAAACACAACAGAGCTTTGCCAGCAACGCAGACAGAAAATGAGTCAGGGAGGATATCTCCCTGTTTGCCTGCTCTTAAAACCCGTGTGCCTACCCAGAGTTAGGGTTTCTGGAAACTTTGTTTGCAACACATCAACCACCTGAAAAAGCCCACAGAGCTCTCCTCTTCCTCTCTGTGCTTCTCCCTGACTTAAAGCTGTATTCTCTCACAACTCCCTCATCCTCACTTCTGCTTGAACCTCTGGTGTGGAAACCAGGGCAGAGGGTGGGATTCTGGGATTCTGGGCAAAATTTGAGGCAAAGGACAGGGGCAGAGCATGCTGCCTCCCTTGGAAAATCTGGTGATGATGATGATGATGAATCTGATGATAGCAGCAGAGTCGCTGTGTGTCTCTGCCTTGACTTTCCCTTTCCTTGTAAAGTAGATTTAAACATTACACTCCCTGATTAACTTCCCTTATTTGTTGCCTTAAGGTGTGTTATTGTCCTTGGCCAGGAGTAAGGCTGAACATATCTGATTTGTAAATGCAGAAAGGCAAGGCTCACTGCGTTCTCTAGTTGTGTTACACAGCTATGGTAACAATTGGTTTTCATTGGAAACAGAAAGAGTCTTGCTCAATAGAAAAGGAATTAATAGAAACCTCTTCAGTGCAGAGCTACCAACATTCAGCATTATATTTTTGTTGGGTAGGTTTCTTGCTTGAAACTATGTCCTTGAAACACTTCTGTCTCTCCCTTCTGTGGCTGGATTCTTGTGCTCTGATGTACCTGCAGTAATTTCTTGCTATGCAAGGAGAGTATGAATAATAAGATAGATTTAAGTTCCAAAAAACACCTCAGATGATCAGTGATTTCAGAGGGACTGTCTGAATTTATACTGGTTTTATTAGGACGTAGTGCCACAAAATTAGAAGTGGCACTACACAAAAGGTAGTGAGACAAAATTCTACTACCTTTCAGACAATTTTCTGTGTTGTCCAGCTAAAATACAATTTTTATTGACACAAAGTGGGCACCAGAGCCATGTCCATGCTGCTGTCCCCAACAGGTGTCTGCCCTTTGCGTTACCTGTGGCTGGCCTCGGTTATACCTCCTGATCTTGCTGCTTATGCAGAGAAAAAAAGAAGAAATTGCTTCTAAAATGAATTTGGCCAGAGGCCAGCTTCCAATAATCAAAGCAAACAGATCTGAATTCCAAATATTGAGGGTAAGAGCACCTCCTATAAAATGGTGGTGACCTGATTTATTGAAATCAATCTGGTACTATCCAGTTCCTCAATGCAGTGTTTCCCTTCTGCTCTCCTGCTGAATTTGAGTTCACCTATATAAAACCCTTTTCATGGGTAACAAAGTTTAAAAGCACTGACAAGAAAAAGAATCTGCGAAACAGATGTTAAAAGAAAGCAGTCAAAAATCACTGCTCTTATCCTTTTATTTATTCCCTTTTTTTTCCAAACTGCTTTGGATTAGCTTGCATCAGTGTCTGTAGCCATGCATGGTTATGCTTTAGAGGACAAAATGCTGGGAAGGAATAATTAAGCTTTGCTCTTAGCAAGAAAACAAGATTTGTTGCCATACATTGTCTGTAAATTCCCTGGAGTGTTTTCCAGTGAATTGCTAGGGTTTGCTGAGATCTGTTTTCAAGTTCACTCGTGTCTCAGCTGAGCACGGCACTGGTGGGGCAGTGGGGGCCAGTGCTGCCTGAGGTGACAAGAAAAAGAAAATTCCAGATATTTTTTTAGCCAGGAAATACTACCTGAATATCCCTCTCCATCTTTTCTGTCTGGTGTGTGGGTGTTTTGGCAAATTACCACCTGGTCATCAGCTGGAAAGATCAGTTCCTTCCACATAATTTTTCACTGCAAATATTTGCTGGTAAGCCATGGATAAAATTGCTGAGGTAGATGGGAAGCAAAAATCCTTAATCTAGATAATGTCTCCACCAAATGTGAGTAAACACATTTCACTGTACATTCAGCATTTCTTTGAAACAACTTAAATGTGATGGAAATTCTAAAGAGTGAGGAGCAGGGATTGATTTGCTGCTCCAGCCGAGCAGAGTGAGGGTATGAATCCTTAGGAGGAAGAGGATGTGAGAAGTGTTAGGAAGTTCTTCTCCAGAAAAAGCAGGCCAAAATAAATTACCTCTGCTTTCTGGAGGAGAAGAAAGCCAAGCCAAAGAACTGGGAAAAGGTCAGTCTTTTTCCATTTTGGCCTAGAAGTGTCTTAATTCTGGAATTTTCAGGGCAGAAAGGAAGTGGTGGTAACTGGGATGATTAAGTCACTACCGGACTTAATTATTTTTGTCATCAAATCTTGAGGGTATTTTTGTGGGACAAATAATTCCTTTTGTCATCAGGTGAAAAGTGAATTTTAGATTTGTGACCTGAGTTTCTCCAGACCTGAGCATTTTGCCCAGCGCTGCTACCTTATTAAATTCTTGGCAGTTTAAGAAGCATTTCCAAATATACAGGTAACCCGTGGAACCTATTTTGTATGCCCTGAAAAGCAAATTTTTTTTTTTTAATCTAATGAAGTATTTTATTAGAATAAAAGCCCTACTAGTTTTTCAGATATGTTCTTAGTCATACTGGTATAGCAGGATTCTCAGTGCACATACTGAACGTTCTGCTTGTGGTCCTGATGGGACATTCATGTTAAGCCTGCAGGAAATCTTATCAGTAGAAACAGAAAAATATAAAAAATAGAAAGACCTGCTTTGAATTTCTACAATAATTCTAGAGTTTTTGGAGAACACATTTTTCCCATAGATGGTGGCACCATGAAATGGACTGACTTGTTTCTGCATTTTCATTTTTAAAGTTTTGGAGGCAGTCTTCTGATGCTGACAAACACCAGCAGAAAGAGGGAATGAATTAGGTCTTTCTGATGGTGTATCATCGAGCTCTGGAAATAAATCTGAGTTGAAAATACAACACTGAACGTTGGAAAATCATAATCATAAAATTAACATTGAAGATAGAAGCTCAGCAACAAGCCTTCTGTGATGAAAACCCTGCTTCCAAACCAAGCTGAGACGGTGAGGATGTCAAGGACAAGGGAAAGCCTTTAGGAAACTGGAACTATCCTTAAACTTTCCTGACTTCCCCTGTTTCGTGTAGACTGTCAGGAGATAGAAACTTCTTTTTAAACTGCTTTTCAAAAGGTTGTTTGCAAAGGCTTCCAAAAATCTGTGTCATTTTGAATTCAAATATTTTGTATTTTTTGTATTTTACGGCTGGAGGCAATAGTGGGAAACTTCCTAGGAGCCAACATGGACACCTGAAAAAAAAAAAAAAAAGGCAGTTCTTTGGCATTGGTTACAGAAGTTCTGTTAGAGATTCCTACAGCTCTGTTAGAGATCATTTTTCCATGGGGGAGACTCTGGTGACCCTCCCCAGGCTCGGATGAGGGACGGGGTAGGCACGTGGTCCCCTTTAGGATTCAGCTGTAGGAATCTGGAATTTCTTCCAAGCCCACAGGTGGAGGGAAATTGCACAGAACAGCAAACTGAGCTGAAGTAGTGGTGGAGGGGGCTAGGAGGTGCTGCAATCAGTTTTATTGTCTTTTTGGTGTTGCTGCTGCACTGAGTCCAACTTGAGCTGGTTTAATGGCTCTGTTTGTTCATATGTGCAGTTTTAAGATTGCCAACATTGCCCAGAGCTTGAGCTGAGTTTTCTTTTGCTATAAACCAATAAAAGGGCAGATAAATTTTGCACAGCTTTGCCTTTTCCCACTTATAATAAGTAAAGAAGATTTAAAGGCTGATTATATTGTGCTGCTCAGCAAGCTGGTTTTGGCTGCCCTCCGTAGTTCTGATGTACATCCAGTGAGCGCCACAAATCCTGCCTGCTTTATCCAACTCCCCTCTTCTGTGAGGTTTTGCTTGCTTAACACTGCCACACTTGCATGATTAGTTGAACTTAAGATGCCAAAAATGTTAGGACCTACATAAATCTGAATGGTAGTTTCTCTTACATCCATAATACCACTAGTTGAAGAAATTTTTTTAGTTTTTTTTTGTGATCTCCCTTGGTGTTTTGTGGGTGGTCTGGGTTCGATTTTTTCCTGTCTGAAACCAGGTAGATGGCTACTTGTTTGTCAGGCTGGGCCAGAAATAATTTGCACTGATGACTTGCAGTAAGTGACCTTGATGTGGTATAAGGTTTTCAGTAGAATTGTTCTACTTCCAGCAGCAATAGTGTCAGGCCTGCAGTTCTTATTTTACTGTATTTTAAGAGTGTTTTAATCACACTCATGAATCTCCCTCTCTCCAGAGTACAGATGGCTAACATTTATTTAAAGAATTATGACAAAGGAAGAGTTAATTGAATTTTGTTCTTGAAAAGAGAAGCTATTAAACTATTTCAGTCTATTTAACCAATAATAGTTTTATTTCCTGGAACTACTGAAATCCTAATGAGGAAATGAGTATTTATCCCAAAATCTATTTTATATTCAATCTCATTGTGAAGCATGATTCTACCAAGAAAGATTCTTCCAAAGGCCAAACCTTAATTATTTTACTGCCATTGTATTCCAGATAAGCACTAAATTCTCCCAGATACTTTTTTCCCACCAAAGATCATTCCTAATAAAATCTTATTTTGGTTTTGTACATTGCAGAACGACTTGCTTTTAAACAGTATCTTTCAATGAAGTCTTCAAGGCCTTTTTATTGCTAGAGCAAAAATGTGAGTTTCATTATACTCCTATGTAGTTAGAAATATTACTGGATCATCTCTATAGCTGGGGAACAAATGTAACAAAAATGGTGAAGTGTTGTGATGGTCACTGCTCAATCATCTGGGCTGTCTAGCAGAATTTGGAGCCCAGAATTGAATTAGGTGTGCAGCTTACCACAAATCAGAAGTGAGGATTTTAGCTTCCTACAAAAATAGCATTAATGTGAACAGTAGAATACTAGTTATTTAGTGCAAGAAATTGGATAAAGGTTGTTGTGTTAAAGGATATTTGGAAGATTAGGTGCTTTTTTCTCCCCTACTTGTGAATTGGATTGTTCTTTAGTTTTAGTCACTCTGATGGATTTGAATAGCTTCATTTAAAAGAATGAAGACAAATTGCTTCTACAGGAGGGGTAGAGAAGTAATTTTTCTATCTTGAATTAGATCTGAGGAAAATGATTGAAATCCTGCCTTGTGTGGGTGGTTCTCTTAGACTTCTGCTGTCACTATTTTGGGTTAATTATTTAGTGAAACTACATCACAACCCTCCTATGCACCAAGTGAGTTCTCTAAACACTGGGTAAAAGTCATGCTCATTCTCTCCTTTATGTCAGCAAATAATTAAGTTGTCTAGAGGGAAAATGTTTAAAGAGAGAGAATTCAGGATTTGCATGGGGAAAGAGGAATAACATTGTCTCCTGAGTCTTTCTGAAAATTATCTGGAGCAAAGGTCACTGTTTTGTGTGCTCTGCAAAGACCAGCAGGGTCCTGGAATATAAGAAAAACCTGTTTCCTATAAACTGACGTGTCTTGGAGTCATGATGGACACAGAGCTTGCAGCTGAAGTGCTTTGGGAAGGACAAAGAACTCTGAGAACTCAGGTTCTACAGGACTAGGCAGCAGCTGAGCAAAGCTTCTGAAGAGATGTCTGTTGGAGTAGCTACCTTTTGGGGAGGCAGACACAAAGGTGACGTCCCCAAGCTGCAATTTTGCTAATTAATAATGTCCAATAAGGCATGTAGAAAGAGGAGCCAGGATAACTCTGAATGCCCTAAAAGGATGCTGCAATGAGAGATGGAGCCTTTCCTTGCAGCGCTTTGAGACCTCTTCAAAACAGGCAAATGTGCAAAAAAAAGGTTTTATTAGTAATGTCCACAGCAAATATCCCTGCATGGCTTTACACAGCCACAGTTGTGCTGGACTTGAGCCCATTTGAGCTCTTGTCTGTCAGGAGGTGGCACTGCAGGGTGGGTTTGCATGTGCAGCCCTTGGGAATCCTTCCAGGGCAAATTTCTCCTGGAGAAGTTTGTGATTTCTGCATGACTTCAGATTCTCGGTTTTCCTTGGAGTCAGTCTGGAGACGTGGACAACTTGCAAACTGCCTGCAGTCACAGCATGAAATTACATTTTCTTGAAATTATTCCTATGCAAGTCTATTTAATTAAAAATTACAATGGGTAGTGTTTTACAGGTATGATGAAGACAGAAAAAAAACCCAAACCAGCAGAAACTCAGCAGTAATGGCAGTAAAAAATCTGTCCAATATCACAGCAGAGTAAGAAATAAGTCACTGTATCAATTTACTTTATTAGAGCTGTCAACAGAATGCATCTTTATTGATTAATTTCTGTGGGGCTGATACATCATCTTGAACAGGCATTAAAATGCTGGGATTTAACGTCATGGTAGTCAAGGGGCTCAAGACCAAGAGTTACAAAGAGACAAGCTGGAGAAACTGCTGTAGCTGAATGGCCCCAAGGGAACAGAGATCAGACCATCTTTATAAAATGGGGAGCTAGAATTGCTTCCACAAAGTGTGTAACAGAAGTAGCAGGTTTTGCTTGCACAGTGTTTGATGGGTTCCCATCTACAGGGTGACTGAATCCTGTTAGCAAAGTCCCTTCTCTTTCTCAGGGGAGGGAGATGTCGCTCTCATTTTTCAGCCTTCTGATGGTTTCATTCTTGTGATGGAGTTTCTCACACTGCTTTTTGTAAACATGCACATGTTTTTCTAACTGTCTTTTTGTTTTTCATTCTTTCTCCTGGGAGGAGAAAGGTTTGATGGACTTTGTCATTGACCAGAGTGGTTGGAGAGGTGGTAACTTCACCTTCCAATCAATGGTCGTTTCCAGAACTCTGTATAATGTGAAAACCAAAATAAAGCTTTTCTTTTCTTTGCCTTCAACTCAGCTGAGTCTCTGCGTTTCGTGTTGCGCACCAGAGTGACAGGGAGAGACTGAAGAGAAATTTTTTTTCTTTGCTACAAACTTTGCCAAAACAACTCGAAACATTACCAAAGGATTCACTCAAACCCACCAGGATTAAGATTAGTGGCTATAGTTAAGGACCAGTGCTGGCCCATCTCACTGGCTGATTATGCTGAGCTCAGAGGTGACATCCTCTAACAATATGTATATTTCTCGAATAGGAATTCAAGTTTTAGTTCCCCTCACTGTGTGCTGGAGTTGAGAAGACAACTTTCCAGCAGGGAATAAGAAGGAGAAATGAGTGTTTGTGGAGTGCTGCAGGAATGGGGACCCGTAGTGGCTGCTGTTCCTCTGGTGGGTCACACAACACCTGCTGCCTCTTCCCTCTGCCCTCTCTCCCCCCAGTTTTGTCATGGGAGATGAACTGCAGAATTTCTCCCTGGTATCTGGAAAAACAGAGTTGTACATGGTTCTGCCTGTTTGCTAATTTGTGACATTTGCAATGTTGAAGAGCTGTACTCTTGGGCACATATTGACATTTAATTAGGAAAATTGCTCTGTGTTGGCTAGATCTAAATGTCAATTTATTAAGGCAATATATTGGTAATTTATCATGTAATGTATGTTCTGTACTAGATTAAAAAAGGATTGAAAATAATAGTAATTTAAAAATCCCATTCCAAAAGTGTGTGAGCTACCATATGGCTGGCTACTGTAGCATAACAGAATAACAAGAAGAGTTAATTATTTCAAGCAAGAATGTGTTAGAAAATCCATTTAAACAATCATGGATCACGTGGTACCCATCAGTATCTGTTTAGAGATACTTTGTATGGATTTCCTCTCCTTAGAGCTGATTTTGCACAGGATCCCAACCCAAAATGCTTTAGACTGGCTCAGCTTTAACAAAACAAGCCTGTCTAAGGGTGTTAAATAAAGCCTGGCAAATGCCTGTGGCTATTTGCTACGCACCCAGTTGAGCTCATCAGTTCACCAAGTGTCCAAGATCCTTTTCACTAAATAAGGGCAAAATGCTCCAGTGCATTTGGTGCTGGGTTTCCTGGGAGCTCTCTGCAGCCACGGACTGTGCAGCCAGCCCTGAGCTGCTCCACCTGGACCCCTCCACCAAGGGGAAGGGTCTGGAGACAGCCTCTCATGCACACTCCAGCCAAGCTGCTCGAGCTGGCAGCAGCAAAAGGGACAGGAAAGTGGGAAGCTGTAGCAAAGCAAATGCTGGATGGCATAGACTAAAAATGCCTGCTGATGAACAGCCTTTTTGTCGTTGCAAATTAAAGAGCAGTTTCTCTCAGTGGTGGGGCTATTTAAGCAAAAAAAACTTACTTGAGTGCACCTCTCAACGGGTCAGATCATTTAGAAAATAAGTGATGCTGGTGAGTGGTGAGGACGTTGGTGTCACTCTTATTTTTCAGCCCTCTGATGGTTTCATTCTTGTAATATAGTTTCTCACGCTGTTTTTGTAAACATGCACGTTTTTCTAACTGTTTTTTTGTTTTTCATTCTTTCTCTTGGGAGGAGAAAGATTTGATAGACTTTGTTATTGACCAGTGTGGTTAGAGAAGATGTAACTTCACCTTCTAATCAATGGTTATTCTCTAAACTCTATATAATGTGAAAACTAAAATAAAGTTCTCTCTTCTTCTTCATCTTTACTCAGCTGTGTTTCTGCGTTTCGTGTTGCATGCTAGAATGACACATTGGTATGTTGAGTACTAACACCTCGTAAAACTGAGCTGAAAATACAGATTTTAGGTTGACAGATTCCACTAATCCAGAGCAGGAACCCTATTCCATGCATGCTTTAAGTAGTGTTGCAGAGCAACCAAATATTTCCCATCCAGTAAGCACCCAGAAGTCTTGCTGATTATCTGAGCTACAGCTGCATCTGCCAAACTGGGCTGGAAATCTCCAGAGGACATGCTTTTCATTAGATTTCTAATATTTCCCTTTTCTAGTCAGGCTGGAAAGATGAGAGCATCCTGACCTTGCTCCTGATCCCAGCCAGAGCCAAGAAACAGAGAAGCATGTGAAAATGAAAAGGGTGTGGGGAAGAATTAACAGAGTCCCTCTTGCCAAGTCTTGGATTTTGTGAAAGAGATGAGGAAAAGGGTTGCTTAGTCCTGAACTATCTGCTTAGCTTCAGGCATTCCTAGGACTTTGCTGACATCAACAGGTTCAGCACCAGAGAGCTGTGCTCTTTTCTCATCAGTGAGCTTGGAAAAAGTTAAACTTTTTAGACTCCCTGGCAGCAGATGGCTTCTCTTTCTAGTTGCTATCTTGGGAACTGCATCAGTAAACAGAGATTATATACAGACCTGGGGAGACCTGGGGTTAGGCTCATCTGAGTATATCAACATTATTTGGAAGGGGCAAGTAAACAAATTATCAACATATTCCATAGGGGCCATCCAGCCACCAGAGACCTGTAACCAGCCAGATGATCTGCAAGCAGAGACTTAACCTAATGTATGTATTTTAAATTAACTAGGAAACTTCAGATGAAAGAGAGCTTAACCATTTCTTATTCTGGCACAGAACTAATCCTGTGTGTCAGAGCTGAGCAAACAGGCTCTGCTCGATGTAAAGGAGCAACTTCATCTGCTACTGCTAATCTGTAGACACCTTGAAGGACTTTATACCAAAGCTATAATTTTTCATTTCTTCTTTCTTCTTCTCATGTGACTAACACAAGGAATTGTTAACAGTTCCCTTCTTCAATTCTATTTTGCCTCCAGCTGCCCACTTAATTTTCCTATTAGTCTTGGGTACTCTATTGGGCATCACTCTTTTTCTCCAAGAGAAAGGAAAGTTTCTTGATCTCTCTCACTGTGATTCAAAGAAAAATGTCTTCATTTTCCTGCCTGAGGCTGTGGGTTGATCATCTTGGGTTTGATCAGGCCTAGAGTCCAACAGCACATTTGCACGTAAAAGGCACGTGTATACTCCATCAGTCTCTAATAAATTTTATGACTTGGGAAATCCTGTTAACAGAAAAGGGCTGGCATAGGAAACTGAGGGAAGAATGGCAAGAAGAGCTTTTCCTTTATGAACAGTTGGAACTCAAATCTATTCTCCTGACTACATAAATCTGACAGCTTCTTTTTTTTCCCTCAGTGCCAAGGACCAAAGTGAGTTAAGAATTGCCTGTGTTTGTCAGTCAAATGGTTGTGCTGGATCCAAAGGTGCTACAAAAAATAACAGTTCAATTCCTAACATTCTCCTGCAATTCCTTTAGTCAGCATCCAGTTTAAGGAAGGAAATTCATTCTGTGGTATAAATGTTAGTAATAAATGTGCTCTCTGTGGGTTGGTTTTGATCATAAGATTTAGCAAAGGAAAACTTAGCTGCAAGATGTATAAAACATATTTCTATGCACATTTACTTTTGGCAAGAAGTGTTTTATTACCCATGTGGCAAGACAAATTAGAATAAATGGCCACCTCTGACTTTATCCTACACTGTAATTAATCTTGTGTCTCTGCAGCCACTGTGTGCACACCAGAGATTTGTAAGGAGAGTCTGCAGCAACCAAAACCATGAAGAGGAACTGGCATATTAGTGTGAAATCAAACTGGCACTGATTAGTAACTGCAGTGTCTGGAGTAAGTGAGGAGCTGGGCTCAGAGAGAACAGGAGGATTTTTTAGTCTTGTTCCAGCACTGCAATATCTCAGTGCACTTTTCAGTCTTACCAAGAGACAAACGTGTCAATGAGATTTTGTCTTTAGGAAGCTTTGGGTCAGAAAGTGGATTTTCATTGATTTCTGCCCAACCCAAATCTGGCTACTTGAATCAAGAAATGCAGTTGCATTGCACAGTAAATTTTGCCTTGCTCTGTAAACTTGGCTTGCTGCTTACGGCTGGGATGCAATGTGCACAGAGTGTGCATTAAGGCACAATATTCCACTTTAATCCCTAGGTAGCACAACTTCTGCAAGAATGATACTGCTGATGATAAATAATGACAGGCAGAGCAAGTTTCTGAGTCTATGAGCAGACTTAATGCAAACTAAACCAAGAAAATACAGTGAGGAGAGCAGGTGAAGGTAGCAGCCTTTTACACATTATTTCAGGAGGGCTGTCAGGGAAGAGCTGCCCTTTCCCCCAGGTGTCTCTTTCCAAAGTTTTAGACTCTGGGCTCTGCTCCCAGAATACCTGGCTGTGTCATGACTGAGCTTAGCCTTGAGAGCAGCTGGCTTTCAAAGGAGACAGAGCAGCCCATGCTGGCTCACAGTCCCCTGTAAAAGGTGAGGTGGAAGCACATCAGAAAAAACCAGCCTGCAGCATCAAGCCCTGCACACTCATGCTGCACAGAGATTCAAGGAACAGGAATAATGACATTTGTGGGTCCTGATTTGGGTAAGCCAAGAACTGCTTCCCAGAAATACTCTGCAATCACTACAAATGATGAAACAAATAAGATTACTTTGCTGAAATGGCTGGCTGTAACCACAGCATGTACTGTTAGGTTTTGTTTTGCAGAAAAGAATTTAGTCCTGAGGTCTTTGGATGGGGAATGGGGGAATTAAATGTTATATGTTGCGTTGTTTTCTATTATTTTTGTTTTAAGGCCAAAAGTGGCCATTATAATAATTTAATTAGATATTCTGCATAACCCAAAGCAAAGAATTCAGCCACTAATAGCTGCATCCAACTCGTAGGTTCTGGTTGGGTTATATTTCAGAAAGACATCCAGAAAGACATCTTTTTTTATTCGTGTGTTTTTAGAAAAGACTTCCCATCTGAAAATTGAGGGGACAGCATATGTTAGGGGAGGACAGATAAAACTGCTTGGTAATTACCTTGCAAAATGTGAAATATACTTACATATAGATAGGAAATGTTGTTTTGTTACAAACTGAGTGCTGCATTTATAAATCAAACAAGATTTCTGGGAGCTTGGATCTGGGGGAGTGTGTTTTACAGAGATGCCTTTCAGGGGGAGGATGCCTATGTGGTGCTCTGATGTCTGATGGGGAATGAGCACATCCTCTAAGTCATAGCAGGAATTCTGCTTCTCTGCCTAGATTCCTGCTCATCTGTCTATCTATCCATCTATCTTAATACTTAAAGATATAAAGAGTATATATCGTTATATATATACACCTCCCACCTTCTTTTGCTCTCTCCCAAAAATTACTATATACCCTAAACGTTTTGAGGGCAAGAAGTGCTAAAGAGGTATTTTATTTCAAGGTATTTTCATGCAACAGCTCTTCTTTCTGCTGTCTCACACAAAGTAGTGTGATAAACAGGAGCTGATCCTGTAATAAACACTACAGACTTGGCTGGCTCAGCTGCAAGTATTCAGTGATCACCAGAAACTAGGTTAAAACTCAGGATTTATTTTTAATTTAGAGAAGAATAAGTTTTTCTTGCTAATTAGCAAGCATACGTAGGTGACACGTTTTCCCGTCTGTTCCAGAACAAGAGATGCTAAATTAGTCCTACTTGGCTAAAAATGAAGAAAAATCAAAAGGTAAGATCTTAGCAGTTTTTAAGGAAATCATTAAAATAATGCATGAGCCAGCAACAATCCAGTTTGGGACAAAAAAAAAAGAGAAAGAACTTGGTGCCCAACAAGTTTTAAAGATAATTGCCTCAACAGCATTTATTTTCACCTTCAGGAAAAGTCCAGAGCTTTCATGCATTTAGAGAACAGAGGGATCAAAGAGCATTAGGGCCACAGTTCAGGTAAATCAGCATAATTTTTATCTCTCCTTCAGAGGCTCTTCTTGCAAACAGCTCACAGGAACACCTTCCCAGCAGCTGAATCCCATTAATCCCCTTTTGAATGGAGTCTAGGTTGGTTGCAGTTGAGCATTTCCAGAAGTGTTTGAATTTATTATGACCTCCAAGGGACTCCACATAGCAGGGACTTAGCATTTCTGTCACCTGCAATAAGTATCTTTCTAAGGGTTCAGTCACTCTTATAGAAGCCTTATATATTTAAAACTGCTTTTCTCTGCCTCTTCCATCTGTCATCTGTACCTGCCTGGCAGTATGTACTGTCAGACCTCTCAGGTGTTTTATTTCTGCCACGGAATAATGCATGGCATGAGTTAGATTCTGAGCTGGAAAATTAATTCATTAATTTCTTCTGTGTTCTCAGCCAGCTGGTGGTTGCTTGTTTGGGTTTTGTTTTTTTTTTTTTTTTATTCTGTTGGTTACAGAAGTGATATTGTTGGTTGCAGGGCTTAGGCTGGGTGCTGGCAGCAGCTGCAGTGGAGGAAGCAATGTTCCTGAAGGAAAAGGAGGAACCCACAGAGTGAACCATATATAAAACTTTAGTTACTACTGTTGTAAGCCACTGACGTATTTAGTTGCTGGAGCTGAAATTAAATGTGAGTGGCATATCTCATGGAGAGCAAAATACACCATTATCTCTTGACCATAATGGAAATACAAACTACAGGCTTTCATGGGGTGGTGTGGTAAAACACAGCTTCATTTTGGGGTTGGTCTGGGGACAGCAGATGGTGACTTACATGTCACTGAGGTGGATCATCAAAGATGACATTTTTAAATGCCTATTAAATTCGTTAGGCCAGAGATTGTTTATTTTGGATGAAGGGCTGTTTGACAGTTTTTCTACCTCTGATTATGTAATTTGTCAGTACAACAAAGCCTGGCAGTGATCTTTCCATCTCTTATTAAAACAACTCCTCCTCCTTCCTCTATCCACAACATTATTTCTTCAGTTGCTCTCTGTGACATTTTGCATTGCTTCAGTTAGACAAGCTATGAAAATATGCACCTGATTTCTACCACTTCTGCATCAAATTAATTAAAGGTTCTTTCTGTGACTTCAGTGTCAGTGGTAGTAGTAAAGCTCCTACAGGGAAATTAATGGAAATGTTCCACTGTGCTCTGGGCAGATGGTGTGGGTGTAGACAGGAGAAACAAATTCCTGTCCCTGATTAGCACCTGCTGTACCCAGAGGAAAATAATTGCTTTGCAAATAACTGGAAGGAATTAATTTTTCTCCTTATCAACAAGATTTTAGAGTTGCACTTATCTCCTCAAAAACTCCCTTCAGAAAGTTTAAGAATAAATTAGAATTGCAGTTTTGCAACATACTCCTTGAAGATGTTAGAATTAGGATGACACATGCTGATTTTTGGTGATTAATGTGAAGTCAAAGGTATGCCACTGACCTTTAAAAGGTGGTTTAAAGCAAATTTTGACATTTTTCAGTTCCATCAAAGTCAGGATCAGCCACTGGAACTGCAGTATGCACTACTGTTAATGGTAACTTGTTTTTGAGAGTTCACCTTTCTAAAGCATTTTCAGTGCACGTGATCTGTAGCTGCTTAAGAAATTAAGAAGAGCTGAAATTCATAGCATGAGATTCTTCTGCCTTGAAAATCACCAGGATAAATGCCCATGTTTCTGAGATTCTCTGCTTTGATTTCAGGGGTCTTTTCCAGATTGCTTCCATTCAGATGTTAAATGTACCTGGTAGCTTGACACACCTTAGTCTGCCTGGGGGAGGCTCCTTCTGTGATAAAGCACAGGTGGAGACAGAAAATAATCAGAGATTCCCTGGTGCTAGCTCAGTATGTCAGAGTGCTCTTAACCTGAGGCTACAGAAGAGGTCAAACTGCAAATTTCTTAACTAGTTTTGAAGTCAGAGAACTTTTATTTTGGGAGTTTTATCCTGGAGGTGCACTGAGTGCACGTTTTGATCCTCACCTCTTTCTTGTCTAGAGGAGCTGGGGAGAGCTGCCCTGAAGGCTGCAGTGATTGTACAGTACAGGTGGCATCTCTCATATTTCTGATGGTACAGGCTGTTTTGGATAGACTGAAACAGTACTCTTGGTTATATTGTACATTGAACTGAATGAGGGGAGCTAAGTCAAACATCTGGTTTGAAATTCTAAGGAGGAATGGTAGATCTTAGCCTTGTTTTGAAAATGGTGGCAAACACTTGACATGCAAAGAAAAACTGTCTGATAGTTGTGCTGATACTATGCCAGTAGTAAACTCCAGATTGGTGTTAGGTTGATTTTGTGTTCTTGGTACCAGTGGCCAGCTGCAGTTTTTGAAATAGAGTTATATTAAGAACTTAAAAAGTATTTTAGAACACATGAGAGGATGTCACACTGATTATAAATAGAAAATATACTGCAAAAGCTGAAAAAGTGGGAGATGTGAAAGTTTCTAAACAAAAGAGAATATAGGAAACTTATGAGTTCTCATAACTCAAGCAATCCATAAGTATTTTTCCTCACTTATCAATTTGCTTTTAGAAATCTCTTGTTATAGCTTTAGAATTAATCTTTGGACTTACTTTTGGGACCCTATTCCCAGTTTGAACTGCTTGAAATCTGTGCTCAAATCAAAGAGCAGCACAAAATGTACTTTGTATACAAGCATTCTTCTCTCTGGCTAAGAATTTCAGTGTGAGGGGAGAGGGGAGCAGATAGTTTGTTTTATTTTTATGAATGCAGCACCCATGAAAACACAAGATTTAACTGCTTAGGACTCTGGTTCCAGTGCAGTGGTGGTGGAAGCACTTGGGCTTATGGCTCATTAAGGAATTAACATTCAGTTTCATGGAGAGTTAGGGCTCAGGGTAGCCAAAGGTTTCTATTTCAGTGGTTTTTGGCTCTGCCCTTTTCACTCCCTTAGAACATATGATGCCCCATCCAGCCTAATCCTTTTCTGGGACAAAAATAACTGGAAATGCTACAGGCTATGTCTGGACCATATGTAATTACATGCTGACTCAGAAAGAAAAGATTGCATTTCTCCTTCCAGGGAGTCCTCAGTTGTAGGAGCAGAAAATTAAATCTGCTCATATTCAGGCTAAAATTATAGAGGACTTTTGTTAGAAAAGGAAACTTGCCTTCTCCACAGTGGTTGGTAAAGGGAGTGGGAGCTCTGTATCATCAGGACTGTTCTCAACCATCTGGCAGAAGTGGTGATTAAGACAAAAGTTTCTGAGAACAGCAATGAAGAGACTGATGTGGTCTGAAAGGTTAGCCTTTGCAGGATGGGATGAAGCAGGGGAAAAGGAAAATGGAGACTGAATGTCAAGAAAGAGGTTCCAAATGAAAATTGTGGACATGCTTCTTGCTCAAGTGATTTAATGACTGAGTATTCTGCTGCCTTTTTTTTGTGGGGGCAGAAACTTGGAGTGTGTCTGTGGAGGTGAGTCAGGGATGGCTGATTTGCTCAACAATTCATTTGGGTGTACTTGAAAGGAAATAATTGTAGGTTTTATGCAGCTTCAATCTCTTCCTTCTAAGGATGTTATGCCAGAAGTGCCCAGAGCCTAGGATGCATGGGGAACAAATATGACTCTAAATGTCTATGTCACATTCAATTTTGTATAAGTGTTCTGAAGGTCATGGAAACCACACAGTACCGAAGGCACTGTCCATCTCTCCACCCCCATATCCCTTGTCCTGCCTTCCATGAACAGTGGAGCAGATTTGAGGGGAGGGGTGGAGGATTCTGCCCTTTCAGGCCTGGTGATGCCTTGTGCAGGCTGACCTGGAACAGAGATTAGACAGAGCTAAAGAATAAAGCAGGGATTTATTAAAAGGATTTCCTCCATGGATCCACCTTGGGCAGCACAAGAGCCCAGCCAGGGCTGCACCCAAGATGAACCAAAATGGTCCCAAAATGGACACCGGGCACGGGCTCTGGCACTTTTATCAGTTCTGCTCCATTTGCACATTGCAGTTCATTGTCCAATTCCAGCTTTAGCCCATCAAGTCCCATCTTTCTTGTTTTTCTCTCTTCAGCCCACGTTGTTTGTGCTCTTGGGCCTGAGGTTTGGATCATTTGTCCTTGGTCCCCAGCTGGAGAAGGAATTGTTTTGTCTCCCTACTCTGTGCAGAGAGCTCACCATCCCTTAATATGAAGCTCAGAACTACACACTAAAGCAGTACAGAATCTGAAAAACATAAAAGTTAAAACCTGAGGCATCCCTGGGATGACTGCTGCCTGCATGCAGAGTCCTCCTCCTCCTGCACACTGAGTTCTCTCTCATCCCCACTCAGATGGACCCTTCAGCACCACCCTGGGGATGCTGAGAGGTGTTCTTACCACACAGCCATGAAACAACACAGGAATTTCCTCCTTCAGCTTGACTCGAGCTGTTGATGCACGAGAGAATTGCTAGGGAACGTTTGGCTCTGTGTTTTTCTCCTCGTGTTTCTTTAACAACTCGAGCAGGACCCAGTGTCAGGACACACAGGGACAGAAGTTATTCTGTGTCCTCCAGGCTGCAAGGGAAGTGCTGAATTAACAAAGTTTTGCTTTGTGCCTAGCTGCACGCAGCAATAATGTGCTTCTAGCTCTTCATGATTACTCCATCTGTTTTAACAGCCACAGGTTATAAATAAATAAATAAAGGGCTTAAATTGCATCTTCTTTGATGCAGTTATAGACACAGCATTGGAGAGCTTGTATAAAATACCAGTTTTTCCCAAGGTTAGAAAATACCTGACTCCCCAGCAATCTTTTTTTTTCCAAAGCTATTCAAACATGCTGCAAGCACAGTGGTACTTCAATCTTCACGAACATGACATATGTGAAAAATTTGGGGGAATTAGATTAACCTTTGTCTGGGGGGAGGATGAGAGGGAAATATTCCCAATATTCTCTTGCTAACCATTTAAATGTATGTGTGTGTGTGTGCATAAGTTCATAATTCATATTCATATGAATTCATATTCATATTCATAAAGAATACTATGTATTAATACATATTTATGTGTAACATTTATATGTATTGCTAAATGCTGTGTAAAGCATTTGAATGTCACTATTGCTCAGCAACACTCTCTTCTTTCTCTGTATTTCAGTTATTTAGTTCTTTATCTTTTCCTCTCTTCCTTCTGAATGGGAGTGCACTGGAATTCCCTTAGCTGACTTGTCTTTAGTTATCTCTCCAGTGTCCAGTCCCCAGACAATGTAGGAGTGCAATTAAATTGCAGAACTGCAGATCATTTCTGTCCACAAGCCAGGCTGCATTTCAGGGGAATTCATCACAGCTTAAAGGTGAAGGTTTGATCCTCAGCTGGATGCTGAAACCTCCAGGTGCTGATGGTTGAACGTGTCTCTCTGCAGGGAGAGTTGCTGCTGCTGAATGTGCTGGAGATGCTGCTTCTTAGTAAGTGTTAAACCTCAGCAAATGATAAACTGAGGGATTTTTTCTGACATCAACAGCTGACCACGTCCTTCCAGCCAGAAAAAAATTAGGTTAGCTGAAGGCAAACCCCAGTCAAAGCAAAACAAATAGGTGATGACTTAATTGTGGCCTTCCAGTTACCAAGGGAGCCTACAGGATAAATGGAGAGGAACTACAACAGCACTCTGAAAGGAGAAGGAGGAATGGCTAAAAGAGAGTAGATTTGGGTCAGATATTGGGACAAAACAATCTTCACTGTGAGGGTGGTGAGGCCCTGGGACAGATAGCCCAGAGAAGCTGTGGATGCTCCATCCCTGGAAGTGTTCCAGGTCAGGCTGGATGGCTGAGTGGTGGCAAGGAGGTTGGAAAGGATGGCCTTAAAGGTTTCTTCCAGTCCAGGCCAGTCTAACATTTTATGACACTATGAAATAGAAGTATGTACTTTGTAAGGGGTTGTATCTGTACTTCCCTCAACACCATAAGGTGTTCCTTGATATTAGAGAGGCAAAATGAGACCAAAAAAGCTACAGCAGTTCTATAACTACTGCTACACTGATGCTATTGGCTTCTCAGGGTAGTTACTTGCAGCTGTGCTCCAGCCAAATGCCCATCAGAGAGTTCCATGGGGTCTCTGTGAACTACAGATGCTTTGAACTATCTGAATTCACCACCTAGTCCCTGCTGTTATCCTTAAATTCTCTCTAGCATTCATCATACTTCACCGAAACAGCTTCACAAAAGTCTGCAAAAAGATTTGTACGTCTGAGAGAGTGTTTTGATAGCAAAAGATTGATGAGCCTGACTTCCTTTGTAGATGTGTGGCAACCCCTCATTTCCCTGGGTTTGTCACCATTTCCCAGCTCTCCAGAAAACTTTGCAGACTGTTTTCTGGGCTCTTTGTACTGTAGAAACCACAGAGTAAAATGTCCTGAAAGAGTGACAGTGCGGATATGTGAGACTGCAGAATTGTGTACGTGGAGAAGAAGACCCTGTTAAGGCAGCTGCCCTTTCTGAAGCTGCCAGGAGAAAAAGGCAGGCTGCAGTTTGACCAGTCATCTACACCCCTAATATCAATTACCAGCCCTCTGCTTTTGGGATTGGACAAGGAAACAACCTCTGCCACTCCCCTCTGAAACAGGGTTAGAAATTTGACTTGGGGTAGAAATCAATTTTGGATTTAGCTGAAATGTGCTGTTTAAAACTTGTATAGTCTGCTAACTTGCTGTGCACAAAGGCCTGCAAACAAGACAGAGAAGATGTAGGAGCCTGTGGTTTCCCCACACAGGATGTTGAAAGCTTTTCTGGCCTGTTAGAGGCTGTTTAGATGCCATATATTAGCATTTTGGACTCTAATAAAAACATCACCTTCACTTCCTTCTGGGAAGATAGCCACCTACCTTGTTCCTAGAATGTGCTGGAAGGGATAGCATTCTGGGCTTTGCCCACATCCAGAGTGACAAAGGGATGTCACTGGGCTCTGGACCAGCTGATAACAGAGGGAACAGTCTGCTGGACACCCTGGAGTTTGGGCATGGGTGCTGTGTGCTCTGTAGGGTTTGGGTGTGTTGCTGTGGTCCATGCATTAACAAAGGACTCCTGACAATAATTTCAGAAGGCTAAATATGATTTAAAATGACTCCATAATCAGAGGATTTGGGCTATAATGTGCCCAGGTACAGAGCTCAGATGCTTCTTCTTCACTCCTTGTACCAGAATGTTAGAATGTTTACAATACCAGAGAGATAACAGTCCTTCACCTCTTTCTCACACTCTCAGGAGACAGGCAGAGCAATCCAAAAATGTCCTTGAATCGCAAACCAGAAATTTTGTTTACAGAAAACTTATACAGAGTAAAAAGACAGTAAAAGATGCTCTCCCATGGGAAAATTTTCCTGCAGGCTTGCACACAGAGAAACTTATAATATGTTCTTGCAACATGGGTGGTTGTGGTGCCACTAGATGGTAGTGCTGGCCAGACCCACCAGCTGATGGGGACAGCGGATGGCAGGAGCATCCCAGAATGAAAGTGGAAATTTAAAGTTCATGAACATTTCTCCACTGCAGTCTGACCTGACGATGTCAAGCAATGTAACCTTGTTTTCTCGTTGGACTGTGGAAATGAGTTCAGGTAAAATCAGCTGTGATTAGGGGGCCATAAACTTTGCACCACAATTTTGTGTCGCACCTTTTTTGAACTGAGTGTATCCTTTTTAATACACCAGTGCCTCAGGAAGATGTAAATATTTATTTTACTTTACATGTTGAAAACCCTATTAAATTTGGAAGTGATATTCTCAATCTTCAAAATGCACTGACTAGTCAAATGTCAGTGAATATATCTGTAAGTTTGCTTTCTCAAGTAACATAATTTAAAAAAAAATTATGCAGAGTATTATTTTGTCCCTCAATTTTATTTTATGACTTGTTCTAAGTTAATCTATCCAGAAGCTACACTGGCAAATATTCAAATATTTGTTCAGGGAATCTAAATGGACTATCTAAAGTGAAGGGTGATCTTTCCTCTCTTTTCATTTTCTCCAATAGGTTATTTTAGATATTTCAGATTACATTAAATGGAAAAAGTCTCTTCTTTTGGGCTGCTTTATTAACTTCTTTGGGTGCATACTAGAGATAGATTGTTCCAATGTATTCTTTGCTGAGAACTGGCTCTGAAAGCACTCAGCATAAGGGCATGTGGGAATGTGAATGGGGTTTTCTGCATTTTTAAAAAACTATCATTGCAGGGGGAGAAGACCACTCTATCTCATTTAACATATTTTGGCAAAAAAAAGAAAAAAACAAAGGCATCTTCAGTCCTGAGACTGTTTATCAAGAAGTATTAGTTTTCTTTCCCCTTTTCTAAGCACTGCCAAGAACATTTGACTGTTATCTTCTCCATCCCCTTTTCATCCAGTCCACCCACGTAGTGCTCCATTCTCTCTTTTTACTGACAGCACATAGAGTGAAACTTGTTTCCTTAATCTACTCTGATATGCTGTTCTCTGAAAATACCAATTGAATTTATGTGTTCTGCTGAGCTGCACTGCATTGTCTTGCTCTGCAAAGTTTGCATGCAGGATGTTTAGGACCTTCTTCCTCCCCATGGTTCATCCTCCTCTCTGGATCCAGCTGTTGTTTTCCAGAAGGCAGCTCTGTGGCCCAAACAATTGAGCCCTCTGGAGAAGTCAGGAATGTCACTGCAGCTGAGATCCCAAAGGAAAAGCCATTTTAGGTTGTTCCCACAATCCAGCCCTGTTCTTGAGCAGTTACTTTCTCCAGGGCTTGCCATTTCTGCTCTCCTTCCAGGGCCTTTTTCTTAACATTGGGAACTGACCTGTTGACTCCAATCCCTGCATCAAGCCCATTTTATCTCTGAGCTGTTTTGTGCTACTTCAACGATGCAAAATAATCTTCAGGGCTGCTCAGACAGACACGGGCTTGGTTAAGGGGGGAGTGTGGAAATTTTCTGACCTGGACTTGGAACTCTGTTTAGTTTACATGTTTGCTGGCTTGTGAATCAGATATCAGGTATTCCTTGACATGGAGCTTGGTACAGAGTTTAGATCTGGAAAGGATCCAGATTTGAGGGATATTCAGACCTAGGGTTTCAGATCAGCTCATGACAGACACACATCTCAGCAGCAAAGTTTGAAACTTTCTTTATACTCCAATCACATTCCACAGTTTTGAACCATTCTCTGACAATAATAAAATTCCAGCAAAGGGACACTGGAAAACGAACATCATCAACTGTTCCTTTAGCCACCTTGGTGCCAGATAAACATGCACATGCTTGGTGTATAAATCTTGCATTGATAGAGCTGAAACTCACACCAAGCCACCAAAACATACATTGACCAATAACATGTTTCTGGCCAAATTCTGTGTGTTCAGCACTCTGGGCCTCAGTGGAGTTATACACTGGCCCCAGAGTGTCTGTTCATTGTTGTTTTGAAATTCAAAAGAGAGACAAAGCTGATTATGTCAGCATCGTCTTGAAGTCATAATTCTTCCTGCTGTTTCCTTTAGAAAATATTCAAGATGACAGGAATTCTTGTAAATTCTATTTCGTCACACATCAAAGAACTGGCCATGATATTCTACTCTTTTAAAAGATGGAACCATACTTGCATAGTTTTCTCTATGAGAAAAGCTTGGGGAAAAAATGCTTCTGAGTTCATTAAGATCCTTGGGAGTGAGTATCTTAAGTTCAAAATTTTCTACTCTTCTTTTTTTGTTCTTGTTGTTATTCTAATGGTATTCTAAAACTAGAATTGTTATTGTCTGGACATATATCTGGCAAACAAGACTTCTCACAGATAAAAGTTTGAAATTCTAGATATTTGTCACTCTTCCAGTTATAATCCACCATTGCTCTTTGAAGTTGTTATCCTTGTTGAGTGGCTCTGATCAATACCTCTAACCTGTCATCAAGCACATTTCCCATACATATTTCAAATAAGGGCATATGTCCTTTGCCCCATTCATAAACAAAAAATAGACACAGAGGGCTGAAGTGATTTTACCAAAATCATACAGAAAAATGAGGCCAGGGCTCTTGTGTTGTACATAACAATGTACTGGGGCTTACTTTTTCCCTACAGGTTAGATACCCTTTATTAGCCATTTCAACATTTTCACTCTGTTTTCACACTTCTAACAGATCAAACACAAGGGAATGTTGGAAACAATGCAGTTTTACGTGGGATTCATGGGGTTATGAAACCACCAGCTGACCTTGAGGAGTGAGAGGAAGGGACTTTAACATTCTTTTATTGCCTAGTAAAATGTTCAAGGCCTTGTGTACTGAAAGGAGCTGCCAGGGCAGCTACAGCACAGACACTTTTCCCATTTACCTTCACCTCTGGTGACCAGGCTCTGTGGCTTGGGAGTGTGGCAGCAGACCATAAAATCTCCTGTTATGGTCTCCTCACCACGATAGTCTGGCCCCACGAGAGCAGTCTCTGCTCAGCCCGTTCTATCCATGCAGTCTCAGCCTTCAGGACAAAATTCCCTGGCTTTTATCACAATGCAGAAAGTGCATTTCCAATAAATAGTAGCAGATGCCAGAGGATGTGGCTGAGGTGTAACCAAGCAAGTCAGCCCCATGAATAAATTGAGGCTCAGGAATCCCTGTGGGGTGGATGAGGGTTGCTGTCTTTCCAAATGAGCAGTCAGAGCTTGCTGCCAACGCAGACAGAAGTTTGGTAGCACAGCCCAAACCAGACTGCTGATCTTTCATTTCCTAAGTATATTTCTAAATGCTTCCTAGTGGGACTTGAAAAGAGAACAATTCCCTTCCACTGAGGAGCTGTCCCTGTAAACCATCAGTGCAGTACTTAATTTACTAAATAATTTTATGTCTGTAAATTAAAAAAAAAAAACAGCCATCCCTTAGGGCATGGGGAACCAACCACTATTGTTATTACAATGAACTTGTGCCTCTGATTTTGTATGATTTCCAGCACTGCCAACTAGGATAGAGCAATGACAGCAGTTCTTGGTTGTACTGTCTATTCTCTATTTGCAGCATTGTATCTGGGAGAAGATTTTTCTTGAGGCAAACATCCACCGAGGACAGGAAAAGAACATTGGAGATAAAATGCACAACACCAGAGTTCCTAGGATGACAGTGTTCTCATTATGGGTTTAATCTTGCAAAGAGCATAAAGGCAGATACACCAAAATGCCAAGAAGCCTCTTTTAATTAAAGCCTCTTTTTCTTTTTCTTCTCAAGATTTGCATATGCATTGAGCCATTAAACAAAAAGATGAAAGGAACCCTGAACACTGTTTATACATAGCCTTTATGACTGCAGTTACCTACTTTGCAGGAGATATTATTTTGACTGGAGCAAGTTATAGTGTGGCTTGACAGAACCCAAGGCTGCTTGGCAGTGCTCCAGAGGCAGACAGTGACTGGTGCTGGGAGGTTTCACCTCCCAGCATAGATTCTGCACCCAGATTTTATGGAGTGCTCTGCCTGTTGTGACATTCCTATACCCCCACTCCTGTTCACCATTTGGGTTACTTGGTTGGCCCAAGTTTGGGGGACAAAGAATGGATTACAGCTCCCCTCTTCAGTGCTGAAGCTTTCTCTGCTATGGCTCAATACCCACGCTCTGTTTGATTATTCACCATTCATATAATGGACCTTTCATAAGGCACATATTATGTACCTTCTCTTCAGATTAACAGTGCACTACCCTTGGAACACGGGCACAGTTGGCAGCAGATGAAAAGTTGCCTCTGTCCAAATCACCAGCATAAATCTCCCAGACTTCTCATCCCAGGATTTCACCTCAGACGCTTGGGATCAAGATCTGTGTTATTTAGTTGGCAGGACAGCTTTTGGTGGGTCTCACTGAGGTTAGTTAATAACCCTGTAACTTTTTTCATCAGCCTTGATATAGTTAGCAAGGACATTTGGAGCTGTGCCTCACTGTAGATGCTGTTTGACTTCTCTATTCCAGGACTAACAGCCAATTAAGTTCAAATAAAATGATCCAAATTTTACAGTGCTTATTCTGGTAAAATTCACTGTTTGTTTTCCTTAGATAAGATTAAATAGGAATCAAAGCAGGGCTTTTGGAACTGGCCCCTTAATAACTGGAAGGAACACTGGAGACATCTAATGGAAGATCAATATATGAGAGTTCAGTACAACGAGACACTGTATTTTCTTTTTCTTTTTTATTTTTTTCTTATATATTATCTACAAGCACAAGCTTTCATATTTTCAATGTAAAAATGCATACAGATCATTATATATATAAAAATCAACTAGCCTTGTAGCAAACTGCCAGATCCAACTATCCCCAGGTTGGGGACAACCTGTCTGGATCCAGGTGCAAACCCAGTGGCTGATCCTCACTTCCATCTGTAGTTGCACCAAACCCCCAGATATGAAGATTCTCAAAGTTCTAGGGAAGTTTTGGGTCCTGATCCAGGCCTTGCAGCATGGGCATGACTAACTCTTCATCAATTGAAGATAAATACTTTAAAAACTTCATAAATGACAATCAACTTGTTGAAGGTAACAAGTATCCCTTTCACCTTTCCTCCCCATTTTTATCAACTTTCCCATCCTCTCTCTGCAGAAATGGCAGTGGGCAGAGGAGAGAAATTTAATGTTAGTGTCACATACACACACTTAAACAGCAGCAGGAGAAACAGAATTTAATCTGTTGATGCCTGCTGCAGAAAGGCTACTGAATGTGGGTTCATGCTGCACTCAGCCCTTTCAATGCTTTTGGGCAATTTTGGGCTCAATTTGCACTTTGTGGAAATATGACAGATTTATAACATATCCAGTAATATGTTGCAACATTGTGAGCAACAGTAAATCAAGTTGCATTTAATACTATGTAATGCATACCAACAGATTATAATGCACCATAGTAGAAATGGCTTTGAGGGAAAAAAATTAATGAGGAATTAATTAAAGAAGTTTCTGTTCATTTTGGAGGAAAGGTCACAAAATAGCAACCTCGTTTTTGACCAAGTGTTTATCTTGCTTGGCAGTTTTCAAATTCAGTCTTTGCAAAGGAATGTTACTATTTTTATTGTAGGTTCTTTATGTAACAAGGGATGTTTGCACAGTGGAACATTTTATTTTCACCAGGATTTTATAATTTGTGCACACAAACGTTATAGAAGTTGATACAACTTGCTGGAAATCTTTTGGAAAGTATGAGGGCCGTAACTTAGCCTCTCCTTCCTTTCAACTCTTCTCGTATGAATAATAATTTTCTCTTTCTCTTCATTCTTTTATAACCTTTTTGTATTTTAAATGCAGCTCCAACCTGAAGCCCAAGAAAGGTTTTCCAGATAAAAGAACCATTGAAATTTTCCAAGAGGGATGAACCAATTGCTTAGCATACCAAAGTAAAGACTTGCCTACGTTGCCATGGGATTGCAGGTAAGGATTTTGTTTACTTCAGATATGTGCACCAGCACTTATTTGAAAGATAACAGAACCTTAGTGCTTCAACTTGCAAATGCTCACTCTGGCTCCTAATGTAACTAAATTGCTTGCAAGTTCAGTCCCTCAGCTAAAGAATTCTGGTTTGTGAACAGGCACTAGCTCGCTCTTTTACGCTTGTGTTGATTCTACATTACTAACAGGACTAAAAATGGCAAAAACCTCTATTTTTCTTTTTTTTCTTTTTTTTTCTTTTTAAAAAAAGTTAAAGATATGATGAGTAGTTTGGGAACAAGTGTCACAGAGGCCTGTTGCAAGAACCCCCTGCCCAGAAGCACACAATGAAGTTTCCATTGCAGTGTGCCCAGCTGATGTACAGCAACACACGTGAATATGAGGACCAAAATATAGCCATTCCAGGCCAATGAAATGAGTTTTTACCACCTAGAATACAGAAGCAGAGAAAACAAACAACAGCCCAAATAAAATATACATCTGAATGTGATGTTCTTTGCTGGCTGGGTAAAAGTGAAAGTTTAGGAAAAAATTTACTTTGGTAAAATATCTTTAAGTGAATACTTTTAATAGAAGTCCTAATTTGGAACTTCTCTGTTCATGAGGATATACAGATCTGCCTTTTCAGCCTGTTCCACCACCTATATGGCTACCTGTAACTCTACAGAGTGCTAGCCAGTTAGATTTACTCACTTTCCTTCATCTGTGGCAATTTCCATTTGATAGCTTTTTGGAGTTACTTCCTGACAAATAACCACATGAAGTACAAAGCAGTGGAGAATGAAGTTGTAAGCAAATGCTACCAGGGGGCTGTTCCTCAAAGGAGAACACTGCTAATTTGCCATCCCAACCCTTGGCTGTGGTTGTACATGTTGACAGTCTGAGCTGCCTAAAGGGATGCTACACCACTGGTGGGAGACCAGCACAATCTGAATGAAAAGCTTCCAATCTTGGTTCTTGCATCTTTCAGCAGTTATCAAACCAACTAGGCAGGAGGCAAAACTTGGCAGCTGGCTTAAATGAGATGATGAGGGAGAAGGAAAACACTGGACACCTTTTATCCCAGGCACCAAAATCCGATAAAATGAGTTTCTGCTTCAATGTGCCAGATAAAAGTCACCAAAAACCTGGACTGCTTTGAGCCCCTGAGTGCTCCAAGCAGCATCTGGAAGCTTAAACAGCTGAAAATTATGGTCTTTTGATATGGTAGAGGCCATTCAGAGCTGATTTACATTTGGGCTTAGACTTGAAATACTTGCCTTCCCAAGGAATCAGTATATAAGGATATCCCAAGGATTCAGTCTATACAATAGACTAAGAGGAACTACTCGAATTGAAAAAAAAGACCAGAACAAACACACAAACAAACAAAAAAAAAAAGCTAAAATCTACCCATAGCTAAATCAACAGTAATATGGTTCTTTTATTTTTTTTTCAGTTTGATTTCCCAACACACACACTCCCATTTCCCCAAGCACAGTACTACACTTTGAGGGGCAAATGCTGAAATACTGCTGGACTAGATGACTATTTCTGGAGAATTCTGCAGTTTCAGAGGAGCTGGAAGAGCAGCTGAACTTTAGCTCTCTTGAAATGTGTGTCTGGCTGGCTAAACACTCCAGGAAACAGACTTTTCCTATATTTTTTGCATACCTTGCTAAGAACATCAACACTCATGGATTTGACAAAAATAACAAGGAAGGAGTGAAAGCATACAATGAGCCAACTTAGAGCTGGTGAAAGTGTCAGGTGAACTTTCTGTTTCAGCACAGCAGCCTCTACACATATTCAGTCCTGGAGAACACCAGTTGTGATGGTTGTTGATGGACTGAGGGCTGAATCTCACTCTCCAATGGCCACTGAGCAGCAGTCTGGCTGGAAATGATGTTCAGGCACTGACTTGCAGGGGATTGGAGCTAGCCACGTAGAAGCAGAAGATTCTTAATCGCCAATCCCCACAATTGCCTAGTCCTTTGGAGTTCATTTGGTGTTTTTTCTTTTTTCTTGGTGTTTTTTATCCCACATTAGTCAGAAGCAGTGTGGCTAAATACACTTCAAACCAGGAAAACAGTATGATTCCGTGTTACTCAAAAAAGCGGCAGCATTTGCCTTTTTGGTTTTCTTTTTTCATCGCCAAGACCTGACCGTTTCTCACGAAACACGCCCCATCCCTACTCCAAGCTGATACGCTCTAAAATGCTCCTCTGGCCTAGGACAGCTCTTCTTAGCTGCTGATTTTGGTCAGCATCTTATTAATGGCCTGCTTGACATGGGTGGTGGAGCTTCTCCTCCGAGTCTTGCCCTGGACCATCTTGCGGCGCCGCACCTCGCGGCACAGCTCGTAGAACGCCTCCACGATGTTGCCCTCTCCCGTGCAAGCAGAGCACTCGTAAAAAGCACACGCAAGTTCCGTGGCCAGCTTTTCACCCTCCTCCGTGCTGACTTGCCTGGAGTGATCCAAGTCTGCTTTGTTCCCCACCAGGATCAGGGTGACATTTTTGGGCTTTTTGACTTCGTCCAACAAGTTCTTAAGCGGCAGCACTTCCTCGAAGCTGCCTCTGTCCGTGATGTCGTAAACCAGCACGAAGCCCTCGCCCCATCGCACGTGTCCTTCTTTCTGAATGGCATCCTCCTGTTGGAAAAGACAGAAGAATGCCTTAGGGACTTGATTTATGTCGCTATCGAGCTAGAGAAAAGATGCAAGGATTTCTTCAAGCGGCAAAAGAGAGAGATTTATTTGAAACACGTGGTTTTTATAGCACGGATTGCTAAGGTTTAAGCTGATTGGTTTTATGGTAATTCATCTGACTCCATCGGTAGTTTTAGCATGAATGTAACTCAAGGACATTATTCCATAACACAGCTAATATTTACAATTCTTCCACTCTCGAAACTGATTGTTATGTCTAACCTTTCTCCGGCGGTCTGAGTACAGACACAGATTTATGCAGATGACAGCAGACCTTCAGAGAGCTGCTTGTCCTACAAAGCTGTGTGCATGTGCTCTACTTTATACTTTGCTCACATCACCTTTTTTATCACGTGGCACAGGAGATCTATTCCACCCAGTGCCATGACCTGCCTAGGCCTGTGCAGCGTGTGCACCTACCATATTTTAAAAGGGAGACCTGACTATGACAAATGTGCTCTTCACTTTAGTGGGAATCATTGGCTGAAGTTGTCAAGCCTCATCACTTGACTGTAGAAATAGGCTGTGACTTTATGCCTCTTTTTGGCCTGTCCCTGTATAAAAAGGCATGACAACGAAATAATTTTGCCCCCAGAGTAAGCCCCTTGACTTGTTTGTCCTTCCAAGCAGGATCCCTTGGAGAAGGGTGTGGATCCAGCATGGGGGAGGAGAGAGGGGGTTCTGCCCAGAAGCAAATCAGTGTCCCCAGAGTAGGGGACACCTGCCACCCACTGCACTGCTGCCACCACCACAATTTCCTCCCAGCCAAAGAACAGGGGAGCAGCACATGCACCCACGCACCTGGCCAGCTGTGTCTAGTATCTCCATGGAAACCACTTCATCATCAATGGTAGCTTGGTGACGGTATGTCGACTCTAAAATAAGAACAAATGTTGTGAAACGTATCAAAAGAACATTCTTTTCTTTTCTTTTTTATCTTCCTCACAGATCTCCCAGCACAAGAGCAGAGATGTGACGCACAGTTTGACTAAATTTTCTTTGCTGGAGCTCTTCCAGCCATTCTAGGGTACACTCAAGTCCTCTTTTCTAAAACAGCAACACTTTTACCTCTCTCCATAGGGCACAACCTCTTCTTTCCCATGCATTAGACCAGGAAAAGCCTGGTGGATGCTGCAATCTGCACCCAGCAAAGGACAGTTTGCTGTGGCAGAGAGCCCTGCAAAGCTGTATCCCATTTTTTGTGTTTGCTCTCAGGAAACGCTGCTACCTTTGGACGACAATACCACAACTCTCAAAGTATCCAGCTCAACAGACTGCCACTGCATAGCTTGTTGATCAAAACCAGTATGGTTGCAGATCAAGGAACCTAACCACTAAGCTCAGGCCTTACACTGTGAAAAAATTACAGACCAGTTAGGTATTTTAGGAATGTGTGTTTTAAACATGCTGAAATCATCACATTCCCCTCTTCTAGCAAGGGATCAAGCAGTGATTTCCCTGTTTATGATTTATAAGGATAACCAGTGGGCATTAAGCATTTACACTATGGAAAAATAAAAACCAACAACCCTATTTACTGTCCCAGGTTTTGGAACCAAGCAACCACTCAGAAAAATAATTACAAAGGAGCTTGTTTTATCTTAATAAGCTGATAAGCTAAATTTGATAGCATTTGACCTAAAATGTGGAAAACTATCTGTGCTAACATTCAGATTTATTACTGTTGCTAGCTCACAGATGTCCTATATCAAAAGGCAAATATGTATGCTGTAAGAGTCTGGCCAGTGACTATGAATGCTTTCCATTGTCAGAAACACAATCCTTTCATTTGGTGCAAATCTCTTCAATAGGAATGAAAGATAACTTTTTAGGAAAAGCATTCCTTTAACTTGAACTTGTGGAAGGGCTCGTGTTTCGTGAACTCCTGTTTTCATTATTCACTTAAGAATGTCACCTCTTCACAATCAGGAATGTTTCAGTGCTGTCACTGCTGCAAACAGTCCCTTCCCAAACCTGAAATGTCACTCCCTCCCTGTGCCACCTCAATTGCTGTAACAGCCCAGCTGTCTCTAATAGGGACAAATGGTCAATTTACTCGGCAGATGGCGAGCAAGCTTGCTGTAGGGTTGCAGGTCATGCGGACTGGGCTTCTTAAAAGCTGTAAATACCCCTTCTGGATAGTATTTCCAGGCTGCTGAAGAAGCTGGAGTCTCCCTTTGTGCTCCTGAGGCTATACCTACACAGCAGAGTGAGGTATATCAAAGTCCCTTGGTGGTGTGTCTTATCTGTGCCTTCCACGCACCCTCCTGGCTGCAGCAATTCCCTCAGGGAATGCAGAAAAAGCAGGAAACTCTAGTTTGGGGTTAGAGCTGCACCTTCAGTGAGTTATTTCAGTGCTTAGTGCTAGGCTGGGATTCCCTGTGTGGTACTCCAAGCTGGAGGTTATTTAGGAACTTCTGCTGTGTTTCTTTGGGGGAGGGTGCTGTGAAGAAGCTCTCTGAGTAAGCAGTGTGATTTTAGCTCCTTGCTTGCTAATGCTTTGCAGTGCTCGTGTGCCTTCCACCATCTGGCCCTGCTTGACAAGTGGCTGCTGAGAATTTTTCGTCAGAACCTGAGGAAGTGCTCACCCAGCCATGACTGCAGGATATCTGTGAAATATCCTCAGGATGGGATGGGATAGGCCATACTGATCTTCCCTATTAAACGAGAGAATAAATCTCAAGAAACAGACTTTTGCTGACCATGAAAAAGCAGCATGAATCTTAAATGATACTTGACTTCTCAAAATAGGACTCTGGCAGTGCTTTGTGTTGCAAGTTTAACTTGCTTTGGCTGCTCATGTTGGAAAGGAATTTGATCTTGGATGAGTAGCACCGATTTAGGTCAGATTCATGTAAATAAATCTTACTAAACGTGTGTCTGTTCCTGTGCTTTGGAATGTGTGGTAGCTGGGTGAATTTTAATGAGGAGTGTAAAACAGCTGGAGGTTGAAAGCATTTTTGGTGTAATCACAGATATGGCTTCTCCTTCAAGGGAACACAAAAATCTGAAGAATCTGGTTGTCTTGTAAATTATGAGCCCTGAAGATGTGAGTTCCAGTCTCACAGCTCACATTGATCCCATGGTACATCACAAAAACATTGCAAGAAAACCAGCTACTATAGTGTGAAATATGGAGAACAAATCCAGGAGGAATGAGGCTTGATTAGGCTGCTGCTTAGTGAAGTATTTGGTTTTTATCACGTTCTCCTATTTTTAATTAAGTGGGAAGGTAATAGTGTTTACACAGCCCCTATAAAGTCCTCATCTTGGTATGAGAGGTTCTGTTGCATCCCTAGAATTTCCTCTTTTTGGGTAGAACACATGGGTAATATAAACCTAGTCTAGAGAAAGACATTTTTTCTTGATGTGTTGATATTTTTCAATAAACAATATTTTCTCCAAACAGAAATTGTAGAATAGTTTTCTTGAAGAGAACTTTAAAAACAATGAAAAATGTCTTTGTTTGTTACCTCCTGCTGCATGCAAACACGATTTTTCTGCTGCATGTGAAGCATGGGTTTCTTTTGAGAAGTGAAGTGGTGTTGCTTTTCCTTTCCTATAGGTCCTATCCTCATTCAACTTTTACTGAGATAGGCAAAGAAAATGTGGGCAGGTACCTGGGAACTGAATTCATCAAGGCATGCTAAAACCAAACCAATAAAGCCAGAGCAGTGCTAACAATTAGGGAGTAAGCTCAAAGGTTTAAACAGTTGTTGGTTGTTTTGCTTTGTTGGTTTTTTGGCTTTAATTTCATTTTCTCTCCAACGCTTGGAAGGGATGTTGGTTCTTGGTAGGAATGATGTCCCTGATAAATTTAACCCTAAATAAATCATATTTTGCTATGCCTTCTTGTCTGATTGCATCAAGAAGTCTTTGTTGGTGAAGCTGAGTTTCACCTTACTTCTGGCAATATAAATGAGAACCAACCAGTGAGACTTTTCTCACACCCAAAACAAGCAAAACAAAAAGCCTTCTCTCCTGAAGGTGCAGAGGCAAGCACTGGAAAATTCTGCCCATCTGGGAAACATTTCAGAATATGATGAGCAACAAAAGTAGGGGCGAAATATTTTGCAGCTGTAGCTATAACAGGAACAGCCACTGCCATTCCAGAGTTTTGCTGTCTGTTGAGCTACTGTAAAAAAGCAGTATTTTTATTACTGGCATCAGGAATATCTTAATCTGGAGACTCATATGAAAGAAAACAAACCACATTTTCAGATAACTGCTTCCCATGTTATTGTAAGCATCTTCCGTTGCTGCTCTCAATTACAATTTCATCATTTCAAGTCTTTGTCGAGAATTTTAGAAGCCAGAGTTGGTGTTTTAAGGTGCTTTAGGCCATATGAGTCCATTTCCTTAGAAACACTTCAGAGAAACTGGGAATACTTTCATGGCTCATTGCTATAATACATTCAGCATAAATTCCTCCTGCTGAAGAGCACAGTAAAAATACAACAATATTAAATGTGTATCAAGTTAAATAACGTTTCTGCTGTTTTGATGTAGGAAAAATATGCTCACAGGAAGATGCCTAGGAAGGCACAACCTAGACTGCTGAGGACTGAATCCCTTAAGCACCGAGGCAGAAGGAATGAGTAATTTTGTCAATAAAAATCCAGGATACGAATAGCTGGGGTCTGGCTTGAGAATACGGCTGTTTCCCAGTGATTTATGGAGTGCCTACACATTTGCCATGGCAGTCCCTGAGGCACAGGCTGGCAGCCACTCCTCCCAGCCCCGAATTGTTGGTCACCATCACACCCCACTCTGGCTGAGGGCCCACTCAGGACCACGTGTGTCGCTCCCAGCCTGTGCCTGGGCAAGCTGGAGCTGTCAGCACGGGTGTTCAGATGAAATATGCAGAAGGCAAAGTTCTGCAAGATGATGGCAGAACTCTCTGCTCTTCTGCTCACTATAGAAAATGGTTATTTTCCATCATGTAGACTGCACTGTCCTGCAGTGCAGCTGGAGGAGGAGAGGGCTGCCTTCCTTCCAGGGGTGCCAACCTTTACACCCAAGGGCTGAAGGGGCTATCAGTTAATGATTTATAAACACCTTTTACCCTGGGCTGCTCTGTTAGAAGCTCTGTTTGCTGTCTGGGCAGTTTCTCCCTCAGCTGTACTGCTGTAGGATTTCCGTGCTGGAGACAGGCAGTTAAACCTTCAGCAGGGTTAAGGCAGACTTGCTGAGTAAGCCACAAGTCAAGAAAACTAAAAACCCACAATGCACAAAGACAATGCTTCTCTAACTTGGGATCTGCAGCGGGGATGGCAGTCCCAGGGATCAGGAGTTTGTATTCACATGGAATTCCAGCTGTCCAGACAATGTGTTAGCTGAATAAACCAGACAGCAAAGACAACCCTGGAGGGCTGTATTTGGACTTTTACCATGGCTTCAGTGGCACAAAGTTATCCCAAAAAGATAGTTCTTGTATTTTCTCTTGCTAAGATATAATATATAATAAATGGTACTAAATGCTTCTACACTTTAATGAGGTCTTGATTCCTGTTTCTGGTTCTCAACCATTATGATGAAAGCCAGTTTGGATATATTCCTGATATATTCCTACTTTGCTGTGTTGTTCATGCTGTTCATACAGACCTGTATTTATCCAGTGCAGAAAGCAAACTCAGGTCAGCATTATTTGCTAGTTTTGCCATATTATTTCTATCATGTATGGGACCTCCAAACTTTCCTTGTGATTCCTGAATGATACTGTTTTGCTAACAGAACCCCCCAGCTATAGATGTAAGCAAAACTGCCCTTCTAATGTAAAAATAATCATTCTTGCAAGAACTTTTCCAGTGGGAAAAGCCTTCTTGCCAGTGTAAATACCTTCACAAAGTCGTTTCTGCTGTTCTTGCCACAGTGGTGTAATTTGCAAGTCTTGAGCTCATCTATAGGAGATTTAGTTTTCTGCTGTGGGAGAATTCAGGGGTCTAAGAGAGGTTTCTGTCTCCTTCCTTCAAGCAATTTTTACAACCCTGTCTTCCTTGCTTTCCTGATACCTACACATTTTACCCATGTTTGAGGGTCTCTTATGGGCTGTCTGTATCTTGCATTAGATAGGCCTCTATAGAAACACTGTTCAAGTTTTTTATTCTACCAGGAGAAAAAAAAACAGTGAACAAAAACCTGTAAAGAAGTTGTGATATAGTCAGAAGAAATACTCTTCAAAAATGTCACTATTAATCTAGTAGTCCTGGCAAAATTGTATTTTTTCTTAAGACTCCTATTATGGTGTCAAGCCCTGGGTTCACTGAGGTCCATGGGAGTCCCACATTCATGACAAGAGTGTGACTTCACTGCTGCCCTACCCAGGCCAAGCATTTTGAGGTCTTCTAACATCACACCGAGCCTGCTTACATATTTTTCAAGTTGTGTTCTATTTACAAACATGTAAACATGAATGAATTTTGGTGAAATTCACGTGGGAACCCAATCCCCTTTCTCACTGCATATTTAACTGGCTAAAGAAGACTAGTTTAATGCTGAATTCTTCATGTATTTAATGTTTTAGAAAACAACAGCATGTATTTTTTTAAAATGTGCAGTTCCAGCCCACTTCTACATAGAGCTCTTTCTTCTAATTCTATTGAAAATGTGAGATAGGTGCAATTTGCTGTAAATGAAGATGGATATGGAAACCCATTCACCTTGATAATGCCAGGTAGGAATTTACTTTGAGGAATTTAGCACCTTTTGGAAAAGCAAACAAAAACCCCACGCCAAGATAGTGACAGTGACTTGCCAGTTAAACAGAAATATTGGATAAGTCAAGGCTGATGGTTAACACTCCCCAAAAAATGACCTTTGCTGTGGTTGTTGCCCTTTGGCTGAGGACAGTTAAATAAAAAGCAGAGTGAGATGTACTTTTGTGAAGAGGCAGCTGTCCTACCAGTGTTTGCACAGATCCAACATCTGCACAAAAGTGGCAGAGCCCTGACTTCAGCAGCAGCTCTGTTTTCCAGAGCTTGCAGGGTTCAGTGATGTTCTTCCTGCCAGAAAATGTCATTTTGTGGTTGCTAATTTGGCTCCTGGTGGTACAGCATTCCAACCAGGTGCTGCTAAAAATATGGCCCTTCATTTTCTTCTGGCAGGTTAGAATAGTAAGGAATATTTATAAGGTGTGGGGTTTTTTTTCCTTCCAGTTAAAATGTGCCACCCTTGAATAAAAAGAGGAATAGGTTTGGTTTTTTTTTTTTAATATGGTGCTTAGTTGAGGTTAATGTTGAATTTCCATCAGGCCTTAAACAGCTTGGTGAAAGCTTTCCTAAAAATAGGAATTATCTGGGGATTGCTTGCATCAGAGAGCTAATGGGTGGTTGAAAACTTGACATAAGAAATAAACTATAAATTTGACGTTTTTGTCACAGCCCCAGTGATTTTTGGCAAAACCTCCTGTTGCTTAGTAGCTGGATGGTTTGCATCTGTTTTACTCCTGTCCTTTTAGAATAACTTGACAAAGCTGCTTATTTCTCCCTCCCATAGAGGGAATGATTGTCACTGACACAACTTTAATTTATTATACCAATTCAGCATGTAGATATCCTCTTTCCACAGAACTGCCAGCCCATGACTGCTGAGACTATTCTGCTGAAACTTCTCAGTGAATTCAGATGTTTACAGGTAACTGGACACCAAATCACTGCAGGATGACAATGCTAAAAGACAGAAATGCATTTTTTCAGGTTTTCAAACCTTCAGATTGATCTCTGAAGGCCTAAATAGTGGTTACAATTTCAAGATAATTTTTCAACTCTGATGCTTCAGAACCTTTTTTGAATCCCATTGTGATCTGTAGTTCGACAAATAATACTTTGCAAAACAATCTCTTGGTGAGCACCTTCCACCAGAGATTACTGTGATTAAGAAATAACTCCTTGACAATAGTTTATTAGTTTTTGAATTTCTCAAACCTCTTCCTCGGAGCAACGTAGAGTGCTGAGCATCATAATGACTGTAATACATAATTTAAGCTATTATTCTCTAGACTGAATGGGGATGTAGAATTCAGTAAGTCAGGAGAGATTTAATTTTTTAGTTTATTGAGATGAGGCTGTTGCCTGCACGAAAAGTTTCCGTGCTGCAAAGGGAAGACAATTAGATTCCTGAGGGGCATGGTAATTTGCAATTGTATTCATCTGTAAAACAGAAAAAAATGTCAAGCCTTGTACAGCAAAAAGGGCATGGGGCCTTCATAATGGGGCAAAAAATAATAAACCTTGTAGCTTGCTAATAACTTCATTTATGCGCTTAAACAAGGCAAAAAGAATTCTTTTGCATGCAGTGGCCCTGTAAGAAATTGATGAACTTGGACTACACTGATGGAGAAGACTTTATACACCTCTTGTCAAGTTCTTAGAATGATGTACTAGTGGTAGAAATGTGAAGTACTAACACTAATAATACTAAAGGAACATTCTATTGAACATTCTACTGTGCAGCACAAGGCAGGTGACACATAATTCACTGAGGACTATATTGATAGCAGCAGATAAAATAATGTATTTGAGTTCAGGTTGTGCTGAGATTTATTTTCCCAAAGTGGGAGTTTTGATATCTGTTCTCTCTCCATTTTGCCAAACAAAAATACTAAGTACAATCCTGGATACTTGCTTTTTACAAATAGCTGCCTGGGTTCCGTAATAGAATATATTAAATTTCATCTCTGCAGTGCAATTTTATGGCATTTTCTATTTCCTTAATGAGACCTCTTAAGGAAAGAACATTAATAAAGAAATTGATATTTAACTTTATGGTCCGTGTTGGAGCCTGCAAAGAAATGTTAGGAAGGAGAGAGGAACATGTTATTGGAGAAAAGAGAATTTTCCAGCCCTTTACTTTGCTTGTGAATTACTTAGTCCTGAGGTATTGAAGGCACCTTCTAAGAAGTGAATGCCTTGCCTTGGACTTCTTGGCCTGGATTTGCAGAGCATTTAAATATATGCTAATTTAAGAAACACTAAGAAAACTGACCTTGGCACAAATTTTAAGTGAAGCCTCTAATTCAGGGCAACTGTTCAACAGGTTTTTTGAGATATCTGAGCCAGTTTCTTGAAAATGCCAGACCCAACAGAGATAACAACAGGGAGCAGTTGAAGTGACATGTGGATGCCCTTTAGATGATTGGTGCCCCTATCTGGTCACCCAAAAAATGAGAGACAATATATGTTTGAAAATGAGGACAAAAAAAATTACCTAAGCCCAGGCAGGCTGACTGTAAAAACCTACTTTTTTTGGCCATTATTTTTTTAAGATCTCTATCCCAGACCACAGATCTGTATCCCAGTCATCTTATTCTCAAGCAGAAGACATTTGTGTTATTCAAAAGCAGCAAACTGATCTCACACTAAATGATTTGAAGAGCGAAACAATGAAGCAATTTATGCTTTATTAATTTTATGGGGTTTTTTTCAATGGCAGAATTCCCCTGGATTTCTGAGTGGGCAGAAATGTGCCTCATACAGTAACTCAGCCTTTGCCTGGGTGTTGCTGCTTCTCTATTCTTCCATCTTAGGTAACAATTTGTTCCAGCTTAAAACGACCATAGAGAAGCTTTTTGCTATTGCTGTGGTCCGTGCAGTGACAAAGGACTCTTGACAATAATATCAGAAGGCTAAATATGATTTATTAACATGACTCCAGAATTCAAAGAATTGGGCTGTTATCTGCCCAGTCTGGAGCATCGAAGCTGCTGCTTCCAGCTCCATCCAAGGAATGCCAGAACAGCTTACACAATCAGAGATAACAACTTTTCACCTCATAGGCTGAAAGGAAGAAAAACCCCCATCTCCTATGATCAGGAGACAGGCAGAGAAACCTCTGTCCTTGAAACACAGCTCAGAGATTTGTTTATAGAAACTTGTACAGAGTAAAAAACGCTTTCTCATGGGAAGAATTTTTCTGCAGGCCTGCATGCAGGGAAACTTATAATACGTTCATGCAACATTTTGCAGCAAATTTAGAGGCTGACTGAGGCTTGGAATTTTAGCTCTGTGACTTGCATTGCTTTGCTTGCAGGACACAACAACCTACCCAGCGTTGGGTCGTACTCCCAGATGAACCGCTTGGTCAGGAAGCGCACCACGAGAGCTGCAGGGACAAAGAGATTCCGGGTCAGAAGGACAAGACATCAACTCAACACATTTTTTTTAAAGCCTCCCCAGCATAGTTTTCTATGTGAGTGGACAGGTAACAGCTCCCCTGAACTGTGAGCAGGAGTCAGTGTTGCTTTTTGGGGCACTTGAGAACTTGCCGCTGTTCGTGGATGGGGACAACAGAACAAATTAAAAAAACCCAAAAAACCAAAAAACTTTTTGCATCATTAAAGCCACTATTTGGATGCTTTAGGTGCCCTATAACCAGTGGGACAAGTGTTGGCAGTTTTGGAACCAGCTTTGACACTTCAAAATGAGGGGTTGATCAAAAGAATTTTATTCTTGAAAACTTGCCTTTGGATTATAAACCTTGTAAGGCAGAAATAATTGGCTAAATAGCTTCCTTCTCTATTTTGGCATGCCTTCCTTGTAACAGTTTAACTTCCACATTTTGCCTACTTGAAGAAAACAGATTAAATATTTCAAACCAATGGTCAACACATGCTATTAGTCAATTTGCAGAAATAGAAAGAAAGTTTAGATTTTGAAGCACTGGACAGGCAGTTCTTAGTTTCAGCTTATAGGATAAGATCTTGCTACTTATGGTCTTGTATTTAATTTTTTCTACCCCTCCAAACCCTTTAAAAACAACTTATATAGACTTTGATTATTCTTGAATTCAAAACCAAGCAGTGCCTTGAATTTCTAGTCATATAAATGAATAATTTACCACTGCAAACAATCCAAAATCCTTTCTGCAAATGAAGCCAGAGATATCCCTGCTCTAGCTATGAGTGCAGCAATTATAGCTACAGGAAAACTTTTCCTTGTCATCAGACCCATATGATGAAGACATCAGACCCGTCTTCTTTTGGTTGCAGGTGGACAGTAAAACCCAGTTGTGATCCTTTTCAAAACTGAAGCCAGGAGAATGCCCTCCATCCCAGACTTCTATGCCCAACAGCAGGATAAGGCAAGAGTCTGCTGAAGAAATCTAATGAATTAAGATTTCCTTAATCACACAATCAGAATATTAGTTTTAAGAAGATTAACTTTGCCTCATACTTGGAGGGATAATAAGAAGCTGATCCTAAGGAAATGAGATCACCACACAAGAAGCAAATTGAAGCTGGTGTTATTTTAGGTTTCTATTTTCCTTAGGAAATTCTACTTTGATATTTTTGCTTAGGGTTTGCTGAAATGCTGTCCTTGTTCCTCAGAGTAGATGTGGCAATTCTTAGTCAAAGTAACTTTTCAAGTCATGGTCCTTAACCTGAATGTCATAATGAAAAAAGATGACCTCTTTATAGCTGATTTCCCATCCATGGTGATGTTGCACCAGGACTTTTTTCTGCACCTTTTATCATAGCTGTAATAGTTCAAGCATCTTGTTGTTTTGAAAGTTTGGTCATGATTCTTCTCTAATTGCTAGTAATATATTCTCTCTTACTATCTTCTTTGTCAAGGACAGATTTAAAAACAGATTAAAAAAAATTTAAAACATATTTAAAATTACTTAAAACAGATTTAAAAAATCAAACAGATTTTAAAAGTTTATTCTTTGACAGCCATACTCTGAAGGAGAAGCAGTGATGGGCTACCTGTGTGGCAGAGCCTGAGCCTGTGCCTGGACCTGGAGAAGCTAATGAAGAGAGAGAAAAGGCAAAAGAACCTGTCCAACTATTTTTATACTTAAACATAGTCCACCTATTTATGATGACCTTGTACTTGTAGATGTAAATTGCTGGAGAGGAGAGTAGAAGTGATGGAGGGACTGGAAGTCTGCCAAGCACGACTAGGACAGGTCACAGAGAGCAGCAGCTCTGAGGGGAAAGAGGGAGAAGATCTGATTTTGGAGGTGCCCAAACATAAGAGATTAGAAGGTGACAACTGGACTGGAAGTGCTGAGATGAGCCTGGGAGGAGAAACCCAGAGTTATGCACACAGGGGGAAATGGTGCTGGCGTGCAGTGCTGCAGAGCTCTGCAGAAGCTCTGAAGAATTAGAGATCACAGGTGTAAGCTCTGGTGAGAAGGGGGAAGCTAGGTTGTATTTATCTCCAGCACATGCAGGTACATAAATAATCACACGTTTAGGAGGGTTCTGAACTGAAGAAAGAAGGGTGGGAGGTGGCTGCCATGCACAGTCAGATGGCAATTAGTCTCTCTGCTGGCAGACCACAGAAAGCACAGGGAGCCACTTGCTAGGCACTGCTGCCAATAAAGTATTTTTATCAGTACTTTCCTTTTCTTTGGGCCCAGTGAAGGGAAGAAAATACCCCCTTATCACAGCCCCAGTGAGTGGGGAGCGATCAGCTCCAGAATCATGTGGTCTGTGTCAGTTTTGGGGCACACACCTTGGGGCTGTGCAGGACTGCTGCTCCTCCAAGGCTGGCTCTGCTCAGCCTCCCTGCTTCTGACCCAGACAATTCCTTCAAAATACTGCTGCTCTCTTTCATGGCAGTGGTCACAGCACATCCTATAAAGCTTTTCACTTCCACACATTTTTATGAGGCTGAAGATTAGCAGCTAGCTGCGTTTTGCAGATGGGGAACGTGAGAGGCTCTTGATCCAGAGTCTGTTCTGTTTGTAAGTATTGCAGACCATGCTGGATGGGAAATGTCTTCACTTCTGCCTCATTAGGGATGCTCAGCAGATGGGCCTCTGACATCCAGTGGAGTATTAAAACAATCTATGTGACTTTGCTGCCTGGTTTGACTGAAAACAGGCGATGAGGGAAGAGCTGGGAAGGGCATCCAAGGGCTGTCAGTCTGGAGACCAACTTGCTGGCTCGTGCCTCCTCCTGCCCCAGCAATGATCCCCTGGAGCAGGGGTATTACTGTGGAGCCATGCTGTTTATGTTGAGCTCACTCACTGCCAGATTACGTCACTTTTCTGTAAAATAACTCTGCCAGAAGAAGAATTAGGAGTGAGGACATTAGCAATTCACTAGACTTAGAGCTGGAGCAGTCAGATTTCTGCTGCTGGCTTAAATGATGCTTTGGGCAAAGCAATAAAATCCTCCCATGTCCTTAGTAATGTTGCATAAAAGATGAGTTGAGATGGGTATTACTTCCCTCTCACCTGAGCAAAGACGTGTGTACTGTTTGACCAGTCAGTTTTAGTTAGACATGTTTAACTCTAATGCTAATAATGATCCAAAAATAACCCAACAGACTAAGGAAAACCAATCCAAATGCTGGGTTTTGATTCAAAATAACATTGAGGCCGAGACTGTCTGAAACATATTATTTTCTGATTAAGTGACTAATTCCAATATTCATATTAAAATGGCCATTTCCAGTGCTCATCCTCAAATTCATTTCGAAGCAGCCAAGGTTCAGATTGATGCAGTAGTTAATAGGAGTGAATTTCACTGAGGCTAGTCCAGGCTCTTCCCTGAACACTTACAGCCTGTGAAATACAAGAACTTGCAGGCTTGGAAGGAAAGAATCTCCAACAAACTGCGTTGTGGATTCCCGCTGTGTTTTTTGGAGACATGACCATCACCAAAGGGAATTGATGTAACGTCCCAGCAAAGGAAGAACAGACTCATGTCTCTTTCTGCCTTTCCTGACACCCTCGCTTCCAAGTCAGCTGTTTTGTGCAGGGTATAAATTAGGGTAAGCTTGGCACAGGACTTTCATTCACTCATGTTTAAAACTTCTGCCTTAGAAGTTATTCTTGGAGAAGAATCATGACTATCTGTCAAATACATTTGCAGTGCAACTCCCCTGAAGACAATGAAGTTATACCAGGATTTAACATGGCATATAAACCAAGACTATCAACCACATAATTAATCAATTTCTTTCGAACTTGTGTGGCTGAGTCCCTTGCTCAGCTTTAAAAATCCCAATCCATATATTTTGGAATTTTTTTGTGTGTGTGATATTTTGCATCTTGCTTGAGATCTTTGTTTGGATTTAGTAATATATAAATGCTCTAGCTAAATTTACAACCTGTCTGAATACATATCTTTGTGGATTTGGTATAGTTCCAGCTAATACAAGCTGAGTTTTTTTGGGGAAGAAAGGAAGAAGTGTTTTATTTGAAAAACAACTCCCTTCCCGAAAAGTTACAGAGTTCAAAGTTATTCTAAGAAAAATAACAGTTTTCCACAGTGAAATAACTGTATGATGACTCTTTTATGCCATGAGAACTTTCAGCTATAAAAATGGTCTGAAAGTAGTCCCATTATTTAACTTATCAACAGGTCCATTCCTGGTGCCATGATGATGTGTCATCAGTAAGCCACACTTGGCAGGAGACAACAGAGTGGTTAAAACCAACGGTTATAACGATCAAAATTTTAAATAAATACATTTTAAATAAATTTTAAGAAACAGTGAAATACTTTATTTCTGAAAGTGCCTTTTCTTTCAGAAATGAAGTATTTCACTGTTTCTTAAAATTTATATTTTTGTTAAAGAGTTCATCCCCCATTCACATTCTCAGAGGCCCTTTATGTATTGGAATTTTAGTCCCCCTGGGAGATGGGGGGAGTTCCAGCCTGCAGGCTGGCAGTGCTGCTGGATTCTGGCAGGGGAAGTTCTGCCTCCTTAAGCAGCTCTACCTCCACCTTTGGGAAGCAATGCTTTGTTTTAAAGACAAAACCATGAGGATTTCATTTGCTTCTGGAAGTGCAGGTCACCTGAGGGTGTCTGTGTGCGGGGGAAAGTGTGAACTCATAATGCAGAGTCCTTTTGTGATCCATCAGGGATGTAAACCTGCACTCGCTGCCCCTTGCTCTGCACCCGTGGGCCTGAGGCTGACTCAGCTCTGGTGGCATCTCTGGCAGTTCAGAGATGTGGGGATGTGACAGCTGAGTGACACGTGGACAGCAGGAGCTCTCTGCCTCCTCTCTGGCTTTGCTCACCGTGGTCACTTCTGATGTTGGGACCTGCTGCAGTAAACCAGACTCTTCCTACAGTAAATCTAAAATAGAAGGAGAACTCAATGAAGTATAAAAATGTTTTGTTTTACACTGCCTTGCTGTTTCAAACTCTGCATGTTTCAGGCATATTTAAGTCACTGTCTTAAGCAGTGAGCTGTTCAGAAAAAATCCTGTTTATGATAATTTTTCTTTAACAGCACAAGAGGTCCTCCACTGACTGCCAATATAAGTTAAAACATATGTACACTTTAATATATAAAGATCAATTCACTATAAATACCAAATGTATATATTCTTATATATACCACAGAGCAATTTATAAACAACAGTGTGTGTGTATATATAGGTGTATATATACTGTGTTATAGCAAATACAGACTAGGATTGAACAGCTGTGTGATGAAATGTGTTGCTTTTGCCTTTCAGGAGGTTTCACTGTGTAATGCAATCCTTTTTCTTCAGTGGTAATGGCAAGGGCTTCAGTTCTGTGGATTCAAATCTGAGCACCAAGAATGGATCAAATGTCTTTTTGCTCTGGTGGAATACAAAGGGACTGGAATACCTGTCTCAAATATCTGTCTCAATTCCCACTGCAGGATCATGGCTGAAACCACCATTCCACGTTCAAGTATTTCAAAAACCACTAATAAGCTTTCAAATGTACAATATGAAGTGCTGTATATTGGCTTTATCTTTACAGTGAATAATATTTTACATGCAGAATGTGGATGCAGTAGGACTCCAAAGGCTGTTTCAGATAATAATTCAGTAAGCTGCTCAATTAGATGACAATGACTGACCTTCTTTTTGCAAGTTGTTAAGAAAGAGTATCCTACTGTGGAAGAGACAAAGACCACACTCCTGCTCAGCTCTGCTTTTTAGCAGTCTCCATCACGTTATTCATATTCCAGCTGGACTGAATGTCACTGTATTTCATGTCACTGTCACTTTTCAATTTCTGCTACAAGGTTTTGGGGAGTATTTCTTTTGTTAGCAGCAATTTCCATCTATCTCAGATGTAACTGCATTTTGCTTCTGGGGAAAATATGTGATTTTGGGAATTTCTGAGTGGAAAAGAGCCTGGAGAAAATTAACTTGTTTCAAGGAGCTCATCTGAAATTCTGGTAGTCCATGGCACAGTGTATTTATATTCATCTCAGCTGTCTTAATTGGAGACTGGACTTCTTTGCATGCTCCTCTGGATAGCTCACCCTGATTTTTTAATTGAATAGTAGTCATTCATCCCATCCTCACTGAACAGGAGGATTTTTGTTGTAATGTTCTCCCCACTGCTTTCCATGCTCAAGGCTTTTTTTTACAAAGGTTGCTGCATACAGAACTCAAGCAGGAGTCTTAATTTACATTATGTTACCCCATTCCATGACATATAATTTTAATATAAGGTTGTTTATTCCATAGGTCACCTCTCATGTGAAAGATAAATTATCAGACAGGTGTGTCTAATGGTTTTGGTAATTTTAGGGTAATATCCACACTTGTAGAATTTCTCTCTCCTCATTCATTGTGCAACTTGTTCTGTCTCCCCTTTTGTGAAGCCTAGATTTTCTGGTGTGCTATTTCTAACACATATGATTTTCCAAAGCACAGTTAGAGGTAACACCTCCAGATGTTTGTGTTTCTGAGACAGAGTATATTCGTGATGGTGTTGTAGGGAAAATCTTAGGAATGAAATCACACACACATAACTTTTAGGATTTTCTGGATAACTGACACAGGTAAGGTTTGGATCTCCATGCTCTTTTGAAAGACACTGTGCAGAGGAAAGTAGAACAGGGTTCTCAATACAGAACTTTGAAACTAATCCAACCCTCCATCTCAAGACGGAAGTTTAAAAAGTTAGTTTTATCCGAGAGAAAAAAAAACTTAAGAAGGGGTGGAAAGCTTTTTTCTTCTTTAAAAAGCCAGCATTTCAATAAGACAATGACAAGATGTCAAAATTTTCAGTGGCTGTAATTTTTTTGTATTTTCTTTTCCTTACATTTCTTCCAGTGTTGAATTTAGAAAACATCCCACTCTCTTTTTATGGTCAAATTAGTTTGTCATCTTTAAGAAGGAAAAGAAAGAAGGTAGATACAGGAGGGAATTATATAATGCTTTCAATGGCAGGATGATCTGGTTATTGTCAAAGAATTTTTGCCTGAATGAATTTTTTGTTGGTAAATATATTTTGAACAGAAAGGCCATTTTTTGCAAGGAGGAGCAGAGAAGCTCTTTAAGAGGTATTTCCACAGCAGGGTTTGCAATGCTGGATGCATTGCAAAGGATGATAAAAGAGACAGATAATAGATAATATAATAGATAATATAATAAAATGATAATAGAAACACTATGATCAACAACTGAAGTGAAATGGAAGGCAAACACTATGGACCACATCTTTCTCAGAGTAAAAATAAATGTGTTGTAAAGTGTAGAAATGATTAGCTGAAGATAAAATCTCAGTCTGAACAAAGGTTTCCTAACGTGCTGTAGAGGTGATGGTTCCTGGAGGCAGAAAAGTGACCCCAAGGGAGATGGAATTGGTGGCTACCTAATGGTCTCTCAGAGTATCACCTCTTTTCTTTTGTGGAGCAGGCTGGAGGAATGGGTGTGGGTGGAGAGCAACTCTTCATAAATGACCAGTGACCAAAGCCTGTTTATGTCTGAAGCCTAACTGGTGATCTGCCTGGGCTCCCACCACTGCTCATCCCATACAACCTCTGTCAGGAGGAGGATTAATTAATTAACCCCAGGTCCTGGCAGCAGTGATTTCCTACAAGGCCACGTTATAATGGGCAAAAATAAATTATGCTAAGTGGTCCAGTCAGTACACTACAGAGAGCTGTGCTTGCTTCCCAGTGCTAGTGACAGCACTAAATGAATTTAATTCATTGTTTTGATAAACAACTATCATCTCCTATCTCTGGCTGCAACTACGTTTTTATGAGCACCCATTTGGTGCCTGTAATATTGCAGGGGTTATTATTAGCCTTCTGCTTGGAATCTGGACACACAATCCTGGGAACTGTTCAGAGCAAACTTTAAAATTATGTGTGTGTGTATGTGACAGGGGGGAAGCATGATCTAAATTTAAATGGTAAATTTCTGCTTTCATTCTCAATGCTTAAGGGCATGCAGCTAATAAACATTGCATGGCTTCAGACAAAACAAAAGACACAGTAGTAGATAATGGGTGCTGTAAAACCTCTGACTTATCTCAAGTCTGAAATTTGGAGGATTAACATAACTCAGTTTATGATGCTCATCACAGCTGCCAGGAGACCTGGCCCTGCCTCCCCAGAGTGCAAGAGCTAAAGGGAGTGCTCTCCTGGTCTCAGCTGAGTAATTAGCTGTACTTAGTTAAAAGTCTGCATCAAGAGGGAGCTTTTCTACATTTATCCATGCTGAATAATGAGTTACACCCTAAAAGTCTGAGGTGCTATCTGTCTGAGATTCTCTTGCCCGTAGAAATTACACAGATAAGAAATATAACAAGTCATATATTCAGGGCTCTTTCAGTCACTATCTCATTCAGTGGTTTATCCACTTTGAAGTGACCTTAGTGATGGGATTTTCTTCATTCCTTTTACATGAGGCTGAAAACACCAAGTTCCTGTTTGTTCTAGGGGGACTTTAAAGATCCCACGGCAGCTTTGCAAGGACACATCTTTCCCTTCAAGGATCCTGCCCTCCATCCTGAGGCTTGGTAGGTACATACCACCACAGTGGATAACAGTGTCAGGGGCTCAAAGACCATTCAGCTCTAAGGAAGTTTACAATTATGATGATATTAGCTTCTATTATTTTCTCAGGCCAGTGTGATAAACCTCTCATGGCTACATTTTCCTTCTAATGCTTTGTTTTAAGAACACTTCCTCAGTTTCACCCCGTGCTCTTTTCAGAGTGCACATAAACAATTCCACTTTCTCTGACAGCAGTTGAATGGAACAGCACACATTTATTTCTCCTGTTACTGCCCTGCAGAGTGCCCTAGAGTGCCTGCAGTAATCTGCATTTGCTTAGCTGCTCACCATGACATTGTAGGAGACATGAAGAAACTCACCCCTGGCACTCTACAATTTAACAAGTTAAAAAACCCTCCAATTGCTCATAATGAAAGCTGATGCAGTGACTAGGGAACCAGTCCAAGAGGTGGTTTATATTCCTTGCTTTACCATGCTTTACATTTTGCTTTGCCCAGAGTAATGGGTGATCACCTTTCCAGCACTATTAGCGTGCCGGGCAGCACAGAGAGGTAGCCAGCATGATGCCCAGTAGCATCTAAATGGTGTTGGGCTGAAAGGATGCTCTTTCCCAGTGTAATCCCATCCCTTCCTGCCCACCAAGTCTCTTGTCACTCCCCAGTCTGTAGCTCTCCAATGTAGCTCTCAATGTAGCTCTCCAATGTAGCCCAGTAGTATTTAAATGGTGTTGTGTTGGGTTTTTTCTTTCTGGTGGTTGTTGNGTCTAAAACACCCAGAAAACATTCC
>VXAX01004743.1:0-51681 GCA_013399835.1 Leptocoma aspasia
GTCTCTCTTCTAGGTCAGCCTTCAGAAGCCACCACTTGTCTCCTGAACTGTGTGATTTGGGCTCATGTTGGTCATTTCAGCATTGCCATGGACAGCAGAGCATTAGAGCCAACTCCACTGGGGTCAGAGTGCCAGGAAGAGATGGATCACACACAGCAGGTTGAGAAAATCTTAAACTGTGCACAGCAGAATGTGTTATTTAGACAGAGAATCTGGTGTTTGACATTTCAAACCAGCTTGGAATCACAGAATCACTCAAGGAGCTGTTGAGAGCACCAAGTCCAGCCATTAACCCAGCACTGCCAAGTCCAGCAGCAAACCACCACACCGACCTCTGCCAGGGCTTCTCCCTCAGCCACTTAAGGACTGCACACATTTCCTCCTTAAACAAGACATGCCAGATTTCCCTGTTACCAAACTGCTTAGCAGACATGTTTATTCTCTCATTGTCCTTGAGATTTTATTCATTTATCTGCTAATTTTAATTCTATTTTCCACTGTAGTCCTATGAGATGAAAACTTAATTGAGGCTCCTTCCTCAGCTGTAACCTGATCAGAAAGCAGATCACACTTGGCATGAGCTGCTTTTGCCAAAAGTGACTTGTAAACTGGGGGGAGGCCCACAGTGTTACCCTGTGTGTGAATTGCCATCCACACTGCCAATCACACCTGGTCTAAAATTTAGGGAGTAAAAGACATAGTTTTTATAATTAATTAACTCAGCTGCAATACACAGAAGGCAAGAGTCAAAAAGCTGACTATTACCCACAGAAGATGAGTCCAGGTGAAGCTGATCTCCTCCCAGGTACTCTGCAAACACTCCAGAGCAATTTATAAAAGCATCTACTTGGCCTGCAGTAAACCAAGCTTCTGGTCCTCCCAAACTTTCAGTCCTGTCATGGCAAAATCCTTGTCCAGCTAGCAGGCACAGGGGAGCTATTTTGTGGCTATTTCTAAGGAAAGGAGAGATTTTGTCACCCATTGTTTTGTTTTTTTTCAATGGTGTTTAGATGGTTTTGATTTTGGATTAAGGATTTGGGTTTTAACATTTGCTAAATTACAGATGAATCCCAAATTACAGATGAATCTTGTACAATCCTTGTACAAGAACATGAAGCTTTCAAACAATTAACATTTTCCTGAGATAAAGCAGTTTGGAGCATTTTAGAGGTAAATTCACTATTTCTCATGGCTGAAAACAACTCAGTCTGTGCTAGTATCTCTCTTGCTCTCCAGAACAATAAAAATTAAAGCCCAGAACAATAAAAATTTAAGTTTAAAGACATTTTCACAATTCTTAGCAAAGCCAGGAGAGCTGTCTTTAAACCCAGAGCCAGCACTGACCTGTGAGGAGCCCTGGCAGGGCAGCACTGTTGGTTACCCCACTCAGCCCACACCTGATTCTCTCATTCCTCTCACTGAAGAAAGTTTCAAAATGACTTTTTTTTTTTTTTTTTTGCTCTGCTGGCCGAGGAGAGCACTGGTGCAGAGCCAGGTGTTATCAGATCAGCACAGAGTGTGTATGTACACAGTTTCTGTATTTGATGGAGGAGTTGGTAATTAGTACTAAAGCAACAAAAAGGGGCTTATTACCAAAAACCACAAGTAGTCCCTGCTCACTAAGGTCTGGAGTATCTCACAGTCTACCACTGTTTTTCTGGAGGTTTTTAGCATTCCCCTGCGTGGATTTTTCAACAAGTATTTTGGGATTACAGCCATGTAGCCACAGGTGAAGCACACAGGCAGGTAACTCAGTGCAAAGCAAACCATTGCAGGGAGACAGGCGAGGGAGGAAGAGCTGGGTGTGACATCCCCAGGGTCCCTGAGTCTGGCACCAGCAGCTCACTGATCCCACTGCTGCAGCTGATGAGGCCAGACAAACCAGCTCAGGCAGGGAATATCCCCATCCCCACCTCTCACTGTCTCAAACACTGTTCTCTGACACAGCAGTAACCAGCAGCCTGTGGCAGGTAAGTGGTGGGTGCAATGGTAAAATTCCCCCCAGTGCTCCAACACTTGGCTGCCCTTTGCTGCTCCCTCCTCTCCCCTCCAAGAAGTTTCTTTTCAAATGTTATTGTATTTGCACCATTAATGTCACCATCTGAGCTCCTCAACCTGCACACAGCAGCCCTTAGAGTGTGGATTTATTATCCAAATGCCAAGAGTCTTGTTATCACTAATGAACTTTGGGAAGCAGGAGGACTCGTACATGATGGTCTGCGTTTATTTACCCAGCTGACATCTCTTAACTACTGAAAAATGTTACCCCTTTAAATCATGCAGTCCCAGATATGTGTGTCTGCTTAAAGCCTGGTAACTCTGCTGACAGAACACATGGTGACCCTCACCCAGCACAGCTGATGACTTTCAGATATTAAACAGGATCCAGTTTCTTAGACTTTGTCTGGGATCACTTTCATGGCCAGAAATCTGAGTTATGCTAGTCCAAAGAAAGGTAATCTGTAAATTTGCACTGGAGATGAATTTCCTGAAAGACAGGAATACCTGCATGTGGACACTGGGACAAGCAAGCCATCCACCTCACTTTGTTATGAAAATGAACTGTATATTTTGATCAGCTAATCATTTATCCCATTCAAACAACTTGATTAATTTAACCTCTTTGCAGCAGCAAGTCTTTCTGTTCCACAGATCCCAATTTCACAATAGATGAGGCAGCTTTGTGATTGAACAGGTAAGTGACACATTGGATGTGTCACATAATAAACATTGGCTTTGCTCAAAAACTGTGAACTTAATACTTTGGTTTGCACATGCAAACTATTAGTTTGGGACATGGAATACTGCTGCACACAACTTTAAAGTTTATAGAAGAAAAAACTTCCATACCAGCAGGGTTTTATAGTCCCAATTTTCATGGGAAGTACTTGACATAGAGGCGTGAACACAGCTGAAACAAATTCACTTAAGAGGTTACACACTTCCCTCAGATTGCACATGTGTTTAAGGGTTCTGCTGGGCTCTGGACCAAAAATCCAGTCATAGAAACCCTTCTTGTTCACTCTGAAATTTTGTTTTAGTACTTCTGGCCTGTCCACACACAGGCTGAAGTTTCTGACAGAGGTCTGCAAAAGCAGAGTTAATGCTCACCACAAAATTCTCCCATTTACATGGTGGGGCAAGGCCAGCTGCTATAGAACAGATAAAAGGTGGTGGGAAATGTCCCATTCCAGCAACAGCCCCCAAATTCAGCCTGTTTCTCTTCAGAAACCAAAAACTTTAGAGATCAAAAACTGTTCTGGAGACATGGCAGGTACCACAGCTTTCTCACCAAGTGAAAGAGGGTAACAGCAGTTCTGTGAACAGAAACAGTTCACAGAGAAATTTCTGCAAATATTTAACTGCACCAAGTCTGCTTTCTTCACAAGAATTTACAATCCAGCAGGCTGCTCTGACACACAGCAAGTCCTCAGCTACCTCTGATTGTCCACACAAAGTAACATGGTTGACAAAAACAAAAATAACAGAGATTGAAAAATTAATTTATACCATTTTCATGCCTAAAAGAAAACTAACTCCTAAACCAGCACTGGTACAGTTATGACTTTTTGTATAATAACAGTTCTTTTTTGACCACAATCATCATCCAACCACCACCATATCCAAACCACTCAAGGTTTCATCCCATCCTGCTCATCCCTTTAGATCACAAGGTGCATTTCCTCAATTCCAGCAGCAGAAGTTCCTACAGCCACTTCCAACTGGACATGAATTCACCATGAAAAGTAACTTCCAAGCCAGCATTCAGCTGCTTTGGCTTGCATTGGATGTGGAGCAAGTGAAGCAGCACAGGAGGAAAGCAGTTTCAAACATTTTTGTTGCAGTTGATGGTAGCTGCTTGCCAATTCTTTCCATTACACACAACTCTCCAAATGAAAAAAAAAAAAAAAAGTGAACACCTCCATATATATAATGATGTATATAGACATGTATTGTGAGTACATGGTCCACCCTCACAAAAAAGAAAAAAAAAAAAAAGAACATAAGTAGCTCAAAAATAAATTGAGGTTGCTGTGCTTTTTTTAACTTAAGTTTTTATTTGTCTTCTAGTCCCTGCGTCTTTACAGTGGAGCCAGATCACATTTTAAAGCCATTCTCACAAACCACAATTACTAGAAATGCTTAAAACAAAAGCCAAGATTCTCTTGCAGTCCCTTGCCTCCAGGAGTTGAGTCAATAAACACAAGCCCAAATATCCCAAGACTCAGTAAAAGCACAGGAGCAAGAAACACTGTCTCCATTTCAGTGTTAAAAGGTATTAAAAGCCCTGGTCACTAGAGGGTATAAACCAAACACTACAGGATCAGTGACTGGAGATCCTATTACTCAAATGGGTTTGTGCAGCTCTAATTTTATAGGTAAAACTAGAAAAATAACAATGACCTGCAGAGTGTTACTGATAATCACCTGGGACCAGGGACCCTCACAGCTGGGCAGAGGCAGATGTGCCAGCTGGGTGTGAGCTCCAGAGGCTCAGCTTGGCTTTGGGCTGCAAGATCCATATTGTTGGACTTCATTGGCCAGCTTCAAGAATTTTGATTGGTTTTCTTCCAACTGCTCAACTTCTCTTGAAAAACAAGGAAAAAACCAAAAAGAGACAGAAGGAAAAATATTAGAGAGGATTTAGAAGAAAATGGCTATCTGGGAGGGGTTGAAAATCTTCAGCAACGGGAGTTGGCACACTCAGGTTTTATCATCAATTTTACCTTCACAGAAAGTTTTACAGCTGCAGATGACCGAGCCAGCTGCCCTGTGCCTCTTGCCATGGGGTGCAGGAGGTGACCTGCCCTCTCTGCTCCCACATCTCCTGCCTCTCCACAGGTGATCATTGGCCTAACTCAGGGCTGAGGTTACATCCTTGTGTCAGCTTACTGTAAGAGAAGAGCAGGGGGCAGCAGGGATGAGGATTTCTCCATTTGGGATGTGCATTCAGGGCTAAATTCTGCACCCTGGTGTGACAGACACCAGGCCCTGAGCATCACTTCCCACCACAGCCACCTGAAGGGACCGTTCCCACTCCTCTCCTGTCACGTTGTTACCTTTGTGTCCACCTGGCAGAGGTGGAATCATTGTGAAGCAGCTGCCTTAGGCACAGCTGAGATGGACTGGGGATTCAAACCAACTGATTGCAGAAGTTTGGGAAAATAGCTAATGCTTTCCAGCACCCCGCTCTGCTGGTTGTCCTGAGAGCTGGAGCAGAGTGAAGTCACTGCCCAGTAAAACCCTAACTGGCTCTTCCCTGACACTGATGATGTGTTCAGTAGCATTAATCCCCTCCTGATTAATGATTGCCTTCAAAGGACAGCCCCTTCACTTGAGGTGTCCAAGGCCTCTCTCACCATTAATGCCTTTTACAGGATTCTCCTCTCCACTTTAAAAGAAACAAACGCAAGTGAGGAGGAGGCCAGTGCTGCAGCACCATTCAAGGGAAAGAGCTGGAAGGAAAGACAAGAGCCCTGACTCCCAGCTCTGAGCTGCAGGTCAGAGTTTCTGAGGCTCAGCTGGTGGCACTGGGAATAAACACTCAACCACCTAGACTGGCTTACCCCCTGAGTATCCCCAAAGTGCTAAAAATAAATCTGAAAAATAAAAGCTCCTGCCAGGTGCACCAAAACACAACAGGCATCAAACTGCATTAGAACATTTATATTGAGGAAAATTGCATCCTGCAAACTTAAATTATCTCTCTCCTCCCTCTCCCCTCCCACCTGCCACAGCCCATTTCCTATTATATTTTTCCAACAAACCAATAGATGCTTGAAATCATGGAAAGCCATAAAGAATTGGAATCAAATTAAGTCTACATTCTAACTGCATTAGGTGCTGTCAAGCATAGTTTACTCACTCTTCACAGTTCTTTCTAGAGGCTAAACAATTTTGTACCCTTTCTCTACTAATCAAAACTGATTACTCTGATAATGGAGCCCTGACGCTGAACACTTTATGAAGGTAAATTATGCCATATCGAACAGGAAGGCGAATGGAAAAATCACCCAGAGATAAATAGGCCTAAAGATGCATATATTGATCTCCCACTCATTCCTTCTCTCTCTCTCAATGTCTCTATGGCTAAAGGTTCAATCAATACTTCCAGGGCTGTAATGCCATCTTTTATAATCCCATCATAATTGGCCGTTACCGTCGTGTGCCCTCGCATTGGCTCGAGCTGGGGCCTTTCAGAGCTGGGATCTTTTGTTCCTTTCCTTCCCAGATCAAGTAGCTGAAGGGGCAGGTTAACCCTGAGCCAGGACCTGCCTGCACACCAGGGCAAGGGGAGGGCAGGGATGTTCAGCCATGGGCTGGAATGGCTGGGAAATTCAGCCAACAATCTCCCAATGCCTTCACCAAGGAATGCTCAAGTACAAGCAGATCTTATGCTTGAGCACGCTGATCTTTGATTGTGAGAGACAATACACCTTCACTCTTCTGGAGCTTCAAAACCCTTCCTGTCCCCAGAGGAATGGGTGGCTTTGCTTTACAAGGATCAGCAGTTAACAGAACAAGCTGCTCAAGGGAAAGAAATGCTGATTTGATGCCTACCCACCATGAATTTCAATAATTCTGGACTATTCTGTCAGAGGACAAAGGACAGAACTGCTTCCCAACCCTGCCCAAGCAAATTCCCAGCACAGTGCCTCAGAGACCCCCCCAGGGTAGATTTATCAGAGATCAGGGTGTTACAGGGAGCACAGTGCACACCTCCAGAGGGGAGGGGAGGCAGGGAAAGGTCTGTGAGAGGGTTGTTTTCACTGTGGAAAACCTGTATTTGGGCACACTGGGTTTGGCTCTGCTGGTTTCCAAACACCCTCCAAAGCTCCTGCTTGAGATACCACCAGAACAAAATTGTGTCACCCTGGGGTAGGAACCCCTCTGGTTTTGATCCAGGCCCAGCATCTTCCTTCTCATTTAATTGCTTATTCACTGTAAGAAGATGCTGTGCTTCCACAGAAACCAAGAGCATCCCAAAGGGTGGCACCTTAGCTGCTGGTTTCACTGCTGCCTCCCCGGGGCAGAGTCACAAGTGCTGGACTGCCTTGCAACGGCCTCACCTCGCTGAACACAGCTCTGATCAACACTGGAAGCCTCTCTGTCAGAACAGCCCACGATCCCCCACAGCCACAGAGGGCAACAGAAGCATGAAATTCTCTATAATCACAGGTTAGGGCCTGATACGAGCTTGTGCAGATGTCAAGAAACCTCTTCTTGGGAATCAGGTGGCAAAAAAATAAATAGAAAGATAAAACAAAAGAGAAAAAGTGCATAAAAGCATGTGCTCCACAGAATAAAAATGAGCCTTGATAAAATTCCTGAATCGCATCTCTAAATATCCCATATAATTCTGTCATTGCACCTATAAATATTCCTATAAATATGTAACTCACATGTGAGACAAGAGCCAGGTTATAAATTGTGGAGCTTTCTTGGTCCAAGATGTTTAAGTACCACACCAAACAAGAGGAAGATTTGTGGTATCACGTACAAATTCTGCTTGAGAAGTTACAAACTGCTCTTTGCTACCTGGATTTGGCCAAAGAATTCCACTCCCTCTTACTGATTCAGGGATTTAGACTGTTGCAAATGCTTAAAGACATCACAATGAACTTGAGGAAACACAAATAAAAAGGCTTAACTGACAAAACCTTGGCTGAACAAATACTTGGCTAAGTCTTCTCTTTTGATCCATCCAGAGTTCTCATTTGTGTGTTTCTCAATGAAGTAGGAATTAGCACCCATTCTCCACCCTCACAAAATGTCCTGTCCCCACTCCTGTAAATCTCCAGGAGGCCCAAATACTTGCACTTCACTAGAACAGAACCCCTGACCCCAAATCACACCACAGGAAAGCACAGGGAGGATCCCTCTGGGAGGTCAGCAGGACCACTCTGGGAACCTCTTGATCAAGAGGAAAAAAAAGAAGCAAGCAGTGATCTCAAAAGGCAGGTTACTGCATACACACACACACACAAAATAAAAGAGATGCATCAGGGTTCAATTTCCCACCATAATTACACCCAGCCTACACAAGACCATGGAATATCCTAACAAAACCATTCTGCCTCAAGGGCAGATGTGCTCTACTGCAGCCACCAATGTGCTCCACCAATGGCAGGGTTGTTGTAGAGCTACATCTGCTGTTTGGGTAAAGATTTCTGCCCTGAAAAATCCAGAATTATCTTTGGCTCCAAGAAAAGACTGTTACTGTCTCAAACAGTTTGATTTGTTAAACTGACTCCTGGAGCAATTGGGAGGTTTTGCTTATCAAGGATGAGCACAACAGCTTGGATCACAGCCTCACAAGTCATGTAACACCTCTTCAGCTCTTACAAGGAAGTGGCTCGCTTTCAGAACAACTGTGGGCTTGTTGGGGAATATTTAGGAATTAAAACATGACTAAGCTTTACTTACAGGTGAAAACAATCTTAAATCCCACCACAGTCCCCAGTGAAGCAAACAGCACACACCAGCAGCTGGGCCTGCCCCTGGATGCTCAGCAAGGTCCTCCTCTCCAGGATGGGATCCCCATCCCACAAATCACTGCTCTCTGCCCCCTGCTCCTTCCCTTCCCTCCAGCCCTCCCCCATTACTCATCCACTGGAGGAAAATGCAAAGAGCAATAATAATTAGACAAGTACAAATAGCAGGGTGGTGCTGGGGATGTGCCTTCCCCCAAATACCCAGCTGTTTCCATACCAACAGGCCTGACTGTGCTCACAGGGCTGGCACATCATCCCTTATCCCCTGCTCAGGGTGGCACTGCCCAGCTCCTCATGTCCCCTCAGTGTCACCTGGGGCTGGTGCTCCTCAGGAAGGAGCTCTGGGAAGGGCTCCATGTGAGCAGCACGTGAGGAGGTGGCTCAGCTTTGGGAGGGGGTACAGGCATGGAGAAAGCAGTTATGGGATGGAGCCAGGTCCAGAAGGGGGTATGGGACAGCCACAAGGGATATGGGACAGCCACAAGGGATATGGGACAGCCACACTGCCACCTGCACTTCTCAACACCTGCAGACAAGCTAAGTGGGATGTGCAAGCTGCACCAAAAAGTAGGTGTTTGAAAGGCAAGGAAAAGTTCTTTGTTTTAAGGGTAGATGTAAGAAAACCCTTTTGGGATCCTGCTAGCAAAGTTAATCAGTCAACTTCAGTATTTTGGGAGAAAAGCCCACTGCAGGGGAGTGATGCTCTGTGGAGGTCAGCAGCACCTTCCTGCACCTGGGCTGCTCCAGGGTCATCTCCTTCATAATTTTCCCTGTCTGGCCAAGCATCTCACCTGATTTCCCAGGAAATAAAATTGTGAAATTTAACAGGCTCTGTAGAATATAGAACTCAACAGGGTTTGCAAGAAATACCTGTGCAACCCACAGTGACATGCCCAAGATCACTGAGCTTTTAAAAATCTTGATCATTGCTCTGGACTTAGGTAACAAAATCTGATTGAAAGAAAACACCTGAAAACACCAAAAGAAGCACAATTGTACCTTTCTGAAGGGACAGAGGTGCAAAGGGTTGCAGTGGGGTTTTCCTCTTTTTCCCACTACTTGTTCAAACTTGTAAAGCTGGAAGACCCAACAGCAAAAGAAAAATCCCAAAACAGGTTACCAGTTTTTCTATCACCTGAAGGGATGGGGAAATGGGGAGAGGAAGAAGTCAGTCACTTCCTAAGCCTTTGCAAAAGTATTTAATGAACAAACAGTTATTCCATTTTATACCCTGCAAATATAATCAATCTTTCTCTCCAAAGTTCTTATTTAAGATTTTATTATGAGGCTTAGCAATCACATATTGATTTAATTAAATTAATCTCTTTGCTGGCTGATCTGACCTTGCTATCTATAAAATGGCCAATGTCCCAGTTAAATTTCACAAACATTTCCAATGGTAACCCTACCCATTAAAAAAAAAAAAAAACAAAAAAACAAAAAACAAAAAACAAAACCAAAACCAGTCTTCTGGGTTTAGGGTCTTCAAACAGGAATTTAAGGTGCAGTTGTTTCTACTATCACAGAAACCTGATGCATCCAGCAATTCCTTTAACCTCTCTTCCCTACAGCTGAGCTACATAAATCCCTTCTCCTCTGTCAGTTTCCTTTGTGGATTCCTCTCTTCCCCCAAAAATCCCTCCTCTGGGGGACCTGCCAGTTCCTGTGCTGAAGTTATTCACAGCACAGATGCTTTTAGGGCACTACATCATCACCACTGCAGGGATCTCACGTCCACCTTCAGTTAGCAAGTCAGAATTTATTTCATCTTCCTTTCCTGCTTTGCTCCACAAGGGAGAGGGGCAAAAGCCAGAGCAAAGACAGGAGCCAGGGGAAGTTATCTTTCATAAAAAAACTAACGAAAGGGTGGAGCTTTTCCTTTTCTTTCCCAAGTAGCTCTGTTTTCCCAGTATTCAACCACAAAGGCAGGTAAAAGTGCACGAAGATAACAGCTCATGTGAACAGATAATGGTGCAAATGCTGGGATAACTAAAATAGCCTAGCAAAATAACCTAAACAGACCCTCTCTGTTGTTTCTGGGACACTGCCCTTCCTAGACACACTAAGAACTGGAATAAAAGGGCATTTCAGCATTGAAGAGGTCAGGCAGAACATCCAGTCCCTAACTCACCTATTTCTAAAGTGTGTGAAACAGCAAAGATTTTGCTAGAAGATAAAAATAGTAAACAAAAGGAGCTATTCTAATTTACTGGTTTTTCATTGCACAGATGCACATGTCTAAGAATTATTCACTCAAAATCCACATACCTGCAAGGGACTAGCTGAACATATGTCAAATCTTTAAATTAGGTATTTCCCAGCAGAGGACAACCACTCAGGAACTTCACCCATTAAAAACAGGGGAGGTGAAAAGACTCTCCTGATCCCTTTAATTTCAAGAAGAGAGGAGAGAGGGGGTTCTTCTTATTTAGTATGCAACATCAAGACCCAAAAATAAAGTTATTCCATTCCCCCTTGTAGCCAACCCCACAGCCTCATTCATTTCTTCTGGTACCTTATCCAGGAAATTGAAACACATTTGCTGTTTACACCTACTTACCTCTCTCCTTTCACATTCTCCTCTCACCATTAAGTCTTTTTGAAGTGCCTTGGAGTTGGAACATTTGCACAGTTCCCAAACACCCTCTTATCCAGCTCTGGGGCAAGTTTTAGTTCATGAGATGGTCAAGGATAGCTACAGGTTTTGCCTACACCAACACAACAAGCTGACCTGAGCTGGTTTCAAACAGGAAATGAGAACATTAAATCCTCCAGACACAATTTCAGGCATTTCAAGGAGGAGGCAGGGACTCCTCCTTGAATTAAACTTCTGTTAATTTAACTATTGTTCCTATTTGAAATGCCTGTGTCCTGGCAGAAGCCTGTCCTCACCTGTCTCCCTCAGCCAGTGCAGTTAGAGAAAACCAAGGAGCACAAATCACCTGATCTTCCCTGTGAGAACTGACTCAGGCTTGTGCTTTAGGGGTGTTGAGGTAGATGTGCACAGGTGTCACCACAGGTGCTCAGGTGACCAGACTGACCCATTTAAGGCTTGGGCCATGACCCAAAGCTCAGGTGGCTTCTGCAGGTGTCCTGGCAGAGCTCCTGTCCCTCCCCAGCATCACAGGCTCCTTTTTTTTTTTTCTCCTCTCTGTACAGAATCCACTCAGTTTTCAAATAATACAGCAAGCCTCATTCCTCTCCTCTGTGCCTCCCAGCAAAGCTGCTTTGTCTCCTTTGCACTTAACAAGACAAAGAAGATGGTTAACAAGAACTTTTGCAGATATGTTTTATTTTTATTTTTAAGACCTTCGGAAGCCAACTCATCTGCTCTCGTGGGCTTCTTGCTGATATGTCTCACTTTATTAGTGACTTTGGCCTTGAGCGTCTCAGCTGTTTGATCAATACTGCAGGGGGTCAGTGATATTTTCTCACTTTTAGTGTCTTGCTGCCTTTAACTTTGTCACCTGATGAACAGCACTACCCCTGGAACGCTTATCTCGTATCGATTTTCTCCAGGCTCCTGCTGCATTTCCAGCTGTCCCACCATTTCCCTCCCTGTCACCACATACCCATTTAATGTTAACTTATCCCCTTTCTCCTAGGCTTTTCATTCTTACAGGGTCTTTTGCCTCCCCTCCCCCCGCACCCTACAGCAGATTGTCAAAAAAACAATTTCCTTTTTTCACCTGACTCATTGTTATCCTTCAGCCGTTCATTGTTTGTCAGCCCGTGGCTGGGCTCAGAGAGGGGCTGAGTTGAAGCAGATGTTTGAAAGCCCGCAGCCACACCACCCAGCCTGGGCTGGAGGGCTCAGATTTACCATGGAAAGTTTGTCTCCCTCACTAATAGAACTTTTCCTCTCAGCTCTGTAGTTCAGAAAGCAAAAAACTATTTTTGCACAGCAAGGTAGAACAAACAGTGCTGTTTAATACCTTCTAATTTATATCAATTTAAAGACCAAAGCTGGTTTTGGGGAACACTGGAAAGCAGAGCCCTTCTTAGGGCAGGGATTGTTTAATTCCACTGTACCTGGCCACAGGATGGAGGAGCCTCTCCAGCCATGCCTCTGGAACCAGGGAACTGTTTGCAAAACTAGGAAGGTGGTGCCTGAAACGAATCAATTCATTCAATTCTCAATATCTGAGAAATTTACCCACAAAGAAACACTTCTGCAAATAGGCTCACTTCCAGAACTTTGGGCTTTCTGCCCTGTGCACTTCACATTTGGTAAGGGCAGAGTACTGTTCACATTTTAAGATGAGACTGAGAGAATAATTTCTAGTGAGAGAACCTTAGAAACGTACCTCAATTTAGAAATATCTAAAAGCAAACCAAAGTAACTCATCTAGAATTAAAAACAAAAAAATAAATCATAATAACCAGTATTCCTGATTTTGCATTCCAACAGAAAAATAAAAAGTAAAATAAGTTTCACATGATACTTGACGTGTGAAAGTTCAGTTTATGAAGGAGAAAGAAGCAACGATTAACACAGTTCTGTTTTCAGTCACAGAGATGGGAGTCCATTAGTTTCAGCAGAGCAGATCTAACAGGTTTCCATGTTGTTTCCCTCTTACCAGCCCTGACCTTTAGCCTTTCAAAGTCTTGGGCTCAGGGCTGGAGAGATGATGAAAGGCAATTGCTTACCTTGTTCTACTTTTATTATGTCATTGGCTTGAATTGCTCCATTTTTAGGCAAATAGTACAGTAAATCTCAGGGAAACTATTCCACTACCTGAATTAACATAGGAACTGTCCTCTGCAGTAATTAGCCCAACACTTTCCTGATTATTACCTTTTGAAATGTATATTTTCAATGAACACATCACCCTTTAACAGCTGAGTATTTGAACCCTACCACGGGTTCAAATGCCCCAAATCTGGGGCACTGAGCAGTGAGTGGGGTTGGATCATTTCCACATCCAAGAATTAACCAGAAGGGAGAATTTATTTGCAGCCCACCCAGGTGAACCGTCACTCAGGGGGTCGAGGTGAAGGAGGTGATCACCACAACGTAGATGAAGCAGCAGGACTGCCCAGAACCTGCAGGAGAGCCAGGGAACATTTTTCACCAGTGAAGGGTTTAACAGAAGCTTGTTTCCACTCTGGGACTGTGGGAAGGGAATCACAGGCACACAGGACGCTCTGCCCAGCAGGACAAGCAGAGTGCCAGGGAGTGGAACAAGGGTGCAATGCTGAGTGCTGCTGCCATCACCTCCCACAGTGCGAGGGTGCTTCACAGATCCTGGCCTCCCTGATGCCTTGTGCAGGCTGACCTAGAACAGAGACTAGGCAGAGTTAAAGAATAAAGCAGGGATTTATTAAAAGGATTTCCTCAATGGATCCACCTTGGGCAGCACAAGAGCCCAGCCAGGGCTGCACCCAAGGTGAACCAAAATGGTCACAAAATGGACACCGGGCACGGGCTCTGGCACTTTTATCAGTTCTGCTCCATTTGCATATTGGAGTTAAAATGTCCAATTATAGCTTTAGCCAATGAAGTCCCATCCTCCTTGTTTTTCTCTCTTCAGTCCACCATTGTTTCTGCTCTTGGGCCTGAAATTTGGATTATTTGTCCTTGGTCCCCAGCTAGAGAAGGAATTGTTTTGTCTCCCTACTCTGCAAAGAGACCTTACAATCCCCTAATGTGAAGGTCAGAACTACACACCAAAGCAGCACAGAATCTGAAAAATATAAAAGCTAAAACCTGAGGCATCACTCAACTCCCTTCTACAGAAGCCACTCAGTCCCTAAGGAAGTTATGGACAGGTCTCACTCTCTCCTTTTCTCCTCTGGTGAGTGAGAACAACACACACACTCAGGACTGTGGGCAGTTTGTCCCTGTCCTGCCCATGAGAAGCTTTCAAACCCCTGGGGTCTTCCTGTGCCTTCCTCCAAGCCATCCCAGAGGATGGAGCTGCATGGCTGAAGGGCCACCTGCAGGTCCTTGTCCAACACTGAGCCCTTCCCTGAGCAGCTTTACCCCCTGCCCAGCCCTCTCAGTCCCTGCCATGAGACCCTTTTTTAACATCCACGTGCTCTTTTATTCATCTAACAAGTTTATTCCTTTGTCAGGTGCAGCCTCACGTGGGAGCGCTGCGCTGGGACGGGCACAGCGGGATTTATTGTGCTAACAGGTTTATTCCTACAGCAGCTATTCATTTCTGCAGCCTCCCCTCTGGCTGCCTCCCTGTGCACAAGGGAGGCAGGAGCCTCCTGCACAGAGCGAGCCTGCATTGCCCTCCTGCGGCCAGCACCGGCTCCCAGAGCCCGCACATTAATCATAGCAGAGGGAGTGTAAAATTCAATTTTACCTCTCCATTCATTCTGAGATGAGTTGAAGGCCGGCCTTGTACATATAAACCACACTTTACTTCATCAGGGCCCTGGTAACAAATGGAGTGTCTTCTTCGGGGAGTTTAACCATCAAAAAACACCGCGCCGTTTAATTCCACGCGTGCCGAGGGTCAAAGAAGGAGCTCTTGGCATCAGCAAATGCTTCAGCCCTCAGCTGCGCAGTAAACTATGTTTTAGAGATTGTTCCTCAATACAAAATGATCAGTCCATTTATCTGCTAAAGCAGCCTGTCTCTTTGTTCAGTCTCCCAATATTTTTTCCGCTGACCTGATCTGGACAATAAACCAAAGTCATCTTAAGATATTCACTGTTCAATTTGTTACTTGAGTGCCTCCGGGCCTGGCTGGCCCTGCTGTCAGCATCCCGGGCTCCCCAGCCTTTACCATTGACCCCAGTGCCCGTGCCAAGCACCCCTGGTCTGCACCAGCTCTGCCCAGCTCATGGGGCCAGGCTCCAGTCCCAGCTCCTGCCGTGTCCCAAACCCCCAGCCAGATGTTCTGCCCAGCATCCCTCTCATACTGAACACAGCACAGCACTTGTAGGAGGATTTGGGACTCTCTGTGAAGCTGCTTTTGCACAGCTGCAGCCACAGTCTTTCCCCAGGGTGCTGTGATGCAGGTTCCCTTTTCTGAGGGGGAACTGATCTGTGCTCACGGGGTCCCCTCTTTGCACCCTGGCCCCTCTCCTGGAGCTGGTGACCACCATAGCTTGAGTGAATGCACCTGAGCCAACAGGCAGGGCAAGAATTTATCACTTATCTCCCCCTACAGCTGGAATTTTAACTGTTTTGCAGCAGTGTGGTGCAGGAGCTCACCATGCTCACACTTCTTTGCACACCTGCTAGCAAAGGCCAATGAAAAGGTGATGTAACTCATGCACAGCCAAATCACTGCTGGCCATCAGCATCTCACCAGTGTCTGAGTTCTGGGCTTCCAGTTTTAGAACTGGTTTGCCTCTCTCTATATCACTTTGTGGGAGGCTTTTAGAAACTCAGTTCCACGAGAGGTTTCACAGTACCTCAAAGAGCTGAGCTCGCACTGTCACTACGACCTCAAACTCACTTTTCTTTGGCTATCTCAGGTATCTCAGTTAGCAAACTGGGTGCCACGCACCTTATCCTTTGGCATCAGCAGTCCCTTTGCACTGCATGGAAGATCAGACACCCACTCAAGGCTGTGGTGTCCACTGCAGGAGCCAGACACCCAAAAGTCAGCCCTCACAGCTCCCTGACTCACACTCCGAGCCCTTTCATGCATGTAGCTGTAAATAACTAATGCAAGTTTACACTACAGTGATGAGGGATTTAGTCTTTAAAGATGTTAAAAGAGTTTCCAAACCACCAAACCATCCTGGCTGTACAGACAAGACACTGTCTGGAAAAGCTGCTCCTGATAATCATTAATTTTGATTCACTTGCCATTTTTCATGGCGTGTTTGCCCCATGTTGCTCCATGAGGAGCTCCATATCATCTGTCCAGCATCATGTAAGCAGCAAGATTTTAATAGCAGCCTGATGACTGCAGCTTTCTCAATGCTTCCCACCTTGGCTGTGCCACGCCAACCCTCCAGCCAAAACAACACCTACTTGCAGAAGCAAATGAGAGATGCTGGAAGTCTCTAGAAGGATATTTTCATTTCACTGCAAAGCCCCAGTGAGTTGACCTGTTGTGGGTGGCTGTGTGTGCAAAGCACAGCTTGGAGAGAGACACCTCAACAGCTGGGCAGTGGCAGACACTGCTATAATCTTAATTTGTGGTTTTTTCACTGAAAACTTTCATTAAAAACATTTTTGATCTTTTTTCCCAAGGAAGATCCTAACCCTTTATCCATGTTTTGAAGTTTCACCCTGTTTCTTTCACAGTTTTTTGAACAGAAAGGGAGGGAAAGCAAGCTTCCTTTGCAGGTCTGCATCTTTCTGCAGTGGAAAAGCACAGCGAGGAGAGGGATGTGGCAAAATACTTTCTGCCACTCAGCCAGAGAGAGTGAAGTGAGGAAAAAAGTGCAACTGAAATCAAGCACAGCATTTAAAGATCAGTCAGCACTGAGAAATATCAGATGTCAGCAATCTGCTCCTTCCAGTTTTAGAAAGAAGAGTTTTCTCTCAAACCGTCTCAGCCAGTTTTGGTGACAAAATTCCAAACATGCAAACCCACTTGCCAAAACCATTTTTGCCTTCCAGAAAGCATCATGTTTGTGGGTGTCAATAAATCTGACAGACACTGCAGTCTCCTACTGCTGTAGGAGATAAAATTTCACCCGTATTTACACTTCAGTAAAATGAACTACAAGTGGATTTACCCAGAGAGAGACAAAGTCAACAGCAAAATTCACATGCTCCAGTTCCTTGTTTCCAACCAAAAAGTCATCCCAGAATAAAATTCTGGAGGGAGGAGGTGAATATTCAGTGTTTATCTACTAACTTCTGTAAAAATACACAAAGCAGCCTGCTCCAAAGTGGTTGACAGTGCCTCTGGAGTCCTTGAAGGTGTTTTTCCCTGGAGAACCCACCTTGGGAAGAGCTGTGATGGTGACAGGCACTGTGCCTCCCCCCATGGCTGTGCCCTGGGCAAAACTCTGTCAGGCTCAGCTCCACTCTCCTCTCACTGCACCTGATGCAGGAATTCTGGCAAAGCCTAAAACTCCTGTCTTGCCAGAAGTTATTGCTTGCTTAGGTACAAGGGCTCCTGGAAAGTTTCCAAACCCTAATGGGAACTTCACTCAGATGACTGAGTAGCGGGTTCCCACATATTTCAGCCTCCCCAGCCCCTGAGATTTCCCTCTACTATACATCTTCCCTCTGTATTCCACTCCTCACTCTCACAAGACAACCCTTAAATAGACTCAAGAGGACTTTGTGACAAAGGGACAAGAGTTAGGAGGTGTCTGTGAAAAGCTTTTGGATGGAGAGCAGCAGGAGGACGTTGAGCAGATCCAGAGCAGCAGCTGCTCTTACCAACATGTACCAATCCCTGCTGCCTTCATTCCCTGTTTAATAATCAGTGCTTCCCTCACTCATCTTCACAAGCCTTCCTTGTGGTACAGCACATCCTCAGGAGGCCTCCAAATGGGGCTGAAATTGAGAGCTGCAACAATGAATCACACCAAGGGCACAAATACCCACAGAGTAACCTGCACAGAGTGGGTTACACACTGCTCACCTGCTGCAAATCCTGCCCACAAAATGGCACCACTGGGGACATTCTGAGCAGGTGTCCATGAGGTTTGAATGGAGCCATTTGCTGTTAATAGAATTCACTTAAAATTAGCCTTTTCCGTATATACTTTGGGGACAGGATGAGAAACAGAACATAACGTGAGTCTTTACAGCTGCTTGGAAAATCAGTGCTAGGGGATGTGGACACTTACAAGCATCACCATGTGGGGAGCCTTGGCCAAAGGGGCAGAGACAGCCTGGTTCCTCTCAGCACAGCAGGAGAGATGTGCCATGCTGCCAACAAGAAGCACACACACACACACACACGACCAGCACTGTCTCCTTCTCTCCGTGGTGAGCCCTGCAGGGCAGGCTGGGTGTCCAAACCCTGCACTGGCTCCCTGCCATGATGGTGCTCAGACAGGCAAGCTCTGAGGGCAGGGTTTGTAACAGAGCCAGGAATGACCTCCTCTGGAAACGTTCCAGTGCAGAAGTTCCCTTGCACACAGCAGCAGGAGGAATCACTTTCTGCTTCTCTATCTAAACCAAGAGGCCTAAAGGCTCCTCTGGTGGATCCCTCACCGCTGTAACACGCTGCTTTGCCACCCGTGCAATGCAAAGGGTTAAATCAGCAGCAGCTGCAATTTCCAAAAAGACAGACTTTGAGTCAGACAAGACTTGTTCAACACTGCTGCAGTCCTGCCACAACCCCCCTCCATGTGCCCGGCTGCCCAGCGTCCCCAGGGAGCTGCAAAGAGCCTTGCTGGTGTCCTGGCTGCTCTGACAGCTCCTAATGGCCATCACTATTTCACACTGTCCCCGCCTGTGTTTACATCCAGAGCTGCCTCTGTGATGGATGCCTCCCACCAGCACTGCCCCAGCCTGTGCCAGCACAGCAGCAGGGCCAGGCAGATCCTGCTCCCTGTGGCAGGACTGAACATGATCCTGGCTCTTCAGGTCCCAGCACATCCCAGAGAGTCCCTTCCCTGCCCTGGCTGCAGCAGGATCTTTGCACAGCTTATGAAACCCTGGTGTCTCCCCAGACACCAAAGGGAGAAGCAGCAGGAGTTCCATAAAAACCTGGCTCATGGAAGATGTTTCCTGACACCAAAACCTTCCCTGTGTGACAGGATCCTCTCTCTGCCAACAGGCATCTGCAATAAACAATCTATTTCTTGGCTGAAGGGAACCAAGAAGCTGTTGTGATTTGCTGCTCTCTGTCCTGCTCTCTCTCCTGTAAGTTTTGACTTTTCCAAGCAAAGCAGTACAGAATGGAAAGTCTACTGGGATCTGGTGGGTGATCCCTGCTCAGGTGGGAGATCCCTGCTCAGGTGGGAGACCTTGAAGGGAGCCTTGCAGGCAGAGGCTGCACAAGCAAAGCAGGACTCACTGCAGGGACACCCACCCACTTCCAGGCATCTGTGGGAGGACATCAGAATCACCCCAAGGACAGGAAATATCCTCCTCTGACTCCTTCTGCCCCAGCTTTTCTCCCCTTCTGCCTCTGCCTGCAGCACTGAGCCTGGGAGGAGAGCACAGGGAGCAGCCTTGGACCTGGTAAAGCAAGGCAGCAGCAAGGCTGGGATGTGCACCTGCAGCCATCTCCCAATGCCACCATGATCTCATCATCAGGGCTTTCCTTGAGTGGTGCTCCTGATGCTCTGTGCACTCCAGGAACTGTAAGGGACAGTTCAAATAAATCTGCAAGACAAGTTAAATGCATTTAGTTTTTTAAAATTACAACTATTATTCTAGACAGGAGAAAGGGATTCTTTTCCAGGCAATTTTTGATCATTCCTAATTGACAACACAGCCAAATACAACCCCTGCATCTCACAGCCTTGCACATCCACAGCCCTGCAAAGCCAATTTTGGAATGGAGCAGGAAGATATTCCTGCATCCTCTGAGAAAAATCACATCTGCCATGCTGCCACAAACAGAACAGGGGGATTTTTTCATTTGGTTTGGGGTTTTGGGGGTTTTTTCACACTAAACTGTTAATTTTGTTTATTACAATAGTGGCTAGAATCCAACACAGCCCAAAGATTCCTTCGTAGTGAATATGAAGTGTGGACAAACTGCCATTTTTTATGACTCAGAGTGTAGGTGAAAGAACCACTACAGAATGTCCTGGCTGGGAATTTTGGGGTTTTTTTAGAGCATTTTGTTTGTTTGCTTTTAAACCAGCAGGACATGCAGCCTTCGGGGCTTTTCACTAACCCCTGCACCTCAAAACCCCAAATACTGCCTTTATCCCACAGCCACCAACAGCTTTTTCCTTTACCCTTTCTCATCCCACTTATCATTAAATTAAATGTTAAAACTGAAGAATAAGGGAAACTTTTGAAGAATCAGCCAATTAGTTTTTCCCCAAGATACTTTTGAAACCGGTGCCTGCCATCTACTGGCACTTTTCTCAAAATGCAGCCAGTTTTAAGGCAAAAATTGGATATAAGAAGTTTTTCCACAAGATACTTATGGTCGTCTTGCAACTTGTTTATTCCAAGCCCAGCAGAGTCACTTACTCTAAATGCTGAGTTGTGGTGTGGACTTTCTTTGCCAATTGTTGATTGTATGATCACTTGATAGAGATTAACATTATGAAATTAGAGTAATAAACCTGTTTCCAAGCTGCTTTCAGTGAAATTGCCTGAGCCCAGTGACAATTAGCAGAATCCTGGGATGAGCACAGTTATCCATGACACTGATGCTCCCAAAAGAAGGGATTCTGAAAGGCTCTCTGCTTCCCTGCTCTCTTCTCTCCCTCCTTCCTTCCAACCAAGGCTCCCAACTTTTAAGTACTTGTTTCTTTCTTCAGATTAACCAGAAAGGGTTGTGATTGTTTTCCCATTCATTTATCAGGATTACTTTTAATCCACAAGATGGGAAGTATATTTCAATTAATATTTTCTTGGCTCAATCTTTATTCCAGTTTAATTTCATTTTCTTCTAGAGCTGACAGTACTGAAGTCCTGAGTAGAAACACTGACAGCACTTTCTGAGGGGCTTGAGGAATTTTTCTTACCCTCATTTGCTGTCAATGGGTAGTAAATTTACTTTTTAAAAAATCTGTCTCCTTGCCAGCAGTAGAATGACTTCTATTCCAAGCAGTATTTTGATTCAACAGGCTGATGTTTTAACCTCATTCTCTAAAAGCCAGGGTTTAAATCCTGAAATGTTTCCTGAACTCCTGGCAACCATTTTCAAATGACTCCAACCTCCCACACAGCCTGTTAATGCAGCAAAGAGCCACCACCAAGGCAGTGAGCCACCTCCTTACAAAAAGCTATTTAAAGCAGAATGCTCTGTACTAATCTAGCAGGGAACTGGAGGCTAAAGTTTTACAAAACAGGATCCTAATAACACTTATCCTTAGCCTGCACCTCTAGTGTAAGATCTGCCTGTTCTGGGTGTGCTGATATCTCAATAGCTTGTCAAACTGCAAAAAAGTCTCAATTTTTTTGTTGTTGTTGTTTATAAAGACCTACTGCACTCATTTTTACATAACTACCATGGTTTGCAGCATGTGACAAAGCTTGCACATCCCTGGGTTCTGACCTCAGCAGGAATCACAATCATTGCTGGAGGAAATTTTGCAGCTGTGCAGCCAGGTAAAAGAACACCTGGACAAGACAGGTCTCCAGAGCCACCCAGAATTCTCGGAGCTGGCAAACGCAGTGGCCACCCACTGCCAGCCCAGCCCAACACACCCACCCAGCACCCTGGGAAATCACGCCCTGCTCAGGCCCAAGTGATGCATTCCCAAGCTTCCTCAATTCAACAGTTTTATTTTTCTTAAGAATACTTCCAGAGGACAGAGAAACACAGACAAGTCTTCATATTCAGTTCTTTCTCCAATCCTTTAAGAGAAAAAAAACTTGCAAATTAAATCTTTTTACTGAGTTCCAACACTGCTCTCAGCTCTGGCTAGGAGACAGTCCCTGCCCCAAGGAGCTTCCAGTCTAAGAGTAATACAAAGGTGAGGGTCACAGGGACAACAAGGAGGAAGGTGACACAGTTTTAATGCTGCTGGTGCCATTCCTGGAGACTGGTACATGTGTTTGTGCTGGCAGTCAGGACAGACACGCTGAGGAGACCACACAGTGCACGTGGCACAACATGTTCTCTCTGCAGGTATTTGGAAGGGACAAGGTAAAGAAGCTCTCAAGAAAGTTTTCAAGGCAGTCCTGTGATGAGGAAGGCATTTTTTCTATGTAGAAATTTTTGCCTATTTACATCCTTTTTTTTTAAGAAGAAAATAAAAGTTAGTATGCCAAAAAACACATTCATCAAATCAGTTGAATTACAAAAATAATATTTTCAAACAATGTCTTTCTAAAATAAATATCAAAAGGTAAAAACGTAAAATGGAAATAAATAAATACATGTATCCAAGCTATCTTGTTAAAACACAAACAAGCATAATTCCTTACTGAAAAGTAGCCATGGAATCCTGATTAAAGAAGCAACTGTTCAGAGCATCCTTCTCCTCAGTAACAGAGGAAAACGAGTCCCAAGCAGTAAAGAACAGATTTGTAATAAAAGAAATATAAAGGACTGTGTTCCTTATAGGAAAGTATAGAACATTTCCCTCTTTGCTGATCAACAGAGGCTAAAAAAACCAGAGTTCCATGATATTCCCCAGATGAAATTTACTGGTATTTCCAACCAGTGGAAGGTTAACGTTTTTTTCTCTCATAGGATAAAAAAGAAAAGTCCTGTCTGTAAACTTGATTGATTGTGAACATACATCTTTAGTCCCCTGATTGAGCAAAAAATTAATCCATCTTAAAAATCCTGAGCTGCCCTTTCTCCCGCTCCCCAAACAGCAACTCCCACGTGCAGAACCCAGACACTCCAGTAGCCAGGGGCTGCTCAGCACAGTGAGCCGGGCCAGCTCAGCCTGGGGCAGGACACTTTTACTGCTGGGGAGCACAAGCTGCACCAGTTTGGGATGGTCCAACAGGAAATCAATGTTTCCATGGCAGCACCTTGCATTTCAAGGGGTAGTTGATTGCCCTGAGCTCCTGCTGGCAGGAGCCAGGCTCAGTTTGGCCGGTGTAAGTCACAGTGCTCTGGGTGACAGGAGGCAGGGTACCCTACTCCCCACACTCATAAGGCAGTACCACTCCAGGAAATCTGTTTCTTTCTTGAAGGTTTCAGGTTTTTTGTGGTCCTGTATGTCCTCTTACTTTTTAAGTTGTTTTTCTACCTATTTAAAAGGAGCAACATGCCCAGATTAACAACAGAGGTCAAGTAGGCAAAGATTAAAATGTCCACAATGCAAGCTCTAGGTTTACAATGTACTGGTCATGCATAAACCCCTACAGATCCTGGCAGGCATTTAAACATTTAGGTTGATGGAAGATCAAATTGCTAATGAACTGACTGCTGAATGGACTGTAGCCAGAAATCACTGGTAGGTTCTGCTTCTGATGTCACAACGACTGAAGTCATGTCAGTGGTCATCTACTTTAGCCCTTTTTGCTTTCAAGGAAAGATGCTGCAAGAAAATAAAAGAAAAGAACAGAAAAAAATGCTTAGCAGATACACCAAAATTAGAAAAAAAAATCAACTAAAATGCTTTCTATCCTTAATCACAATTTAAATAAATTCTAACACAAATATCCACACCCATCCAAGCTCTGCTTGTTACTGACACAACTAAAATAAACCCTTTAAACAAAAACCTACATGTGATATACTGGCTTGTAATAAAATAACTTTTAGTTCTTCTGTACTAGCTGTAAACATAGGAACAATTTCCCACTGGAAGGAATTTTCCAGGTGTAAAAGTGTACAGAAAGATGTGCTCCCAACAATACATGTGCACAAAATACCAGGAGAATCCACACGAAGGACAAGATTTTAACAACTGTATTAATCCTGAAATTGGACTGGATCTTTGGAACTTCTGTGCCCTTAAAGACCTACAAATGTGGAATGATATATGAAAAGAGTTCTGCACAACTTGAAATGAGAAATAACTGACCATTTTTTAACAGAGTCCTATTCAGTGGTAATTTGTTTTTAACTTGACAAAGGACTAAACCTTTCCTTCCCAGCACAAAGACGTATCCTTCAGTAGAAAAAGGGTCTGAATATCTATAAATTAACATAAACCTGTGTGATTTGCAACAGTTCACTTATTCAAATTTTACATGGGTGACTCAAAGTTTTACACAAGAGAAATATTTCTAATTTTCAAACATTTTATAAGGACACCCAAGACTTTTGGCTGATATGGATAACTGACCAGGCTGGAAGAGAGAATTTTCCTCAAAACCAGCACCATCCTTGAGAGCTACCATTTATTTTAGGATGAAAGCAACAATTAGGTCATACTGCAAACAGATTCCACTTGATCAAATCAAAAGGATGGAAATGGTAAAAATTAGGTTTTCATATAATTTCCTAGAATATCTACAGCAGTAGTAGCACTACCCTGAAAAACATGTTCCCTCAGTCAGGTAGGCAGCACCATTTAAGACAAGTCCTCTTTGCTACCACCTACCTAAAGGAAAACCTCATCCCAAACTCCAGCCCATGGAGAGGTCACAACAGGATTTTGTGTGGGTGTGGGCTGCTAAATGTAAATTATGTGACAACTGTAAATATGTGAGTCAAAGGACTAATTACTGCAGGAACAGATTTGATACAGTATTGGCTCAGCTTCTTCTTACACCACGTCTGCAGATCATCTCCCAGCAGCTGAAGGCTCTGCCCCACAGGGGTCATCACTGCCTTTGTCAAATGTCTTATAGGAAAAAGGCAGAAAATATTCAGCTACTTAGTAAGTCCATTTATAGATGGGAATTGTCTGGATAATTGAGATTAATTAGGCAAGATGAGAATAAAAAACCCCTCTCTTGAGTCAATCACATGAACTGTTGGGAACAGTGACCACAGAGGTGTCCTAAGGTGCTCCATGCACCACAGGATTCTCCATTTTGACAAAACCCAAGGAAGTGAAAGAAAACAAACATCAGATTCTCCAAGGAGTCAAACAGTGAAGCAGATGTATAAATTAGAAATAGACCACCTTTTTCATATGTCTGATATGCAAATGCATTTTTTCACTCAGATTTTGGAAATATTTCATTAATTTAAAATATAAAGCTCAGTAGATATTAATTATATTAATGTCCCATGGGAAATTCAAATACAAGATCAATTTGGTAATCTGTACAGTATTTATAGACTATGTGGTACCAACAGCTCCAGCTGAACTAACATTTAGATAATATTTAATACCAATTCAGTCCTCAGAATGACCAGTGAGTAAGTTTGGATTGACAGATTCACACGGGACAGTCAATAAAGGTTGGTGACAACTACTAAAACATACTTATAAATAAAAGGTATTGGTATCACACACAGCAATTTGCAATAAAGGTTTGCACAAACAGCAGCTGTTCTTTGCCATTTCACCTTTCAACAGCTCAGAACTGATTTTTCTGCAGTAAACATAATTAATGCTCAAAAAAAAAAAGGCTCAGGATTTTCACAAACATTTGCAAAGCATGCAAAGGCTCTCCAAAAATTATTATGCAAAGTGTGACCACTGGCTACCTATAGTGCTGCTCAGGGAAGTGCTACAAAGTGCCTATATTGAAGTGTAGAATGGCTGAAGGCTACATTTCCCAAAGTGCTATGATGGTAAATGTAACTTCACCAGCAAATAGCTCTCATTTTGTAACTCTGAGATCCATTTGCTGGATAATAGGGAAAAACGTTTCATGCATCAACTTATTATCCCCTTCCTTTAGATGAAAACCACTCCAATGACCAGAGCCAACTTAATTTCTGTCCCATTAGAGCACAGTAAAACATAAACCCTCAGAAAGTGCAGACACAAGAGCTGCTGGTGCAGCAATGGTACCGTTTGGCCTTTATGCCGATTCCGTACCGTTCCTTGCTGGTAAAAGTGAGGTGCCAGCTCCAACAGCCAGGAGGATTCAACAGCTGTCACATCTCTCATGTAGTATTTAGCAGTCTGTATGACTTCATTGTAGACCACCCTGGGAGAAAGGAGACAAAAAAGAATGGTGTTTGCTGTTAAGCAATGAGGGAGAGCTGATAACAGCGTATTTAGACAGTTTCACACACATGCTGCCAGAGGGGGCACTGACAGTGACAAGAGAGTCCTTAAGCTGTAATTCAGCCTCTTGCCTCTTTCTCTCTGGTTGGTCAGAGCTGTCCACATTAAGAAAATCTTTTGACTGCCATGAAAACAACCTCACATACTACCAGACCACATAGGTGGAAGGTATATATGAAAGAATGTTTCTTATATTAGGGTCAAGGGGGACTCACAAGTGATGCTTTGGAAGACAGAATATGAATTACTCTGTGATATCATAAGGGAAGATGTCCAAAGCACCAAAACCCTGCACCCACAACAAGGAGGGCACAAACCCCAGCACGACTATCCCTGGCGCCAGTCTGCAGACAAGTGAGATAAGCATCAGAGGAAGAAATCAGCTTTAACTCCTGCCAGAACATCTCCTGGGAAGAGATTTAGGAACATCCAACCATGTGGACTCATCCCCACTGCCAGCACAGTCAGGTTGCCAGCATGGGCAATCTATTTCTGAGGTCACCTTCAGTAGGTAAGGTCATTTTCCCCAAGAAGTGCAAACCCTTGCACAGAAGGGGCAGCTACCAAATCCGTAAGTCACCATCTGCCTTCTACACACAGCAGAGCTGCAAACACCTGAGGTTTGTGGTTTCTCATTAATTGGTATTTAGCTCCCAAAAGCAAAGACGAAAGAGTCCAAAATTCTCTTCACCAAATGGTCCTGAGACATGGCAACTAACACAACTAAAAATAAATCAGAGGAAAACAAACCAGAATGAAAACACATTTCCTACACATTTGTAGCAGAGAGAGAACTAAAGCCTCCAATAGAGGATGGTTGCCCAGGCTGCAGTAGCACTGAAATTTAGGTTGCTGACCAAGTTAAACTCCTGTGTGACTGGATGCCATGACACCAGGCCAAACTTATCCTTCTAAGTCTCCTCAGCAGGCAGTGAAGGATGGAAGTCCAAATATTTCAGGTTGATCACGCTGACCTGAGAGTTCCACACACATTTCTGTTTGTAATCTGAGGGCCTCTGACCTGCAAATGGAATGATCATATCCCAGCTAATGGGAAGCACAGCCAGTTCTTTCCTCAATCTGCTGGACAGCCATAACTTTTCACATCATACATTTTATGTGTAAGCCCTTTCCCTGCAATCCATTTGCCATTTCTACAGCACCTGTTTGACAGGATATTTCCTTAACAGGCTTAATAAAAGTAAATTGACCCTAGCTCTATTTAGGCACAGAGACCACTTGGAGAACAATCTGCAGTGCAAGATGTGACGCCCACTAAACAGGGTCACCTGGCCCTGCTTTCCAACCTCTGCAGTTTTCTTTGACAGTTAAACATCACACCATTCCCCTCATCTATTTGGATACTCCCCACAAAATGTTGCAAAGGAAATGCCATTTGGATTCTCCCTGGGGGAGCTACGAATTTCTACGTTTATTCCCCCACTGATGGAGAGAAGCAATTCAATTGGGATGCTGCAAATCCCTTTAAAAAATCCCCAAAGATGAGAAAGCAGCTCTGACTTACCAGCGTGGAGGTTTCTCTGCATACAGCACTGAGCTGGGGTGGATATGAAGCTCGTGGTCATCACGGATAGTCCTTGAAAGCAAGATACTATTTCAGACTGTGCCTCTCTTTATTGCTTAACACTTGGCTCCTTTCTTGCCCCAGTATGAATGTTTAATAAAAGCAAGAATGAAAGGGCTGGAGTAAATTAACAACGTTTGCTTTTAATGAACAGATGAAACCTGGCGAAAGGAACAATCGATAATTTGACATCCTAAAGGAATTTTATCTACATTAAATGAAAAAGTATCCTTTCAGGCTTTTACTCAGTGCTCTGGGAGTGCTACAACACTATGCACTACAACTGTACTTACTTAACTTAAAGCAGTCTAATGACTACTAGCAGCAGCTTCCCACTATTAATAATTTTAGTCATATTTGCCAAAGAGAAGAGATAAACACTGCGGCAGTTTGCAAATACAGAACTTCAAATATTTAGTGTATTGATTGCCACATGTTCCTAATTGCAAATTAGGAGAAACATCTGCTTGTTGATTAAACTTAGCTTTATTCATCAGAGGAGCTTTCCAACCAAGCACCAGTTGCAGTGTAACTGTATATAGTCACCTGTAAGCTCCCGTGGAGTGGAATTTAGCTGCATTAGCAAAGAATCCAGAAACTATGCACCTCAAAACAGGATCTGGATCACCTGGAAAGAAGAATTTTTCTGTGAGATGAGTCAATGGAAAGGAAAAAAATCCCTAAAATACCACTTAATCATCTCAAACAACTTTTCAGAGTGCATTAGGCTTTGATAGCAAAGGCAGGAGAGCTGACAAACCCTGCAATTCCTTTTGACTTCAATTTCACAGCAAAGCAAAAATTGCTGCCTAAAAAACTAATGCTGCCACCTGTGTCTCCATGAAGAGTTTCACAGTCCCTAAAGCAGCCCAGTGTGACAGCTGAGCACTGAAGGCTGATTTTTCAGAGCAGGTAGGGACAAGTGCTAAGAACCAGTCCTGGCACCCGTGCACACACAGCACAGCTGGAAATCACATCCCAAAGACTGAACAGCACTTTGAACAAAAATGGCCTTTTTGAAAAGACAAAGAGGGAACAGGGTGACCTATTTATGAGTCTTTTGGAAAACTTGTCCATTAAACAGATAATCAGTGGTTACAACTTTTGCTGAAAATCTCAACTAATGAAGACTGGACTAAAATTTAATTGTACAAATAGGGTAAAGTACTCTTCTGCAGCCATTTTTAGGAAAAAAAATCTGGTCTAAATTAATGTTATTTTGAGGCCAGGATAAAAATACTCCAGAGGTTACAAGAAAAGCAGGGAGCAGACTGACAGTTTGGAAACTACCTTCACTACGTATTGGACAAGAGCTTAAAAAAAATATCACCTTCACTGGACTTCTTTGGCACTTTAAAGCGGACAAGAAGTTTTTTCAGCTGCTCTCTTACAACAGAAGCTCTCACCAGCCCTTTGTAGTTCAGAAAGTGTTCCTGACACCACTGGGAGCTCTTGCTGTGCTGTATAGTGAGAAGAGAAAAAAACCTTAATGAGATACCATCAGCAAAGCAAACCCAATTTCTTTTGGATAGCCTTGTTCTGTTTTAATTCTGGTCTCCTAAAACACATTTATTGTGGTTTTCCCTGAAAATTACCTATTTACAGAGCAACTAACAAGGGTATGTAGCACTAGTAACTAAAACCATGTCTCAAACAACTTGTAAATAGCAGCAGATAAAATGCTGTGGGGTATTTTCAAACACATGTGCTTCATTTCTTCATATGTGGTGAAAGGGAAGAGCATCAGTCATTCCATTTAATTCTCTCAGATCATAAACTCATCTGTTTTCAACCTCAAAATGTAAACAACCTTTTCAGTGCTGTTTTCATTGGTCTCCTCTCTGCAAAGAGCTGTTTCTCCAGAAACCAGCACTCCCTCCAAGAGCTTTTGCATCTGACTGTTCCTACGAGAATTACACAGATATAAAATGTGAAGGGCAACGTTTCAGTTGGTGCCTGCCTGGCTGCTTTGTGGCTGGGGAAAAAAAGTCATGTTTGAACACTTGGATGGTTATACTGCTTCAACTCAGCACTGCTGCAAGTATCTTACTACAGAAGTGGTTTATACCAGCAAAATATACTTCTCCCTACACTTCTCAAGTGTAGCAACTTCAAAACTATTAAATAAACCTCAGCTTACAGAGCAGTACTAAGGTTGGTGTTAGACCTCATAACAAACATAAAAAAACATAAGGTCAATGAAAAACAGGGTATGATGATCAAAGAGTTAATTTAACACCAGAAAAAAAGACTACTAGATTTAAATGCAGATTATCATCAGTAAAGCATGAGAAAATATTCATTTCATTGGAAATTTCGACATTTGTTTTCCCCAAGTCCCAAGATAAAATCCCTGTCTCCTTGAAAGCACAGCTGTCTACCCATAAGATTTCCTTGCTGTACCCCAACAAAATTCTCTTTTACTCCCTGTTCAGAAGCACTGTGGAAGGTCTGTGGCAAATGGTGACCAGAGAGTCTTTTAATGTAGAATTATCACTTGATAGGCTTGGTAAGTCCTCAGCTTTGAGGACTTTTTGTATCCAGAACTTCCAGATTCAGAAGTGAGAACCTCAGGTTCCTCCCATTCCTGCAAATCCACATCTACTTGAACTGACTTACTTTGACAAAGGCTTCATAAACATTCAGCATGGTCAGATGATCACCTTCCTCCACAGCAAACTTTCTGTGCTGCCTGGCCTGCAGAACAAGAAATATCATTTTATAGGCAGACTGATTTTTTGCTGAAATCATGTCTGACATGCCTAGTTCCTTTCAGCTCTGTATTTCCTGGGGACTGTTAAATTCTGACCATCCAGGGCAGTTCCTCTGGGCAACAGCAATACTTTACTAGCCCCCCTATCCTCAGGAACACTTCTAAAACTGAAATTAGAAAAATGAACAGATAAAGAATCTCCATTCATTAAAATTAGGTTCCTGCTGCCTATTAAGAATTTGCTACATCCTTCCTGTTTTGTTCATCTCAAAAGGAAGTGGTGTGTGGGAAGGTTTTGGGGGATCTGTTTTGCAAACCCTTACACTGACCAATATTGGTTTATAACCTTTCATGTTTCTGGCCCTCAGAAGGTTTTTAGCACTACTAAAAGACTCCAAGGTTCCCCAGTTGTTTGGTTTCTTCTTTTACCTACAACAAACAGATACAATTCCAGACATTATTTAATTTTCACACAAAGTTGCAGTCTGTAATAGGCACCACTAAGATACTTGCCAGAAGTCCAGAAATGTGGAACAAACAAACAGAACAGGAGACACAATTGAACTTACAGCCTGGTTTTTTTGGTTTGGAGGGATCACAAAGATGTTTTGAATCTGCATCATGGCAGCAATTGTCAAAATCTCTTGGGAGCAGCCAAAATTTCCTGAAGAGTAAATGGAGAAATTCAGTAAAGGAGATCTTCCATTCAACTTGCCCACATAGAGAAGAAAATGAAAAAGAAGCAGAATATGCTTTTACAGTATTTAAAACAAAAATACATAAACTTCTGGGTTTCTTTAGTATAGGAGTGAATGCTTTCAGTGGAAAACTTAAGAGGCAAATGTTAGACTTATGAGACTGTAAAATGTCTTAGGCTAATTATTTAACAGAGATTTTAACCAATTCTTTTCACTCCAGACCACACCAAGACGAAGTATAGTTAGAATTTAGCAAATGTCTAGCAATACAGTAGAATTACATGACTGTGAAGAAACCGTGATCTTTTTCCTCCCACCTGATTCCAGAAGCATCTTTGCAAACATAGGATTCAAAGGAAACTCTGCTATTCTCATTCCCAGAGGCTCTGTTAATCGGCAGTGCATATCCAAACCTGCAGCACATTAAGAAATGCAGCTGGGACACAGGCAAAATACCACAGCAAGGCTTCTCTTATACTTAAGCTGTACTAAAGAGCAGAATTGCAAGCTAAAATATAGCAAATGCACCTTAGAGTTGCTGAATATATATTACACTAAGCTTAAAGGCAATCCATGATACCCATTTACTCTCCCATGGGTCACCAGAATTTTTTTTTTTCAAAAATACTTGAACACGCAAGTTTTTAAATTTTGACCAAGTTTCACTCTTACTGTCAATAATTTAAAAAGCCTGCAGTCCAAATCAATGCCATGGCCAGAGGGGATATTAGCTGTTAGACCTCTGATCCTCTTTTTAAATATTTAGTAACATCTTTGTTAATGGGGATGTAAAGCAAATGAGAATGAAAAAGGGGATAAACACAGAACAGGCATTACTGCAGAAACAGGAAGCACTGATGACAGTAGGGTGTCATTTTTCTAAGCACATCTGCTTAGGTCATGGAGAAAAATAATCTTCTATTACCTACACAAGAGATGCACAGCTGATAAAAGTTTTCTACAGTTTAGTCTGCCTCATGTATCAAGCACTCAACTGCCAGTCATGTTCCACTGTAGCCTTTTCCCTGGAGACGGCACAGGAGGGAGGCCTGACAGCTCGATCTGTGATGCTCAGCTCTCCCTGAGCAACCCCGCACATTTACCATTTTAGAGGTTTGGCTCCCTCCAGTCAAACCCCTGCAGCAAGGGTGACCCTGCAAAGCACCAGATCACAGTCTAACTCTGAGCTTTATGCTGAGATTTCAGGAAGAGATTTAAATGGAAAAGCCTTTCCTTTGAAAGAGGATGTAGAATTAAAATAATACAATATACATGGAACAATAATAAGAAAAAAAGCCTGCTAAGAAAGGCAGCAAAGAGTAAAAATTGAAAGAGAGAAATTCAAGAGGCCAAGTTGTATGAGGTATGACAAAGAGGTAAAGCACAAGAGAAAGGCCACACAAGCAGGGGTGAGTGAGATCCCAAGAACAGGACTTTGGGGCACTGCAGGTTGCATAACCAACCACAGTAAAGCGACCTGAGGAAAACACAACTGTGGCTCTCACATTATATAAACACATTATTTAGAGTCAGACTGTGTGGTGGTAACAAAGCCACAGCTGCACTGCAGCTCTGTTTCACAGAGAAAAGCAAAACCACAAATCAGGTCAAGGAATGAGATGTCCTATAACTCATGTCAGCATATCTGAACCCACAGATCCCTCCAGCCAGTGCTTATTTTATTATTTTATATGCTACCAACTCATGACAATGCAGTAATTCACTCACACACCCCTACACTGTCCAACAAAACCTACCAGGCTTTGCACATAATGTCACAGTGTTTTCCTCAGAAACAGGTACTAAAGGGAGTTTTTGTGCAATGGTGAACTAATATATTTAAACACAAAGTCACAGCACCTGCAAAAATCAAGGTATGATAGCTTTCATTTGACTAGTGCCATATGAGAAGTTTAAGTTCTACCACAACTAATAACTTAGATAAGTTTTCATCTACAGAAAGACAACTGCATTCCTAAGTAGGAAAAAGGAGAAATTTTCATATATTTATGCACCACTTTCTACAGGTGCACCAAGCCAAAATCCTCTGGCTTCTGTTGCATGCTACAAATGTCAATACAATTTTGCATGATCTATATATGGGTTGAGCACAGATCTATTTGTAGTAATAAGCTTGAATATAGCCTGCAATGGATAGCAGCTTGGAATAGGTGAAAGTTTCCTTCAGATAATCCTGGGAGCAACCACTGAATCCACATATATACAGGAAATTAAAGATCTTAGATAAAGATATTACAAATATTTTAATGAAATGTGCTCAGGAGAGATTATTCAACTGCCATGGCACAAAAATGTTTCAAGTAACAACCACTAGTTAAAACTATCCTTCTTAAACTTAGGTAGAGTGGTTGTTTCTCATAGGGGACAACTTACAAACAAATCTTCAACAAAGACCTGAAGTAACACTAAAAATATAGCCACTTTTTGCCTGTTTATTTGCCTCTTAAATTATGCTTAAAAACAATACACTCCAACTGACAACTCAGATTCTCAAAAGGGCATCAAAGGAGAAGGCTGAGGAGAGATACTCCTGATGTAATCAGTTTGCACCACTGTAAAAATAATCCCTCTACAAACAGTGATGTGTTTATTCAACATAGCTATCTCACCCTTAGGAGCATCTGCCCTGCACGAGTTGGCACCATGCTGGCACAACAAGGGCCTGACCCCAAACTGCCTTTTTGCATGTGACTGCAATGCCAATGATGAAATTCATGTTCCTACTTGCATAAGAGAAATTTAATCCTCACTGCACCTGCAAATGCTTGGGCCGCTTAACCTCTGCACCTTATATAAAATCTTCATAGTAAACCACCTAAAACTTAACTTCACCTTCAACTTCAGCAAAAACTGAAGAGTGAATCCATGTATCACACATTTCTTTCCATCTGAAACACCTAAATCAGCACTTCTCTGCTCTGCTACAAAGCTGTGCAGCCAAGAGAATAAGAACTCTTTGAAGCTACATGAGCAGAACACTTCTGCCAAAACATCACCCAACTAATCAGTGAGTTTATTGAACTTTCCTCTCCATTTCCCTAAGATGGTTTTGGCTGTGAATTCATCCTTGCAACACGTTCCTGAGCCACTGTGAAGGTCCTTGTTCCAAGCTTGCAGAGGTTGCCAAGAACCAAGTGCCTTGAGTGAAACCCTCCTTTGCGAGATGGAACCGAACCAGCATAGGGCAAAATCCTGCCAAGCACAGTTAGAGCTCCATGAGAATAAAAAGAGAGCAGACTGCCACAAGTTACAGCACAGCATCTGTGACTGGTCTAAAAACAGCCACAAACCTCTGGAAGCTTCCAAAACTTACACAATCTCCTTCATGCTGCCTCACGTTTACCTTATGGAGCAAACATTGTCAACTCTGAATTAGCTACAAACAAGGAGCTAAAGTCAAACAGAGCTTACTTTTGACTACTTGGCCTCACATCAAGTTTCTGTTTTGTTTAGTTTGTTGCACTCAAAAAGATTACATAGCTGTCAAAAAAACTCAACAATATAACAGTTCTTCCTATAAACAGAATTAGGCAGCAGGCATCCCACTCACCACACAAAAAGGAATTGAAAACTGTGTATAAAAACATATTATGACAGCATGATCTGAGTGTTAAAAGTATCCAACAGCAGCATAATGAGTAAAACCAGAATGAACACCCTTAGACTCAGACTATCTCAAGTTGGAAAGGATCCACCCATAAGACTCAAGTCCAAGTCCCTGCTCCTCACAGAACCACCTAAAAGTAAACCAACCAGGTGTTGTTCAGATTCCAATGAATTGGAGAACAAGCTGTGATTAGTAACACAGGGAACACAATTTAAAAAAAGATACTCCTTTAAGTAGCTAAATAGTAGAAAAGTTCTTTTCTCAAGATCTGTCAGACTAATATCTACTTTTCATTACAAGTTTGTGTTTATCTGTCGACTTGTCCATAACTGGCAAGTTCAATACTAAAACTAGAGCAGAGTCTTTACAAGTGGCATGCATTTAAAAGCATGAAAAGCCAGCAAGCTGTCACTGAAACACACACACTGCCTTGAAAAACAGAGTTCCAGTTCACCCAGGAGAAAATGTGCTGGTTTTAGGGATGATCAGGGGTTTTTATTAGTGGTTGTATCCTGTAATCACAGCTAATAGAATCAGAACAGTTTGACTTGCTGTAGGTTTGAACTTTGCCTCAGCTGCAGGACCAACAGCACAAACATGAAGAGCATTACACTACAGCAGGTGTAGCCTTTCAGCCACAGCCCATCCTGCATCCAGAGCAGAGAAGAGACTGCAATTCATTTAAAAATATATAATTAAATTAGCTCTTAATATCTTTTGTCAGTCAAACTTTCAAAATCAGAGCAAGGAAGCAGTTTGAAAACTATCACATTCTCTGTGGAGTTTCATGCACAGCCTCCAGGGACTGAGCTCTCCCAAATTCAGGCATCACATTTGACTCACAATGCTTAGGCAGAGTTCCAGCACACACAGGGCAAGATCAGATAATGACTGCAACGTGATAACAGGAAAATTTACAATAGACACACTATGCTTTTGAAAGTCCCACTAAGGAACAAAGTTGCAATTTAATCAGCCTTGATAAATTCTGGGTTATTGCAGTCAACATGTAATAATACTAAAGTTGCTTACAACTTTTTCTGTTTATACCTGCAAGTGTTACACGTTTCCATTGCTGGCACAGTAACATGAAATAAGACCACCACACCAAGTCTTAGGTATGTAACAACTTATCTAACTGGATGGAGGTAAACTTAGTGTCTAACTCCTCTACTGGTCTAATTAGTGTCCAAACTCCATTTTTATCTTCATACCACTCTGTAAGGACTGAAGGAACAAAGAGGATCTACCAGAGAACAAACACCCTCATCAGCTCAGTGCCCTGTTCCTACCAAGGACAAATAGCTGGTTTTCTCCCACGAAATTGCAAGAGAATACAAATAAGATGGCTAAAAAATACTAATTTACCCAATCTAAATAGTTAAATTCTAGTTTAAACTCTATTGCTGCTGTTTGCTTGCTTGCCTGTCTGAAATAACCAAAAGGAAGTAAATCCAGAAGAGACTGAGGTACACTCTAAAAACCCACCAATAAAAAGTCTCCACCAGTCACAGCTGTGTTTCTCTTTCTTTCTCAAAGCACAGTTCTCAAATGCAAATTTTATTAATGTCCATCCAATCACCAAATACAAATCACTTTTTTTTTCACAATTCCTGTAATATAGCTACAAATAAAGCAAAGCATTAAAATCTCACCTCCTAAAGCATACAGCAACTCTAAAGCTTGCACCATTGACTGTGCAGGGGGTGGCTGTGAAGAGAAAATGTGCATTGATTGAAGTTATCAGCATAGAACATGAGTTCATAGATCTTCCTCTTTTGCAAAATCCTTAACTACCTACTCTCTGCTGCAAAATGAAGAAAGAGCTCTCACACTCTTCACAAATTCAGTGCAAAGGGACTGCAGTTACAATTCTACAGAACCTCGCAGTTTGTCTTTTTAAGACTTTCCTGACTTCTCAAAAATTTTAATGTTGCAAGAACGTAAGTTTCTCTGTGTGCAAGCCTGCAGGAAATTTTCCCACGGGAGAGCATCTTTTACCGTCTTTTTATTCTGTATAAGTTTTCTGTAAACAAAATCTCTAGTTTGTTATTCAAGGACATTTGGATTGCTCTGCCTGTCTCCTGAGAGTGGGAGATAGAGGTTCTCTCTTTCAACCTATGAGGTGAAAGACTGTTATCTCTCTGATATTCTAGCATTCTAGCATTCTGGTACTGAGCAATGAAGAAGTAAGGATCTGAGCTCTGTACCTGGGCACATGATAGCCCAAAATCCTCTGGCTATGGAGTCATTGTAATAAATCATATTTAACCTTCTGAAATTATTGTCAAGAGTCCTTTGTTAATGAACGGACCACGGTAATATTTTAACATCAAACTCTGAATACAAATGGTTGTTTCTAAGTGGTCACACACATTATTTGTACTATTGTGGTTATTCCCAGTTCTTCTGAAGAGAGAACAGAGATAACTCAGCCTGGGAAACTTAAGAGAAAGAATTCAAACAATTACTATCTTATCCCTTGCACCTGGTGTTGTGCAGGATGTTTACAAGAATGAGTTGTTCCCTGTTTAACCAAGGAGTCTCCTAAAGACCAATCAGGTCTTAGGTGCATGAACTTCTCTGTAAGAGTGTGATATTCTATTAATAAATAAGCCATTATGCCTTCTGGATCATGGAGTCCATGTCACCTCTCTTGCTGTTCCTAAACTCATCTACAACAGTACTACTGATTCCCAGGAACAGGCTTTGCTGCCTGACAGGGGACAATGAGCTACACTTTCCAAACCAGCAGGGCAATGGTGAATGGCTCTCACCATTCATCTCCTATCTCTCTGCAGCCCAAGGAAAGGTGACAGCCTTTAGGGCCTGGCACTCACCGACAGGAAGGGGAACCTGAGCACGTTGTCGATCCCCAGAGCCTTGAGCTGCAGGATGACAGGGGCCAGGTTGCTGCGCTGCATCTCCGGCACCGTGCACTTGGGCAGCTTCTCAAAGTCCTCCTCTGCAGGGGGAGGAACAAACAGCTGGGGACTGAGCTTCAGCTCCCATTCTCTGCAGTCACCACGACAGAATCACACCCATTTCAAGTTTACATTATCACATAGGGGTATTTAACAGGTGTTAAAAGATGATCTCTAACCCAAAGGTGATCTTTCTCCAATTACTGTATTTTACATTACTTTTATTAAAATAGAAATTCAATGGTTTTTGCTACAGTGCTGATTCTGTAGTTAACCTGTCCACATTTCAATTTGAGATGTTATAAGTTCTTCACAGAAATCTGGAAATGTTGTTTCTCTTCTGTTTTATGTTTCTGTCAGAAAATAAAAGACAGAGTGCAATACTACAAAAAAAGCATTTTTTTAAACAGACATGGAAAAGTTCCAAAGCAGCATTCTTTCAGTACAAGAACACTGTTTTTATAACTACTCAAACAAACAGAGGTTTAAAATATATTTTTTAAATAAAGATTAAGGATGGAAAAACAATTAATTTAACGATGCCTTTTTAAAATCACATTCAATACAAAGTCCAAGTCTGGAAAAATACTCCACGTAAAGATAAAACCTCTGTAACCTTCCACTAACCAACTGTTCTGCAGTAAAAAAAAAGGCACATTCTACATTATTTTCACCCAAACTATTTTCATTTCTAAAGAACCCTCTTCTATCTCAAACCTTCCCTAGGATAAAGGCAGTGCTGTTTCTCTGCTGTTGCTCATTCTGTGCACTTTCTTCTTCTCTTTTTTATTTTTTCCACCTTTAAAACACATCTTAAAGTACTCCCTAGATCAGCTTTTGAGCACACAAAAATATCTTCAGTGTAGTCATGGTTTCTCCAGTAAAACACTCGCAAAGCTATGAAAGCTTGGGATATTGTGTAGCACATATTGTCTCCTGATTCTTACTGGATACATATAAATTCAGAGCATAAATCATGGCTTGGTTTAACGTGGCAACTGCTGGCAAGCACATACACATTTTAAAGGAAAATGCTTCAACTCCAACGTCTCAGAGCTCCAGTAAAACTAGAGGGGACCTGAAGCCCATCAGTAATGGGAGTATTCAGCTGCAAAGCCTTTTCTCATTAAGCAGCTGAGAACAGACACTTTGATTGCAGCTCTCTGGACAGTGTGAGGTGGCCAACAGATTTATTTATAACAGCAATTTCTGTGCACTGCCAGGGTCATTGATTCAAGGGAAGAATTTGGGGTTGGCAGCTATTCCTAGGAAATAAAGAGACACGAAGTTCTCTCTGAGTTACCTAAAGGATTTCCAGAGCCCTTTTGTTAAATGCAAGGCCTATGAAGACCTCAGTCAGAGAAGAGAGCATCACTGGTCAGTATTATAAACTGAAACTGTTCAGAAACCAAAATATTTAAAGAAAAAACTTCTTAATAAGCTTACCACTTTTAAGAGCTGCATTAACATTTCATGTTTGCAACTGCTGACTCTACATCACTTGTGCTTCTGATGCACGAAAAGATTCCGTTTCTAACACCTAGCACATAAGAATGAGGTAGTGCTAAAGAAGCCAGAGGAACAACAAAGAGAAATACTGTTCTTTCAATGAATTAACAAACACAGCTTTTTCTCCTTAATCTCACAGTACAGTGAAAACCACAGTGCACAGAAATGAGGTCACAGTGATGCCTTGTGAAGGCTGACCTAGAACAGAGACTAAACAGAGCTAAAGAATAAAGCAGGGATTCATTAGGAGGCCTCAATGGACCCACCTTGGGCAGCACAAGAGCCCAGCCAGGGCTGCACCCCAGATGAACCAAAATGGCCACAAAAATGGACGCCTGGTCACGGGGTCTCCCACTTTTATAAGTTTTGGCCCAGCAGAATATTGGAGCTAATTGTCTGTCACTCTCACTTTTCAGCCTTCTGATGTTTTCATTCTTGTGATAGAGTTTCTCACACCGTTTTTGTAAACATACACATGTTTTTCTAACTGTCTTTTTGTTTTTCATTCTTTCTCTTGGGAGGAGAAAGGTTTAATAAACTTTGTCATTGACCAGTGTGGTTGGAGAGGTGGTAACTTCACCTTCCAATTGATGGTCATTTCCAGAACTCTATATAATGTGAAAACCAAAACAAAGTTTCCTCTCTTCTTTGCCTTCTCTCGAGTGTAGCTGTGTTTGTCTCTGCGATTCATGTTGCTCAATAAAGTAACAATTGTCTAATTACAGCTTCAGCCCATGAAGTCCCATCCTTCTTGTTTTCTCTCTTCAGTCTATTGCTGTTTATGCTTTTGGGCCTGAGATCTGGATCAGTCATCCTTGGGGGTCCCCAGCTAGAGAAGGAATTGTTTTGCCTGCCTACTCTGTGAAGAGACCTTACCATCCCCTAATGTGAAGCTTAGACCCACACGCTAAAGCAGCAGAGAATGTGAAAAATGTAAGAGCTGGAAGCCGAGGCAGCAGAGCAGCTGCTGACCTGTGTAGAGGCGGTAGCACTTGCCGGAGCGGCTGCGGCCGGCGCGCCCTGCCCGCTGGTTGGCCGAGGCTTTGGACACGGGCACCACCACCAGGCACTCGATGGCCGTCTTGGGGTTGTAGGCCCGCAGCTTCACGAAGCCACAGTCGATGACAAACGTGACGCCGTGCACCGTGATGGAGGTCTCAGCAATGTTGGTGGCAACGATCACCTGCAGGCACAGGCACAGAGAGGATCCCGTGAGCTCCCCGGTCTCAGTGAGCCCGTCAGGAAATACCAGCCAGTGAGACATCCCAGCCCTGACAGGCCCAGGACACACTCAGGAGCACAAAAAGATCCAGTGCAAGCAGCAGAAGGAGCTGTCAGCTTGAAATAAGCCCGGTTTGCACAGCAGTTCTCACAGCTTCACAATCACTTTCTTATTCAAATTTATTCTCTCTTCATAAAAGAAGAGCTTGGCAGTGTTTGCAGAGAAAATCATTGGCAGTGTTTGCAGAGAAAAAGATTAACTGACTGTAAATCAAGTGTTCTTATGTAGCAAACTAAGATTGTTTTCTTTCTGCTTCTCAGTTACACTGAACTATTCTTTGTACACTGGAATGGGGGGGGGATAGGAGTGGAACAGAGTTAAGAGTTCCACATTTAGCATTCCTGCAGGGATCCACTTATATATGTATGCCCTAAAATATTAAAAAAAAATTGTTCCCAGACAGCAGTGGGAAACCTAACATTTATTTCACCTGAAATTAAAAAGTAAATTTTGGAAGTTAACTGACTAATGTCATATCTCGGAGAGAAGTATTTATATGAAATGTTCTTCAATGCCAGATGAACAATTTCACTTGTCAAACTCCAGTAAGTACAAGAATTACAAGTCACCTTGGTGTAGTTTTCTCAGCTTATTTCAGCCTCAACACAGACTCTGAATAAGCAAAAAGCACTAATCATATCCAATTATATACTTCTGTGACATTAAATGTCCAAACACGACTTGCAGAAGTCAAAACAAAGCGCTTTTTTTTTTCCCACTAAAATCAAGTAAGTAAGTGTGAACTTGTTCCTTAGATGAAAATACAGCATTTACCCACTCTGTCACTAATTTTTCCACTACTGGTAGAAAACAGCCATGGACATTTAGACCACAAAAAGAAAGAAAAAGGTAAAAGCAAAGGAGTTCAGAGTGTAAGAAGCTGCAGCTGAATGAAGACAAATATAAAGTTGTATGGAGACACTTAAAAATTGCAGAGTTGAAGAGGCAGACAGGAGAGTTGGAACTGACATGTCTAGGAGGGATCAAAGATGAAAAGGGAAGCCAGGGAACATGTTCTTATGTTCTTGGTTCCCAGTTTGAAAGCTGACAGGCACTGATGGGAGATGCAGAAAGCCTCCCTCAAAGCAGCATTTGCAATAGTCCCATGATGTGAACCTGATAAATGCAACCTGTGTGCTGCAGACAGCCTTCTGGGTGGTGGGAATTGAGACAGACACAAGAGCTCACCTTCCTGACAGTGTGAGGGACTCTCTCAAACACTTTCAGCTGCTCAGGAGAAGGCAGCCCAGCGTACATGGGGAGAACACGGAGGTGCTTTTTCATCCCGGTGCGAGCGAGGGCCCGAGCCTGTTCTATGAGCATGGAAACAACAGTCTCCACTTCCTCCTGGAGCCAGAGCAGCAGAGGGCACACAGTGAGAGAGGCTGCACTTTAACAGCACATTCCTGTCACCTAGATACAAAAACTGCACCAAATAGTACCATTGTAATTGTCCAAACTCCAGGATTTTGACTAGTTCACGCCATGCTGTAATATTCTTCAGACCAATTGCTATTATTAATAAATAAAGCTTTATATACATATTTGTGTTCACTGTTATGAGTCAATGTCATACCACAAACATATGAGCAAAACCACGGGGAAGGACTGAACCACGCTCAGGAGGAAGCAGGTTAATTTTCCTGTCTATCTCAACTGATAAGAGCAAAATGGAAGGCCAAAATATTTTGGCAGAGCAGAATGCTGTGGGCCTGGATCAGGAATGGCACAAGAACAGCACTGACACCTCTTGCTCAACTTCATGTTTAATCTCAGCTGTGGCATCTCACTCTTAAAGACAGAAAATAAAATGTTCAAACATTGCCTCATGAAATACCAAATTCATTATTCCAAAGTTAAATCAATAAAGGGGATGAGGAATTGCTTTTGAAAATATGCAAGATGTTATTGAAGCTCTTCAAGGTAGCTCCTCACTGGAGAAATAAGTTGGCTCCCACTTGCTCTTCCCAGCTGCAAAGTGAGCTGACAAGCATAAATAAAGCAGAAGCGACCAGTACATTTTGATCTCATGGCAATTTGTTTTTCTGTCAAACACTTCAGATGTTAAGCCTAACAAATGGAAATTTCATTTGCTTTAACTATTAATGATGACTCACTGTCAATTTAACAGCTGGGTATGTATGACTTGCAGCAGCAAACCACACAATATTGCACTCACTAACAAGGCTGAGAAAATACAGCACAAATGGCAAAAACTATCATTCATCACTAGCTTTGATAAATTCAGGCCATATATTGTCTTCACATCTTTGGGACTGGCCTAGTTTTGCTCCCATCAATACAGAAATGTTTGTCATCTTTACTGAGAATAAAATAAGCACAACTAGGGAAAGCTTCAGGAGACTGAGGCAGCTTTGCAAAGCCCACAATACAGCACTGTAAAGCAAAAAAAAAATTGCTTATGTCTATACCTGGCCAGTTAAAAATGCTAGTATATCACCATCATTCTCCATCTGATGGATTTTCATTGTCGTCTCCACAGTTGATTTTACATAGTCAGGAACAGGGCTATGGGGAGAGAAAACAGCAGAGATATGAGCAGAAAAACAGGTATAGACTCCTCCCCTCCAGCAGGGACAACAGAGCAGCTTTGGGACACCAGAGCTCTAACCTAGACAAAATGATAGCACAGTTGCACAGTCTCACTACTACCAAGACCAGACAGGAACACACCTCTGTAGGTAAAAGATGTCCACTGGAAACGTCCTCCCCTCGACAGTAAGGATCACACTGGTGTCTTTGCTGGGGTCACCGGTATCATTTTGATTAAAGAAATCCCTGAATTTCTACATTAAAATAAAAACAAACACTTTCAGTTTGACATTTCAAGGAATGGAGAGAAAAACCTAAAGACACAAAGAAGTTATATTACTACTACTTAGATGTTTATTTCATCAATATGACAGTGCCTATTAAAAATTGTGAAAGTTTGATTTTGTTGCCTTCTATTCTGTCTGGGGTTCAGGCATTTAGCACAAATAGTGTTGCATGTTTATTACTTGGAGAAGTAAAAACTGGAAAGGGAAATAAAATTAATTATATCATCTGATATAGTTGGAAAAAGAAGATGAAGAAACTTTTAACTGGATCTATCACATAAGGAAAGTCAAAGCTAAGAAGAACTTAGAAATAATTGGTGCAAAAAGGTTTGTGTAGGGCCTGCATATTCTCGTCCATTTTTGGGTGAGCAAGTAAATTTTACAGCCCTTACTGACCACCAAGATCTCACTTTGTAAAAGCACAGTTAGGCATGATTTATGAAAGTTTTTGATTTATACATTGTGAGACACTTTCATAAATTTAGATTTATTGTCATGAAGTATTTTCAATAAATAACAGCAAAAGACAGAACTTGAGAACCCATATAATTAATCTTAACTTTTTATGAGCATTGTAGAGATAACCATGAACTCTCTGTATTAAAAAAAATGTTTATATAGTCACACCAATCAGTTTGCTCATATTAACTCAGATTAACTGTCATTGATCCGAAATGTGGTTTCTGGCAGTTCAAATTTTGCATTGTAATGTACAGGATATACAGCAGTGCAAACACTACCAAAGCACAGCACACTACCAACACTCATGGCATATGGTACTTGTCACTAAAGAAAATCTCTGTGTGCCCACATCCTCAGTGCCACATGCAAGCTCTCACCACATCTTGTAAGGACAGAGCAGTTAGAAAAAGTGGAGAAGAGGAATGAACATGATACAGGAGATGGAATAGCTGCCATATGAGGAGAGACTGAAAAGGCTGTGCTCAGGGAACACAAGGTTGAGAAGACACAGGGGAGGTTTACAGAATCAAAGGTGACAAAGTAAATGTAAAACTGGTTTTGGGGGTGTTTTTTTTAAACACAAATCCCTGGTACAAGAACTGGAAGATCCTTGATGAAACTAAGAGGGTGGAAAGAATAAGACCAAGTACTTCATTATACAGCAGGTGGCAAACTCCTGCAAATTACTCATGGTGTCCTGGAGAATTGCAGATTCAAAGACAAATGAACAAACAGCAGGTCCATAAACACATAGTAGAGGGAAACAGCAGGAAGGTGCTGACTAATATCTGTACTACAACTACTGCAGATGCTGAGGCAGCTCAGACTGAACAGACCCACAGCAGGTGCACAGGCTCACATGCTCCCCCTAAACAGCATCTCCTGTTGCTGCTGCTACAAGCAGAACACAGGGTTGGGTCAAACAATGCTGGGCTCTAAGAGAGTTCCTCTTCTGTTCCTACTCAAAATTAAATTAATCATGTTTTTACTAAGTTTACATAAGTGTCCACAGGCCATGAGTCAATCAGGGATCTAGTAAGATCTCACTGAAATTAAATCTATTAATTTATCACTTATTTTTACTTGTCGATAGTTGCCTCAGATTATTTCTATCAGCAAAACTGATTGAGCTAAATCAATGCCTCTTAATAAATTAAGCCAAAAGAACATATTTTTATAAAGAATACAAATAAGGAGAAAAAAGATATCAATACATACAAAGCAGATTCATATTTAAATTCACATCCAAAACAGTTTGCTAATAGAACATGAAAACCAACAGAGCAACTGAACTACAGCAGATTTTTTCCTGCAACCACTCCAGCAGCAGCAGTGCTTCCCAAGCAGCACAGAGGATAAGCTGTACATAAATAGCAGTGGAGCTGCAACCTAATGTCACCTCATTTCAACCCAAATCTCTGAGCTGTACCTCTGCATCCAAGGTGGCTGAAGCCACAATCAGGCGAAGATCCCCACGCTTCTTCTGAACCTGGGAGAGAGACCAACAACACCCAGAATTAAAACTGTTTTCTGAAATACCAGACTAGAATCAAGATTTAGAGAATCCAGATTACCAGAAACCTCTCTGTAAAACTACTTTAAACTACAAGACAGATAATGAATGAAGCAGCCATATCACCCCACAGGTCTAAGAACCCGATGACTGTTTAGAGTTTTATGTATTTATTTTAAGGGCATTCAGTCAGCTATTTTAATCTACTCTTAATTTCTGGTGGGAGTCAGATCTTTAGTAGGTTGAAGGTTAGCAACAAGCCCCTATCAGATCCCTTCACATGATCAGCAACAGCAGAATCAACAGTGTATTTTTGGAACTATCAGCTAAGGAGACATTTCAGGATCAGGGGAAAGCAACAGAGGATCCTCAATGTCAGATGACCCAAGTAAATAGCTGGGTATGTACAATAGGCTGCAGGATAAATGAGGAAGCAGCAATCACACCCCCTAAACGAGGAAGCAGCAATCACACTCCCTCAATTACCAGCCATCAGGATCAGAGCTTGAATGAAAAGGATGGAAATTAAAGCAGTTACAGAGAACTGTATCAAAATTACCAAATTAAAATGACAGAATTACAGTGAACTAAAAAAGAATTACCTTTTTTAGCAAGCCAATGGCAATGTCTGTATAAAGAGTCCTTTCATGAGCTTCATCCAGCATGAGGACACTGAAAAAAGCAGAAAGGTAACGTTTCAGAAATTACTTGACTGACACTAGAATCAGTGTCTCCCTGTCTTCTAGAAAGACCATTATTTGAAATCTGCTGCTGGACTATTACTGTTCACAGCCACTTACAGAACTGGGGAAGTTAAAAAAACTTGCAGCAATGGAGCAGGGAGAAAAATGTACCTGACATCACAGGGGACATACACACTGTTCTCTATTCAGGCTAGGTTTTGGAAAGGGTAGAAGAAAACAAGTCTGTGTTTACTGTACTGCATAGGTTTTCTGGATATCAGAAAAGCCTGTTTGTTGTTGATTTTTTTATTAGCATAAGGAAGAAAGAATAATTTAAAATTAGGAAATGAAACAATTCAGACTCCATAAGGCCCCCTTTTGTCTCAAAACTACAGCATCATATCCTGCTGGTTTTGGTGTTTCAATGATCAACTAACAATATGTTGTTGCTAAAAACAATGCTGTTTTTACAACATAAAGAAGTCAGACTTCTACAATAATTTTCACTTTCTTGGTATTTAATTTATAATATCCACTAATAATTTATAAAAACTGCTATCATAATAGCTTGAAAAAAGCAGGTTTTTACCAAATTGCACTCCAGGAAGCAGTCATTCCATGTTTTCTTACCTGTATCTTGTTAATAAAGGATCAGCCATCATTTCCCTCACCAGCATACCATCAGTTAAAAACTAGAAGTAAATGCAAAAAAAAAAAAAAAAGGTTAAAAAATCCTTATCATACAGTTTCAACTAACTGTGATTTTTAAAGATGATTTTCTAGGCTTTTGCCTGAATGTTTTCTTGCCTTTAATTTTCTAATGATCTATCAAATTAGACTGTGACTGCAACTGTGGTCTTGAACTAAGCAAGAGTTGATCGTAAAACCCTCCAAATTTCCAACTCTAAATGAATAACTATGCTTAAAAAAAATTAAATTCAGCTCTATTTAATGAACAACTATCTCCATTTCTTTCACTGTAAAAAGAACACCAGCCTCTGAAAAAATCACAAAGCAAATTGTCTCATTCATCATCACTGCTATTCCAGCACAACTAAAGCAAATCCTCTTCTGCAGGAACACAAGCAACACTAACATTGCTCACAGCACTGAAAAACAGCTGCAAAGTTGCTATTTAATCCACCAAATTATCTGTCAGCCTGCTTATCTTGGGTTTTATCTGTGCTTTTAATCAAAATCTATTGTTAGGGGCAAATACTTTTAATCTGTGATTCACTGCAGCCTTTCCCTATCACTCTGAGTGACACACAGGTCACACCAGCACTGTACGAGTAGCTGGCCATACCTTGAGAAATTGTCCTCTAGAATTAAAATGGTGCTTTGTCAGACTATCAGAATAGAACAGGTACTCATCTCATTAAGGTTTGGATTGCCACAGCCATTTCAAGCACAATTTTGAGGTACCCACCTGGGAAACTGAAATGTTACCTATTCTCTTGACTGGGCATCACAAAGTTCTCATTAATTTTGTGAAAGCACTTGAAGAGTTTCAACTAATCCCTTCAGAGTAACCACACACTGTTTGTGTTTCACCTTAATTCTTGTAGCCTGTGGGTCTGTGCAGTCGTCAAACCGGATACAATATCCAACCTCATGTCCCAGCACTGCACCTCTTTCATCAGCAACTCGCCCTGCAACCTGAGACAGGAGATCCTCATAAGCAAGAAACAGCTCAGCCCTGTGTCATTACAAACTACAAAGACACAATAGAAGTCCACAATACATAAATTAGTCCCTGTAGAATTCCAACAAGTTACTGTCAGTCATTTGAGTGACACTCTAACCCATACCTACAGGCAGTGAATTTATTATTTCAGTTGGAACCTTATCACTTTCAGCCCAAGAATTCAGGATAATTGTCAGTCTGGGTAATGCAAGCAGAAGTTCAGGAATTTCTAAACTTTATATCTTTACAACTACCTATCTTTATTTCTAACAACCCTCATGTTCTAGATGGGAGAGCAGATAAGTCACCTATTAAAATAAAATATAATTTTCAGTTCAAGACAAAGCAATAAATCATCAGTTATATTTCTCATCTCCTATAACAGCCACAGTCCAGGCAGTCTGCAACAACAGCCTCAAAGAAAAACCCTGCTGTGGCCATGTACTAAGCCTGAATGGTATAATCTTTCTATTTTAGGCTTAAAAATGACGCATTAAGACATGAAAGGGAAAAGAGAAGTGAGTTTGCTGTGAGAAATCATTGCAGCACTCACAACATCTTCTGTAGAACTTGTGCTCTGTCAGCTGGATGCCCTATGAAGGAGAAAAGGGAGGACACTGCAGGCAGGCTGCCCAAAGGACAAGATGCAGAGCACTGTCCCCTTAACCAGGCTGGATCTGCTCAAAGAATACTGGATTCTACAGTATCTGCCAAGGTAGATGCTGGTAGGTTGTAGATACCATTTACTATATTATAGAGAACAGGCAAAATGAGGGTTATAAAATGGCACCTCAGTACAAAAGGAATGCTGCAGCAGAAACTTCACCCAAGTCAGTGCCTGGCAGCAGTTGTGAAGACAAAGGAGCAGTGGATGCTTTCTGTGCATGCTGCTACCAGAGAGGAGAAGTCTTTGCCCTCAGCATCTCCTTTTCCCCCTCACAGCATATCCAGATGATGTTATGCTCTCCAAGATAAAATATGTACATGCAAAAATTTCTCACAATAAAACTGTCTTTTCTTCTGCCTGACATTTTTACAAGGGGAAAACAAAAAACCCACACCCCATAAAAACAACAAAAAACAAACACAGAAAAAAAAGATTAAAAACCTAGTTATGAATTGCTAGAAGGAGGTACACAACCTCTTTTTTCTTCCACTGGCTGCATAACTATACACAGACTTACATCACTGTTTCACCTTGTGAAAGAAGTTGAGGGTCACACAAGCACAGCTCTAGTCCTGAGTCAATCACAGCTCAGGCCTAACTTCCATACACAGTTCTGCTGACATCAGTCAATTTTACTTCAAAGCTTCTACATCTGCAGTTCTGGAATGCTGGAATGTTTGGCCAGACCCACTAATCAGGTTGAATTCAGTGTGTAACACCAGCAGCTCTTACATAAAGACAAGCAGAAACATCTCTTCATTCAGGAGCTCATGCAGATTCCTGCTATTCAGCAAAACCTGCTGACTAACTGGAGGTTATAACGCCAACAGACTGGCAAGATGGGGACACTCACTGAAACAGCAGCGACCCGCCGAGGCTGTGTCACCCCAACAACTCTTCCTTCAGCTGTCCAGCCAGCTTCTGCCAGGTACTGCAAACAACAGTGGGGATAAGAGACACTGGTCATGCTCTGCTTACACCAAGGTGGTAGTTCCTCACTCTTTCTGGTTTTGCTCAATATTCCATGTAAAATCCCCTGAGGGATCACCCGATTTTACCAACCTAAACAGACACTTACTTGTGGAATCTGCGTTGATTTCCCACATCCTGTTTCCCCAATAATCACCAGAGTCTGGTAGTTCTCCACTAGGTAAAGTATGTGATTCCTTAGCTGAAAGAGAAAATGACATTTAAACATAAAAACAAGAATGTACAAAAATAAGAAAACAAAATTACAATATGTACATATCTGGCAGATACAGTAGCTTCTTGTTACATGGAGTTCACTGCCAAAAACTAAACAGTCCTCTAAAATCTGTAAATTACATGTACACCATATAGTAAATAACATACATCAACAAAGCCCTTAGAACTGTCAGTTACATTGTCAAACAGGACAATAAATTCCAACAAATAGAGAGCAAAATCATAAAATTATTATGTTGTAAAGTGATTTTATACTGCTCTTTCAAAGAAAAAAAAAGGACACAAGAACCAGGCATCATACAACACAATATATCAAAAAGAACTTCTGTACCTTAAAAACAGGCAGCTTTTGCCTTTGCTGTTCAATGGAGAGGGAGGCATAAGGGTTATAGATGACAGTGACAGCACTGCTCTCTGCAGGGCTCTGCCTCTCCTCCGAGACACTGACACCAGGACCTTCCAAGCCTGCACAACAGGAGTGAATTTTAACTGGAACAACACACTTCTGCCTGGTGTATCACAATACAGCCAAAATAAACATGTTTCATACAGATAGGAACACCTCCCGGGAGCATGCCAAAAAAAACCAAACAAGTTTTCTGTGAAAGCAATAGAAATATTACCTAATAAACAAGGGATATGCCCCTTGCTTCAGCTCTGAACTTACCCCAAGAACTGAAACTTGATTTACTCCTGCTGCAAATTATCACAAAACTGCTGATAACTGAAACTGTGGAATCACGCAAGTGAACTAGAGACAAAAACTCATCTCAGTAACAGAATGGGTCATCTCCAGCTGCAGATTCAACCAGGAAACTCTGAGAGCAAAGAGGAGAATTCCCCTGTTTTGTAGGATTTCCTTGCCTGCACTTCTCCCACTGTTAGAAGGTTAGTCCTTTTCAGGCCTGCCAAGTAGTTCTACCACAAATCAACAATTACCGTGATCGTTTCTAAGGTGCTTATCCACTGAGCTGCTCTCCCTAGTGTTAACCACAGTTATTCCTACCCATGGCCAGGATTTTGCTCCTCCCTCAGAACTCCTTGGGATTCCCCTGCACACTTTACATCCCCTGGAGACCCCTGCAAAGGGCAGCACACTCACGCCACAAACCATCCACTCCATGCCCTGCCCTGCCACCCCATACTGGGCAGCGCCCAGCTGGAGCCACAGACACCCCCTGGGCTTTGGGGGACAGCCATTTCCCCACCATCCTCACTGAACCATCAGGGTTGGAAAAGACCTTCCCGCTCATCCAGTCCAACCATCACCCCTGCACCACCGCTGTAATCCCTAAACCGCATCACCCAGCACCAGACACAGAACCTCTCGGAAACCCTCAGGGATGGTGACTCCACCACCTCCCCGGGCAAATTACTCCATTGCCTGACCACCGGAACAGTGAAATAAACAATTATAACAGCTAATGGGAATCTCCCGTGTCTCAGTTTCAGGCCGTTTCCCCTGGTTCTCTGAGGGCAGACACCGCACAAGAGACCGGCTCCAGTACAGCCTCCTGTCAGGGAGCGATGTGTAAGGAGCGATGAGGTCACCCCTAAGCCTCCTCTCCTGGAGACTCAGCAAACCCGGCTCCCCGCGCCGCTCCTCATAAGACATGTTCTCGAATCCTTTCAGAGCCTTGCTGCCCTTCACTGTAAATACTCCAGCGACCCCAAAGAGCCGAGCGGGGCAGCGCCGCCGGCTTTCGCCGCACCCCTCACTACGGCCAGGCAGATCGGAGCTCTACCTCCCACACCCCTCACCACGGCCAGCAGAGCTCCATTCCCCGCACCCCTACATCCCACACCCCCCACATCCCTCACCCGGCTTCCAAAACTTCACCGGCCCCACGGGCGCCGCCATCTTGGGGTGAGAGGGCGGCCGGAAGCGGCGCGCGGCGCTCACGTGACGCGGCCCGCGTTGCCATGGAGACCGCACCGCCCCGCCCGGCAGCGCCAGGAGCTCTGCGCCCATGGCGGGTGTGCCTTGCTGCCCTCACAACCCAGAGATCGGCGGATCCGCCTCGCCACCCTCACAAACCAGAGATCTGCGGATCCGCCTTGCTGCCCTCACAACCCAGAGATGTGCGGATCCGCCTCGCCACCCTCACAAACCAGAGATGTGCGGATCCGCCTTGCTGCCCTCACAACCCAGAGATCTGCGGATCCGCCTCGC
>VXAX01004743.1:52383-173600 GCA_013399835.1 Leptocoma aspasia
ATCTGCGGATCCGCCTTGCTGCCCTCACAAACCAGAGATCGGCGGATCCGCCTCGCCACCCTCACAACCCAGAGATCTGCGGATCCGCCTTGCTGCCCTCACGAACCAAACATCTGCGGATCCGCCTTGCCGCCCTCACAAACCAGAGATCCGCGGCCAAGGGACAACGGAGTTACTGCTGTCCCTTAGTGACATCTCGTGTCCGGCTAACCACGGGGCGGGTGGCGGGTTGGCAGCGCCACAGTGGCTGCTGTCCGAGGAGCAGTGGACATAAGGGAGTGAGGTACACACCGGGACAGGGCAGGCCCTGGCACAGAGCAGCCGTGGCTGCCCCCGGATCCCGGGCAGTGCCCGAGGCCGGGCTGGACGGGGCTTGGAGCAGCCTGGGACAGTGGAAGGTGTCCGTGCCCATGGCAGGGGGTGGGATGAGATCGGCTTTAAGGTCTTTTCCAACCCAACCCACGTTGTGGGCACCTGGGGCAGCACAAAGGATTTAACGGGGTCAAAAGATCACTGCCCAAAAGTCCCTGCTCATTAATTAATTAGAGCTGATTCTTTCTCCAGTGAAGGAGCCTCCACACTACCCAAGCCACAGCTGCTGCACTTTACACCAGGCAGCTGAAGGACAAGAAAGAAAACGATTACGCTAATAGTGAATAGATGCAGCTGTGCCTCTCCACAGGCTATTTACAGCCCGTTTAAACCACAAACACACCCATGAAAGCCCATGGAATTACTATTGAATCAAACTTAATGTAGGCTTTGACTTAATTAAGTAGAAGCTAAAGGAAGTATAAAAAATAGAAAGCCCAAACTGTTTCTAGTGAGTTTAGTAAGACTGTCATATATTCATGCTTATGGGAAAATAAAAATCTAATCACATCTTATATTCTTATAACTTCCCACACTAGCAGTGCAGTTATGGTGATTAACACAAACTGCACCTCACAACACTCTACCTCCATGGTCACTTGTTATGCTGAGAAACCGCATGTAAAAGAGGTTATTAAGTTATAATTATGATGTTCCTAAAGTTGTAAGTATATGTTTCAATGTACTTTTGATAATAAGTCCACACTATCAAAAATAAACACAACTCACAGTATTTTGTATCATCAATGTATTAGTAATTGTTGAGAAAAAATTCCACACGGAAAGAACTGCCTATTAAAGTAATGAGATGAATAATAAAGTGGAAAAGCTATACTTGAGAAAATATATACAGAGAATTATTATAAAAAGGTTGCACAAACAGTATTTTGCATAGAGTCCAACACTGTATGGGGTTTGCCTTTATGGAAAATATAGCTAAGAATAAAAATACGTATTTCAAAATTCTTTACATCTGGATGGAAGTTAACAGTACAAAGCTATAAACTGTTGAATATTTACAGATTAGGAGAGCCAGAATGATTATATTTCCATGATTGTAAGTGCAGGAGAAAGAGGGCCCAGATTAGTTGCATACTAATCAGTCCATTTTTGCAATTTTACATTTTTGTAAGATCCATCTGTCCAGTTTAATGTCACCTTGCTGCTGTTTAGCTGAAACCCATGTGAAATTCCCCTGCCAAGTTTTAACCTTCCCCTCTGAAGCCCAGAACCCACAGGACACTCACACAAGCGCATTCCCAAGTATTTTGCAGTAGAGGAGCCACAAGAACAACTGAGAAATGGTAAACCTTTGTTTTGACTAATGAGTACCTGCATTGGCAGGCTGCTGGAACTTCAGTACCTCAATGTGCAGCTGTTTGGGAGGATAGCTTATTCATTTGAGGGTGGGTTTTTTTTCCCCTCCAGAAATGAATGTATTAAAAAATAAAAATGAAAAAATTGAGCTTCCAAGATACCTTGAAAATGCTTCTGTTGCTGACTTCTGTGTCACTGCATTTCTAGTGGAATTAGGAGTTTTGTGAAGAGGCAGCAGCTTCACAGATTTCAGATCTACTCAGCTTTTCTCAGAAGACCAGACAGCAGCAGCAGCCACAAAGAAAACAAGAAGTCTGTCTGGTAATGCCAAGGAATTGGTCTCATTTGGCTCTCCTGCAAACACAGTGGGTCCTTTAGAATATTATCACTTGCACACATGTATTGCATGATGTCCAACAATCCAAACAGTCTAATATATAAAGGCCATTTGAAATTCAGTCACTGCTAAAGCCTTGTTTGCTGACACAATAGCTCGTTCTGCCTGCCAGCATAGCTTTGTATGAAGAAAATGTAACATTTGAGGAGCAGTACTGTGGTACTGACCTACTGGTTTCTAGGTTAGGGTTACTCCTATTCTGTGTCATGAACCAGTAGGTGGAGAGTTAAGGCCAAGACTCATTTCAGAGCCTGCTTTCATCTTGGAACAGAGTTTCAAGTGATATTTATTTCAATACCTTAAAAATTTCTGAAAAAAAAAAAGGTTTGAGCTACTGAGCTATGACACTGCCAACCCATCAGCTTAAAACATGCATGAACAGGTTGAGAAATGAAAATTTAACAGAATAGTAGAAGTCAATAATGGCTTTGCAGTATTCTTCAAACAAAGCCACAATTCCAGTTTCACTTTCTTTCAGTCTGAGGTTTCTTTCCCAGCTGCCCTCACAAACACACTGCTGGACAGGGATGGACGGACGTGGTTCCTGAGGTCCTGCTTCTTGCTCTGCATGGACATGCAGTTCATCTCTCTATGATCCAGTGTGGCCTCATAACCAGGGAGCCATTCCTCTTAGTCAGCGGGGGAGAGGTGTGCATCGTGTTATTTGGGGTGTACACGGCCTCCCTGGAGGCGTGCAGCCAGCTCCTCTTCCTCTTCAGATCTCCTACAAATGCTCTCAGATACAAAAATTCCATTCTCAGGAAGTGTTCCCTGGTCACATCTCTGGAAGCCACTGTTATCCTGAACAGCTTGTCCCACACCCTGTTCTTCTTGCAGCTGGAAAACTCTTTGAGGTTGATAGGTTTTGACCGTGAATGAAGAATCCTAAATTCCAGGTCAAAGTGCGCAACTGCGGGGCCTGACAGGATCAAAATGTTACTGCTGTTCAGCTTCCCATCTGTCCACGTAAAACTAGCAAAGGAAGAGTGAGAAAATAATGAGTTAATTCAAAATAATCAGTAAAGAAAGGATTCACTGAAAATTCTCCTTCATCACATTTAGTTACGTTGTTCTTACAACCCAACTGATGAGCAGTGAGCTTTTTTAAGGATAAATGTTGGTCATAAAATCTGATAAGGAAAGCAATTCTGCAGCATTGCTGGTTTTCCTTTCCACAGAGAGAAATCATGTAAAGCAAGAGAAAGAAATTGGCACTTGCCTGTAGGAGCCTGTTGTCACTCGAATGCCATCAATTAACATGAACTTTTCACGGACTTTTCCAATGATTTTGGCGCCCGACCTGGTGCAGTATGTGCTCCCCGTGATAACCCGAACCCTCATCAACTGTGAAAGACACAGCAGGAGTCAGGTGGACTGCAAAATTCAGTGATTGCATTTAAAGGAGTAACACAGCAATGACCATCCCTGATGAACTGCTCACTGGCACAAGAGTCACCCACTAGAAACCAAGTGAGGATTTTGTCCTGTTTTTGTAGGTAAAGAGGTGACATTAAGGGGCAAACCCATAAACTGTGCAGAATGTGACTGTGAAAATTCCTGTTACCTAATCATCAGGATCCAAATTCCACAGACTCCTGAGAACCTGCTTCTCCCTCAGCCTTCAAACTGCATTCCTCCTGCATTTCCTTGAACATTCAATTAGTATTTGTGTTCAGAAAGCAGCTGTAACATCCAATTAAAAAGGTTTCAGATTCTCTGCTAATTTCTGTCTTATGTAAGAATAGTTAAATCTTCCAAGATAGAGCTGGAGCTACATAACACTCATTTTAAGTTGTGGCAGGTGTAATCATTTCTTCTTTTGACAGCTCAAAGACTACAGTCGTAAGAGGATCAGTTCCCTACCCCTATAAATATGACAAGGCTCACCTTTTCCTGCTCAAGGTCAACTCCCAGATCCTTGCACATTTTTAGAAAGTGGGAAAATGAAGACTGATCTAGAAGGATATACACTTTAACTTGCCGTTGGCTACAAGCTTCCAAGAGGTCTGTGAAGATATCAGTGTCTGTGAAGGAATCCATAACCAGGGCAATCATCTGAAACGAGTTTCAGAAGAAACCATTAGGCTGTTTCCACAGCCTCACAAGGGAGATAGCACATGAGAAATTTGTCCGCCTGCCTTTTTTTCAGGTGGTTACGGAACATGGTACAGTCTTCTGTGATACAGAGTATCCTTCCTCACCCTGAGATAGCACTAGACCCCTGGTTTTGCCCTATGTTAGGCAAATTTGATCTCTTGCTAAGCAAGAGAGTTTTTTTTTTTCTTGAGAATAGATGTCTTTTCCTCAGAAGCATTGCCAGGAGAAAAAGTTGAGCTTACTTCCAATGCCACAATTTTCCAGTCTTTCAACTTTTCAAATATAAAAAGAAACAGTAAGAAAACTTAAAACCACCAGTGTCTGACTGCTCTTTATATCTCACCTCACTGCTTAAGATAAAAGCCAGGTTCATCATCACATCATTATTCAGATTCTCATATTTCAAGTCAAGATCTGAGTACAACATCCCTTGACAGCCAGCTCCTGCCCCTGCAGAACTTCCCCATGGGCTGAACCCCAGGGTTTGCCGTGGATTCTCCGCAGGATAGGGAAGCAACGGCTATTTCAGAGAGCCGGGAATGGACACGCTCGGGATGTGTCGCTCACGGGTGCCAGCTCCCTGAGGGAACGCAGCGGCACCCAGAGAGCCCAGGCTCTGTTTTCAGCAGTATGGGGTGGGGGGAAAGCTAACACATTATGAACCCATTTAACAAAAGATGGTGAGAAAGACATAAAGCAATACGAAACAGCAGAGTAATTAAAAACGGAAGGTTATGTAAGAGTAAGCGAAGCGGAGAACGAGGCGGCCCCGGGAAGCCTCGCAGGCGGGAGCAGGGCGCTCTCCGGGCACTCACCTGTCGGGCGGAGCGGATCTGGCGCCGCACCGCCTCCTTGCAGCCGTAGATGCTGTCCCCGCAGCCGGGCTGGAAATGCGCCTCCACCCGCGTCAGCCCGCGGAAGGCGCCGCTGGCGAAGCCCGGCCAGCCCAGCTCCAGCGCCGGCGGCTCCAGGTCCGAGCGCTCGGGGAAGTAGGTGAGCGACGAGGCGTCCGGCGAGGCGCCGGCCGAGGGCTCGGCCGCCGGCTCCGGGCCCGCGGCGGGCGGCAGCGCGGCCCGAGCGATGTCCTGCACCTCGGGCTCGGACAGGAAGGGCGGCAGCTGCTCCCGCCGCAGGAAAGCCCGCAGCGCCTCGGGGCCGCCCGCCACCAGCTCCTCCAGCGCCAGGCGCTGCGCCTCGCTGTACGGCCCGGCCGGCGGCGGCCAGCGCCCCGAGCCCTCCTCCAGACACTGCGACGCGTTGGCCATGGCCGGAGCGCCCCGGCGCTGCCCCGGCTCTTTATAGCGGTCCGCGGGCTCCTCCGCTCCTCCCGCCCGGCTCCGCTCCTCCCGGCCGCTCGCCCACGGGATAGTCTCGGGTGGCACAGCCCGCACCCTTCCCCACGCCCAGGGAAGCGCCCGCAGAAGCGCCAACCTCTAAGGAGGATCAGCCCAGCTCTGGACCTGCTGCCCAGCCCGGATCAAAAGGCTGCTCCTAAGGTTGGAGAGGGCAAATGGCCCCAGCAGGAAAGCACCGACGAAGTGACTTAGTCACCCCGATTTAAAATGCCAAATAAACAGAAAACAACGCTCCGAGATGACCAGGTGAAAACCCCATAGCAAAAAGGAAGTTATTTGTAAACTGTTTCTTGTTCCTGTTAGAGTACCTTAACAGCTGCACGGTATAATGAAGTTAAAAAGCGCATAGAACAAACAAGGTAATTTTGCATACATTCAAGAACTGCAGGACTTGAGCTCTTAAAAATACAACTCGATATTGGTTTTGAAGGTGTAATCTTGGCTCCCTCCCTGCAACTTGGTTTGCTGCCAGTGCTCCAGATCCACGAATCAAGCAATAAAGTACCTTATCGTTTTGAACAAGTGCAGACAGAACCTTTTTCCCCACCTCCAGCTTTAGTGAAGGAGTGGCTGCTTAGAAATCCAAGTAATAAAAGTAGCTAAGCCTCTTTGTCCATAGAGATTTCAGACAGAAATGCCAAAGTTAGTTGTTCTCAACACTTGCAGCCTTTTTGAGTTATGAATATTTTTATTCATTCATTCATTCATTCAATATTCAAGCTAACAACTGAAATATGCCATCTACTGGACACACATGCCCCTAAATAAACAAATACATAACCCAGACTCTGATTTGATTTGGCAGAATTCAGTGTGGTTGGTCACTGAAGCTCTGAGATGCAGGTCTAAAGGAAAACGGTACAGGCAAGATCTCAGGGAGACACTGCACCCACTGCTCAGGTAAGCCACCCAGCAAACACAGACATGCACAGAAATTGGCAGACAGCCAGATAAAGGCTTTGCAAAGCAACCTCAGGTCCACTCAATACTGGAAGTATCTTTAAAAACTAGAATGGCACTTTAACTCCTCAAACCAAGTTAGTAGTGGAAAAATGATAGAGCAGGAAAGAGTATTTCAGACAGCACAGTTAAAAAGAGAAAAATGTTTATTTAATTCCTACAGTTACTTGTAAATTATCATTACCCAACGTGACCCATAACATTCCATAGTGCATTTGTCAGTTTACTTTTGAACAGGGGCTTTGTCACATACCCTCAGTGATTGTCTCACCTTGGAGTTCACTGCAAAGAAGGAAGCACACACATATATATTTATATATCTAAACAAAGGCACAAGAGCATGATCAAACTAAACAGCTAGGTAGCTCATTCTGTTTCAGAAGGCTTAAACAGTGGAAAAATAATACAGTTGAAGATAACCTGCAACTGTTTTAACAGACTCTTTGCAACTTTAGTGTAGCAACATATATATCACAGAAGTTAAAATAAAATCAGCTTTAATGGCTCTTTGTAAAAGCTGATTCATCTTCTGTCAAAGATAAAGTAGAATAAAAGCCAATATTGGAAAAAAAGATTGAGAATTCCTTGATGTAAGATAGAGCTCCAAAGCCACTCTGAGCAAGTTCAGTGTGACTCAGATTTCCCCAAGTTTACATAAATTAAAACTAGGGCATTAGCAATCCAAGTTCAGTTTTGAGGTTAAATACCCAGAATTAAAATCATCTTCCCCACTAATGCAAACAAGAGGAAGCTGTAAGTAGTTACTATATAATACCTCTTTTTCTCGCTTACATTGCATAGTATAGAACAAAGTGCTGGAGAGTGGTGTACAGTGGCATCCAGAGGGGGCAACGAGGCTGGTGAGGGGCTTGGAGCACAAGCCCTGTGAGGAACCACTGAGGGAGCTGGGGGTGTTTAGCCTGGAGAAAAGGAAACTCAGAGGTGACCTTATCACTCTCTACAGCTCACTGAAAGGTGGTTGTAGTCAAGTGGTGGTTGGTCTCTTTCTCCAGGCAGCACTGACAGAACCGGAGGACACAGCCTTGAGCTGCATCAAGGGAAATACAGGCTGGACATCAGGAAGAAGTTTTTCACAGAACAAGTGATTAAGTTCTGGAATAGTCTGCCCGGGGAGGTGGTGGAGTCACCATCTCTGGGTGTGTTTAAAGAGATTGGATGTGGCACTCAGTGCCATGATGTAGTTGACGTGTTGGGGCACGGGTTGGACTTGATGATCTTGAAGGTCTCTTCCAACCCAGTGATTCAGTGATTCTGTACACACATATTAAAAAAGTAAAAGTGCTGGACGGAAGTGGAAGAACCTTTAGGTACAAAGTGACAGCAACTTGACACTGGGGTTTGTGTGTTGTGCGGTGAGGGCAGGAATCATTTATTCAGGGAGAAGAGCGAGGCGTCGCGGAGGCTGCGCAGGCTGGCGCTGATGTCCCGCCTCTGCTTCAGGCTGCACCTGCCAGGGTACTGGCTCGTGTAGCTCGCAGGGACACGGCCCCGCCGCGACAGCAGATCCACCATGTGGCTCAGCTTCGACCTGATGGTGGAGTAGTGGAATTGCCTCTCTTTGTGCAGTTTTTGCAAATATTGTGCCCTGTGACTACTGGAATATTCAAAGGACCGGAGAGAGGATATCGAGCCTGTTGAGCTTGCAAGAGAGCACTGGGATGATGACGAAGACAACGATTGCAGACTAGAACTGGATACAGCCTTTCCAGACAGAAAATACTCTTCTTTTGAAAACTTTCTGGGAAGGAGAGGTGTTTCCGTGCCCTCCTCTTCCTTTGTCTGTGTCACTGCAGTCTTCAGCAAAATTGATGTCTGAGTGCCTGTCACTCTGGCTGTGACAGAAGCCTGAGTGCTGGTGTCTGCTGTGGCAGCGCTGGCCTGAGTGGCTGCATGACATTTGGTCACAGGTGCTACCTCTTCCCACGGGCCAGTTTGAGTTGATGCACTTTTCTGTTCCACTGTGGCCACTTGATTGCTGAATGACTCCTCTTCCCACAGGCAAGAATGCCCCAGGTTACAAAGCCTTCCTGCAGGAGTATATTCAGTCAGATCTGTTTTTTCCAGCAATTTCTTTGGAGTGCTAGACAGTCTGGCAAATTCTGCTCTCAAATTGCCTTCCACAGTATATTCTTTAGAGGATTCTGTTCTGGTCAGCAGGTGGTCAAACATGCCACTGTTCCTGCAGCTGGATGGTTGCTTTGGGCTGATGGGCAGTGACTGGGCATAAAGAATCCTGAACTGGAGGTCAAAGTGTTCAACCACTTGACCTGACAACACCAGCAAGTTGCTGCTGTTCAGCTTCCCATCAGACCATGTGAAACTGTTGAAAATAAACCAAGACTCACAGTTAATCTCCAGTGCATTTCAACAATACAGCTACAGACAGCAAGACTCAGCTTAAAAATTAAGGTAAGGTAAGAAGTCAACAGACTATTCATTTCTGCAGGAAGAACTCTATTTAACCCTCACAGAGCTCTCTGCTAGCAACAAGTTGTGTAAACCAGTTTTCCAGAGGTGTTTTCAGATTTGAATCAGCACCACTTCGACTCAGCTAGTCCACGTGCCACTGGCACTCATTAACACCAGGCAAACAGCAAAGTTAATACATCTTTTTGCAGCAAATCCCCATTTCTGCAGCTTCACTGGGCACCAGCACACCCCAATACTTGCCTGTAGGAGCCTGTTGCCACTCTAATGCCATCAATTAACATGAACTTCTCTTTGGCTTTCCCAACAATTTTGGCACCTGACCTCATGTAGTACGTGCTCCCTGTGAGAGTTCGAACTCTCATCATCTGGTTCAGAAAAGAAAGGAAAAAAGTGACATCAAATTTAAGTTAACTTCCAAAAACTTTTGATTAGCAATTCTACTTAAAAGTGGCTATGCACAGCATGGAAGATAGGAATGAAATTAACTTTTTTATACAGTCTGTATATGAGTGCTTTTAGTCATACAGTGCTAAATTGCTGTTAAGATTAGGTGAGAACAGTCAGTTCCAATTAATTACTGCCCAGGAAGGCAGGAGTGTTTTTCCCTCTCCAGAGAAACTTTTACTGCAGTGAACATAAGCCTATCCAAGCCAAGCCATGTCCGTTTATATTCACAGCAGCTAAGCAAATCACTTGGCTCACATCATCCAAACCTTTTAAAAGAAAGTATTAGGAAAGAAAGCAGATGATACCAGAGCTGTACCACCCTTTAGCTTCCCACGTTTCTGTTTTCCTTAGCAAGCAGTTCCTTGAGCCAAAGAATAAAGCTATTTAAACATTGCAAAATTAAATCCCTGAAAATTGCTGCATCCTCAGGACAGGGACCCCAGTGCACACTGCACACAGCACATGGGGCTGGTGCACATCATGGTTGTAGCTCCTACATATGGGCAACAGACAGGTTGCTTTAGCCTTTCAAGGCAGTCTGATGCTTTATATTGATATGCATAAACTGTACCACAAAAATAAAAACAAACCACACTGACCCTAATTTAGTACTTACACTTTCCTGCTCAGGACAAACTCCCAAATTGTTGCACATTTCCAAGAAATGGGGTACAAAGTCCTGGTCAAGAAGGATGTAGACAGGGACTTGGCGGTTATTATAGGCATCCTGGAGGTCATTGAAGATCTCAATGTCTGTGAAGGAGTCCATCACAAGGGCAATCACCTGCAAGGAAAGGCACACCACTTACTCAAGGGATTTATTTTATACAAGGCCACTGCCTTCCCCAGCCATTTTCTCCTGCTGCTGTCATCAGGGCCTCATGCACGTTTCCTTGTCCTGCTAAGTTCTAAGAGATTTTTATATTCTCACAACACTCCTGTAACTTCATTGTGCCCCAGCATGCAAAGCATAGGCCTGAAGAGGTTTTTCCTCTGTCTGCTGCTTTTGTACACTTTCACATCCTCCTTTCCTACACAATCCCCTGTAACGTGGCCAGATTGGGGAAGCTATCATAGTGGAATCTGGACTCCAGAAAAACCATCTCCACACCTGTTCTCCCAGTGTTTCAAGCAGCTACAGGAGAATTAGCTTGAATGTCCTCCTTGCTGTCAGATCTCACAAACCCCAGCTGATTTCCAGACTCTTCCTGGTTTCCATATTCTTACTGAGTTTCTATCCCTTACCTTCACAGGAAATCCCTCCACCCACCCAACAGTTCTTTCAAAAAGGCAAATCCTAAAATGGGAATATCACATTTATGAACCATCTCTCCAGCTAATTCAGAGCCACTTCACACACTGATTTGGTGCTTGAGTTCTCACCCTTCCAAACCACTTCTCTGTAGGGACTCAAAGGCATAAAAGATTTAGAATGCTTTATGACTGAACTTTCCACTTTTCTATTAAACCAGCATAAAGAACAATGAGAACACAACCACTGTGGGTACCTGGCACCTGTCCTTATCAGGTGGAGGCTGCTGCAGCACACCCAAGGTGTATAAGCACGCAACACAGCTGCTCTGTGTGTGGCACAGCCTGTGAGTACAGGAAACCTTTCCCACAGGAACAGGCTGAGCTTTGCATTCCCACCTCTGTCCTGCTCCCTAAGGGACTGGTTCTGTTTGGCTGAGTTCTGACATATAACATGCACAAGCACATGGGTATTTCTAGATAAAGTTACTTTATGTTGGTGCTTCTTGCGTGTGTCCTGAACTTCTTGCCACCCAATCACTTTTCTAAATGTTGAAGAAGATTAAAAACCAGTAAGATGCTTTTGGCAAGACCAGACAAGTAAGAAAACCACCCCTGAAAACGAAGCAATTCACACTAAATCCTTGGGAACACTGATGCCTTCATATGACAGCTCAATTCACAGCACATTTGAGTTCTAGTGCCAGAATTAGCAGCTGAAAAAGAAACACAGTTTTGCCCAAAATGTTTAGAGGAAAGAGAGAAAAACATTTTCTCTACTCATCCATTCAAGACACCAAGGACACAATCACAGCAGTCACACTTGAGTGCATTAGTTAGAGAAGAAATTACGCAGCACTTGAAGTTTTCCCAGTCTTCACATTAACTTGAGGAACTCAGAAACGATTGAGAAGTACCACACAGAATCTGACATTCAGTACATTTTAGGGTCTCAAAAATGTCCATATATGCCCACAAAAACACTCCCTGGATCAGGCACAGCCACAAATGGGGCAGGAGCAGCTTGCCTTGCTCTTGGCTCAGTGTGAGGGAAGGAGTTTGTCAGGACGCTGCAAGGAACAATATTACAAACAAGTACAGCTTTTGGGGGGTTTTGGAGTAAAGCTTTTACAACTTTACTCGAGTTACCAGACTGGTCTCATATACCTGTAGGGATTGCTTGAGAACAGAGCTTCCTCTGTGACCGTTTCTGGCAAGGAGCCCGTCGTTCATGTCATCCTCACACACTCCCTAAGCTTCTGCCCTGGGAAGGGAGTAGAGACTAAGCTCGGTTGCTTGTTCAGGGTGTGCCGTGCACGTTACACAAAGAGACAGGGGTTGCTTCATCTGGCCACCCAAAAAGGAAGCTATACATTTAAATTTTAGCTGAGCCAATGGAATGGCTGCTAAGGAGAAGGGTGGTTCCCGGTTGAGGATTACAGTTGGAAGCTATAAACTCCGGGAATGCGAAGAGTTGCAGGGAACAGTTACAAGTTACTGCGCCACGTGGTTTTCAAGCCATACTGTGCACCAGAACAAAAGCGTTCATTCCTGTAGGGAGAAAGTCCTGTCAAAACCAGTTCTGTACGTCACTTGGGGGCAGCTAGTGAGCTAAGGAAGGAAAATACAATCATGGTGGTGTATCTATAGATAACCTTCTTTTATAGAAGAGGCTTTTTCTGTATCACACCCTTTAAAGGACAGTAGAAGGTTTCTGCAAGCGCACTTGTCTGGCAGAGTACATTCAGCACAATCTTGAATAGGAGACCTTTTGCTCCGAGCGAAAGCAGGATCAGCTGGATACCGCGGCTGTGCTGGCCATGGCAGCAGCGCTGCGGGACAGGGAGCTCTTGGCGCATCACGTCCAGAGCACCCGAGAAAGGGAGGGCTCGCAGATGCAGCACAGCGCCACTTTTTCTATATTTTCGAGCTTGCCCTCCTTAATGACACTGTCTGCTCGACAAGGCTTTTAAAGCCACTCGGCTTCGCTCGGTGTCCCATGGAGACGCTTAGCAGCGCCGGTGCCGATTTTTGATGTGCTTGCAGACCCAGGGGAGAGGGGCCCTGGGCAGGGCAAGGCAAGGCAAGGCAGGGCAAGGCAAGGCAAGGCAAGGCAGGGCGCTCTCCGGGCACTCACCTGTCGGGCGGAGCGGATCTGGCGCCGCACCGCCTCCTTGCAGCCGTAGATGCTGTCCCCGCAGCCGGGCTGGAAATGCGCCTCCACCCGCGTCAGCCCGCGGAAGGCGCCGCTGGCGAAGCCCGGCCAGCCCAGCTCCAGCGCCGGCGGCTCCAGGTCCGAGCGCTCGGGGAAGTAGGTGAGCGACGAGGCGTCCGGCGAGGCGCCGGCCGAGGGCTCGGCCGCCGGCTCCGGGCCCGCGGCGGGCGGCAGCGCGGCCCGAGCGATGTCCTGCACCTCGGGCTCGGACAGGAAGGGCGGCAGCTGCTCCCGCCGCAGGAAAGCCCGCAGCGCCTCGGGGCCGCCCGCCACCAGCTCCTCCAGCGCCAGGCGCTGCGCCTCGCTGTACGGCCCGGCCGGCGGCGGCCAGCGCCCCGAGCCCTCCTCCAGACACTGCGACGCGTTGGCCATGGCCGGAGCGCGGCACCGAGCCCGCCGGGCGCTTTGTGGCGAGTTTGAATCCAAACAGCGCGNGCGTTCAGGGGGCGAGCAGGGATCGCGGAGCTTTTGCCCTGAGTAGAATCAAACCCCTGTGAGAAGGGCGCTCGTAGTGATGCGTGCTATCAAATGCTGGAGCTAAAGCCTTGAACGCTCCCACGGAAGGCAGGCACAGGTTTGGCTTTCCAGCTTGTCTCCAGCTCCAGCTGCCGCCACTTGACGGAATCACGGAATATTCTGTGCTGGAAGGGATCCCCAAGCCTCAAGGCATGCACAAGGCAGCACCAAGAGTCCCACCATGGCCCTGAGAGCATTGCCCAAACGCTTCCTGAGCACAACAATTGAAACAAAAAGTTACACCCACCCATTGCCTAGATTTTCTCTTCTAGACATCCCCTGGCTGTAGACAGCTGAGAGGCAGAGATATTTAATAGAGTGCCAAAACTCAAACCAATTAAAAAAAAAAAAAAACTCAGTGGAATTTTTGTATTATTAAAAGAAATTTAATATAATTTTTAAATTAAAAAATTCAATCTCTCTATTAAAGACACTGAGTCAGGTGCTAATACTGTCAAACATACACTTTTGGCATGAGTTTTACATAAAGTTTAAGATTTTATGCATTGCTTCAACATGTTAAGAAACCATCTTCATACTTACAGTAGCAATAAAGTCAATTCCATACAATATCAAATATCCTTTTTTTAAAAAAAGTTTTAAATATATTAGACTCTGATTGCCAAAATGCCATTTTATACACAAAGCTGCTAATACAATATACAGTTCTTACATTATTTTTTTTCTTCACATAAAATACATTTCATCAAGTTTTATCTGTACATCATTTACTACTGATCAATGGAATTATGAGTTATTGCAGAAGGCTTGCCATCATCTCTTACTGCCCTGTACATGCAGCAGTCCCGCCTGTACCAGGCTTATCCACACTCCTGCAACCTCACACTGCAATCTAAAGGCTGAAGACATAGTGGTGGCAATACTAAGGCTGCATCTGCAATGTTTAAAAACCCGTATCTCCCCTCCAGCTGTGGGTGGAGATCATTGCATTGGTGTAGCTTTGGGAACAGGTATCTCGAGCAGAGTCTCCTCTACTACAGCTTCCATGGTTGAAATACAGCAAAATATTCTAGGTCATAATTGTGTCATGGCAGATGTTGCCCGGAGAGCCCAGTGGTACTTGAATTGTGTGAGGGAACTGAGAAGTCCATTACCAGTTTGGCCAACATGGAAACAGAATACAGGTGAAGAACAACCAGGGAGAACTGTTCTGTTGCACAGACATGGGCAAAACAAAACAAATGTGTTCTGGTGTAAGAGGTGAGACCTTGCTGCTGCAAGCGTGTTCTGGATTCTGCCTGTAGAGAATTGACACACCAAAGCAGTCAATGTGATTTGTTCAAATACAATGAAGCCCCTGTGCATTTCCTTCCTGTGTATTTAGGAAGAGAGAAGAATCTCAAAATCTGCCATGCTCTGAACTGTTATCCCCTTGCAAAAGTCTCCAATTTAAAGGTCAGCACGAACTGTGTAGTCACCACAAACCTTCCAGAGACAAGTTACCTTCAGCAAGTATAAGGCACAGAAATAACCCAGGTGTAGGGAGAAACCTTCCAGCAGACAGACAACAGCTCATCCGTGGCTCACTGGAGAGCAGTGCTATTGCTTTCTCAGGATATTCCCTTTCCATGGTAACTGATTTAGTTTCAGCAGGGATGACGTGGGTAATCAGAGCTCCAAGACTGAAGAAAAAAGGACACTGGACAGAAGTTGTAATGCCATTTGGGAGCTTTTAAGGGATTTCAACCCCATGACGTAAGACCCTGCTCAATAAACTCCAGAATTCACTGCCTCCACTGAGTATTGCACTGAGTCATTATTGCTATTGCCCTGCCATGCTCTTCTCCTTCCCTACCAGGAATTCCTCATCCAGGTGGTTCTTCAACCACACCTCCAAGATGGCACAGAATCACACCAGCTAGAGTCAGTTCTTCCCAAAATTGGGAGGTTTTTAAGATTCAGGAGCACCAAAGAAGTGAAATTAGGTGGGCTGAAATCACATCATGTGGTATGTGAAACACAGATCCAGGTCTGATTTCAAAGAGATCCCAGCAATGGGACTTAAGCCTTTATCTAACATTTCAGTGCTAGGGCATCCTCATCTGAGCTCATTAAAGTAGAAACACTGCTGAGACACCTTTTTCTCCATTTAATTAATTTCTTCCAACATGGAATGTAAAGCTGCTCTCATCAACCACTTAGTTTGCTAGAAACAGTACAAATTCAGCACACAGGAAAATGTGAGGAGAAGGAAGGGTTATTCTCATGCAGCTTTGCCTGCAAACAGACCTGTCAGTACATTCACATTTTCAGATCTTTGCACAGTCTCTATGAACACCAACAACCTTTGGCTCACTGGTAACTTAACTGGGACTCTAATCTGGCCTTGAATCTGTAATTAGACATTTATTGATCTTAAAACCATTCAATATATCATAAAAACCTCTAATGCTCCTCTAATAAACTAAGATATGCCAGTCACAACATGATTTCTAGCTTCTACAGCTTTTTTAGCCATATTAAGATCAAATGAAACAGCTAAGTGCTCTCTGCTCTGTACCTCAGAGCTTTCCTTTTGGATGGCCTTTAAAACACACAGATATCAAAACCCCACTATTGTTGTAACACTGCTAAATTTTACAGTGAAAAGTGTTATTCCTAGAGGTAGGCTGCTACAATGCCCATGTAGAGAATCTATGTGGTTTTTATTCCCCTAAAAGCCTGGTTTTCCCCACAAAATAGTTCACCAGAGGCAGGTTAATTATCCACCTTAGAGAATCCCTCATCCCAGACCTACAACCAACAGCTCTGCCAGTGCTCCACAGGCAGTGACCATTGTATCCCAAACATCACCCCACAAAAGCATGAATCCATTCCAGGCCATTCTTCAACAGCCTTGCAGCTCACACCCTGGTGCAACTTCAGCCCAAAGCCAGTGGTAGGTAAATACTTGGCAGGGCTGTGAAACATATCCTGCAAGGTTTATCCATCACTGCCTCTTACCATTAATAACTCCCCTGTCTGATTAAGAATGGATTACATTTGATCAGACACCACTAGACTTCACATCTAGGATGATGAGTTCCCAGAGTTTTATTTATGTGAAATACCAGTGGAAGCCAAAAAGCTGTTTGTCTAAAATGGACTGGTTTCCTGCAGTTTTAACATATTAATAGCTCTCAGTGAAAACAAGCCTCAAACTACTTTACACTATTGCATTCAGTGATCTCCTTTTGATTTCCTTGGAATTAGGCAGGGTTCAATACACTTGCTAGCACAAAGTTGCTCTGAGAAGGAAAAGGGCCCTACTCCTCCTTTGTTGGGAGGGAAGGCAACATCTGGGCCCAAACTTTGCACCACATACAACCTAGTAGATAGCGGCACCAGAATTTGTTAGAGTGAGTTCAGAAATCTCATCAGGATGGATGTGGAGAGACCAACCTCACCACTATGGGAGAAGAGAGGCACCTGAAAGATCATTTCCCCAGTTCTGTAATAGCCAGGCCACACTTGGTGTTGTCCCAGAATAATTTACTCAAGGTAATCAGAAGATCCACTGTTAACCACACACAGATGCAGTAAAGTCTTTCCAGTTACCAAATCATCCTCTTACTACTAGAGAATGACTTCAAAAATCCCTTAAGGTCAAGCACAAGAAGTATTTTCTAGTCCTATAATTAGCATATGTTTCAACAACGGAGGGAGCCCAGTTTCTTTGAATGCTTCAAGCTCTGCCATTAGCAGAACTGGGGTTTTAAGTGAACCAGATCAACTGCTACCACTTTCTAGTTTGCACCTAAAACTGGTGAGGAAAGCGAATTCTATCTTCATATAATTCAAACCATTAAATTGTCAGCCTGGTACCTCACAGGTCCAAAAGTGTCTCCTGCACAGCATGGCAGTGAACACGGCCGCCTCTGCTGCCTCGAGGGGCCCAGAGCCCTGTATGGGAATGTACCCAGCCCCCGCAATGGGTGGGTTTGATGGGGGGCAGAGGGTAGCACTTAACAGTCACTGGCAGCCTCAGTCAACTTTTTATAGCCTAGAAAAAAGTTAAGGCTGTAAGGGTCCCTACAGAGGGAGAGTACATGTGAAGGGGAATATTGATGTCTAACAGGCGCCAGATAAAAGGGAGATGGGAGGAAGCTGCATTTGCTGTTGCTTGGCTGAAACACAACTATGTGAGCTGGATTTAATCCACTCAGGCTTACAGAGACCCAAACAGGTTTATGTCTTCAGAGTTTGGAATTTAAGCTGCCCAAGAAGACACATATTCATGCAGGCAAACAGCTAGTGTGTGACAGCCCTCTGTGCAGAGGAGTTAAAGATTTACAGTTACTTCTTACGTACAACTGAAGTGTGGCCAGTTCCTCAGAGCTGTCCCACACTCTCCTCTCACCTCCCCCAGGTACACAAAGCCTGAACTTGCTGCAAAGCCAGTGCCAAACCCCCAGGTTACCGCAGTGTTTGCCAGGTGGGCTGCCAGAGCTCACATGAACTACACCAAGACAGTGTTGGCACTGCAGCTGCTCCACAGCAGAGAGGCTTTGTTGAGTGTCAGGCCACTCCCCCAGACACAGAAGCATTTAAACCTTCCTCTGCCAGCTACTACCCACTGCTGACAGCTTCAGTAAGGGAGCTGGAAAACAGAACAAAACATCTGCTGTCCTGCTGCAGTGTTCAGCTACCACAGCAATGGTTAAAGTTATTTCTCAGCCAAAGACTGCAGGTTAATGCAAGTGTCGTCACGTCTACAGGATTAGAAATGCTTTCATGGAGTTCCTAGGTTAGTGTTGGCAAGCCTTTCCTTCCAATCCCTCCTGAGCCCTGTGGTTCTGGAAATCCAGAAAAAATCAGAACACAAAGCATATTGCCCCTAGTATCTGTGTTGAGCATACAGAGTAAACAAACAGAATCAATAGGAAAGTGAGATCAACAAAAGTCTTTTCAGTTTTAACAAATTAAGAGTCTAAATAGTACAAATAAGTATTTTAAATTACTTATCCCAATATAGACCTTTGTCAGTATTTTATTGCAGTAAAATTCTATTGCCAGGGCCCTTTTATTGCAACATCAGTTTTAAAGCCTATTGAGTGAAGCCTGTTCCAGGAAAAGTTCTGCTTCAAACCTGATGGCAGTCTGCAGTGACAAGCTGACACGAACAGAACAGGACCCAGCCAGTGCACAGTTTGTGATGGTGAGCTGTCACTGCAAGGAGGTAACACCTTGCAAACTTCCTAAGTGCAGCATCTGTGCTTGCTTGTTGCTCTAGCCCAGGAAGTGCTGGATCCAGCTGTGTGGAAAACAGCTCTGTCCACTCTTGCAAAGCTCATGTGGGGGCTGACCTCCCCTCCAGGATATGTGCATTACCAAGAGTGAAAACACAGGTCTGAACTGTCACCTTCCAGCTGCTCAGTGACTTACAGCAAGAGGCTCAGACACAAAGATTTGAATCACAAAGATTTCTTTGTTCCAAGGCATCTCATGACTTCTCAAGGATGGGGAGGCAGCACACCATATCTTCTTCCCCAGGGGGCAAGACTCAGGAGACTCTTTTGACATCATATTGATGTGCATCCCTTCCTCTCCTAAGAGCCTTGCTCCACCTGCATTACTCATCCAGCTGCAATAGAAGTAATTGCCAGGGTAAAGTAAGATTTGAGATGAACAAGGCTGCCACAGTCAGGATGTCCATAACCAAATTCTCCCTTTGAAATGCAAACAACCTGGCCACTGAGACAGATCCAACCAGCCCACCCACGTCTGTGTCCTCTGGGGTGAGACACAGACCAGACTAGGAAATCCTGCAGCACCCATGCACCTTCTCTTCCATTTCCTCCATGGGAGCTTTGAATTTCAGGAGGGGTGGATCACCACTGGACACTGTGTAATACACTGAGGTCCCATTGGAGCTGTAGGGAGAAGTCCTGGATTCGATTAAGTGCGACTTGGCCTCTCCCACATTCTCTGCAACTCCTGCCATGCCAGTGCTGAAGTGGGTGCTGAGGAAGGGGTGCTGGAGGAGTTTGGCTGCAGCTCGCTGCCGCTTCAGTTCCGACAGCGTTTGGTGGTTGTGCTCCTTGTAGGTGCCCCAGAACTGCGGGGCCTCGGGCAGCCCGGGGCTGCTGTAGGGCAGCACGTGCCCGGGGTTGCTGTCGGGGTCAGCGTGCATGCTCCAAATGTCCCCGTTGGAAAAGGTGTACTGGTAAGGGCTGGCAGAGGCCATCAGTCCATTCTGGAGCGGGATCTCCGTGTCACACTGGGTGCTTTTGTTCGCTAGCTCCGGGAGGAGGGAGGAGTTCTCCAGCACTGAATTCTGCAACAACAAGACATGAAAGAGCATTTTCCCCCATTGCCCATAGCAGGGTTCATCCCTGTGACAACCTCCTAAGTCTGCTCACAATTAGCCTTTCTGCCAGACAGGTGCTGCAGCACAAACACTGAATTCCCCACTAATGCCTCAACCAGGAACTGTTTCCCAAACAGGACATGGAACCTTAACTCGGAAGGCCTCACACACACACACAAAAATAATATGCTTATCTACATAACATGACAATAACTTAATTAAAAAATTAAATTTGTAACTGCAAAGCAAGTTTACAATTCTTTTGTGCTTATCAGTTTGTAAGCTTCAGAATGAAAGGCACACACTATTTTTTTGGAGCATCCTGGTTCATTTTTATCTCAAAACTGTGTATGCAGCCATAAATCCAAAACAGGCTTTCCACTTGAGTGGGTCATCCAAGTCTATACCAAACAAGAATTTGGTATTTTGCTTACACGTGGGTGGATGAGGTCTACAAATTTTTCAGCCACCTTCCACTCACTGCTACTGCACCACCAGCCCTCCTCACTGACTGCCATGAAAGAGAAGAGATTCCTTACAGGGTCTGTATTCTCCTGGTCAGTCCGAGTCTCCCCAATTTCTCCAATGAGACCCGAGTTTCTTCCTTCTTCTGCTGCCCCCAGTTGCTGCCACACCATGGCTTCCTTCTCACACTCCTTCCTGTAAAGGTTCGTCCGGTCCGAAAGGCTGGCCCTCCTCACCACCTTCCTGTGGGACAGGGACAAGGGGCATCAAAGCTGTGAGCAGGACATGACATTTCCTCTTAGCCTGTAGCTCTTCTCACCTCCTCCTCGCACTCCACAGCCTCTCCCTCTGGAATGGAAGGTGGATTCAGCTGCCTGGCACCCACACAAAGCGAAGGCACTGGCACGGATACTGAAGGTGGGAGGAATTTTAAGAAGTCCTAAACTGGCACTGCAAATCTGTGTTAGAGCTCATGCAGGTCACCTTATGGACCTATTTTGCAACCAGTAGAGTAAATGTAGAGGGAAGTAGCTCACGGGCTGTTTAGGGACCTTTGTGGTGTGCAGGACTGCTTTGGTGTCTGGTAAGCATCTCCTAAAGACTTCTGCAAACTGTGTCTCAGCACTGCATCTTGGCCATGTGACATACTACTGAAAAGCTCAAGTTAATCCACTTGAAGCACTGATTTTCCAACACCAGTTTCAGTGGTTTAACAGGGTAAATTCTCACCATTTGCTCCTGTGCTAAGGGCAGTTCTTAAACCATACCAGCACAAAACCATTTTCCCCTCACAAATTAGCACCTCTTCCCAGTGAAAAAGCCACTCTTGGAAGATCTGCTTACAGCAACCAAAGTGAGCTACTGCCTTTCACAAGTTCATTCAGAAAGGACAGAGGGGTTGTTCTCACCGACCTCAGGGTGCTCTGCAACCACACCTGGGTGGCCAGGCCAGTGCCCCAAGTGACCTGCAGGGAACAGCAGAACTCACCCCCGGCTGCCCGTGCTGGAGGTCCTGCGGCTCAGGGAGGATTTATGCCTCATCTGAGACTTCATGATCACATCGTGTTTGTGTTTCAGCTCCAGAAGCAGTACTTTGAATTCCTCCTCTTCACACAGATCTATGGCACACACACAGACCAAGCCCTTTGTCAGACAGTTTTCATTAACACCATGTTACTAATTGTGCCTTCCTAGTTAGACACCCCAGGTCTCAGGGCTGCACAAGACTGAGCAGGGAGGCTCCCAAGCACAAGGGATAACACAGGAAACACACAGCAGGGAGACTTGGTGTTTGGGATATGCCTTCTTCCTTCTTTTTATTAGCAGGAATAAGCCATTTTCTGTAGTAAAGTAGGTGCTTCAAAACTTCAGTCCCAGTTTAAAAAACTTCAACTTTGATTCTAAAAAGATACCTAAAACATTCTGAAAGCTCCACATGAGGACTCCAGCCATTTCTTAGCCATTTCTTTCTTTAAGCTTCACAAACTCACCTATTGGCATCTCATCCAAAGATGTCCTGGCACTCAAACTAGCCCCGTGGGACACAAGCAATTCAGCCATCTGCATCTAAAGAATGGAAAGAAAGCCAAGTTGATAGAGGTATTTTAGGCAATTCAGGCTTTCCTCCCTAAAGCTGAAAGGTTGGAATGAGAGGCAATGGCAGGTTCAACTCGCCTCAAATAACTCTGGTATGTGTGTGATGTTAAACACTGTTCCCACCATCCACCTGCACTGGCATGCTCTGCCTGAAATTTCTCAGCAACCAGTTCTTTTTGGAGCCCATGGGATCTCCTCTGATGCTGTCCAGAGAGCCCAGCCCCAGTACAGATTTATTCCATTTGCAGAGTACTCCACAGTTTGTCCAGGCAGAAAGAAATGCCACCCTCAATGTCACACACGTGACACTTACAGCACAATCCTTACCTGTCCCCAGAAAGCAGCAGCATGCAGAGGCTCCCAGCCGTCCCAGTCCTTAACATCCAGGCTTGCCCCCTGGTCAAGAAGCACTTCAGCTGCATGCAGATAACCATTGGCTGCAGCTATATGCAGCTAGGAGATAGGGAACAGAGCATGAGCCACCTGCCAGGACCACAAATGGTTTTATACACCGAGTTTCAGAGGATTTACTTGGATAATGTTTGACCTAGAGCTGGACATGCAGCACATTTCACACTGGGCAGATGGCACCAGGTCAAAAGCAGGTCATTCCTGTTACTAAAGCTCAGTATTGCCTGCATGTAATTCTATTTGGAGAGGAAATTGCACTTCCAATCACACTATAATTACTTTCACCATTTGAAAGTCAAAAACATTTTAAACTTTGGCTACTTTAACTTAAGGGAATGTGATTTTTCAGATATTGGCTTCCAACTACAGCTACCACTTTGGAAACAATCAATAATGGTCTCTTTTAGTCCCCCAACTTCATGTCTCTGTGGATTTTCATAATTGCAGTCTGCTGTTGTATCTCTGAGCAAAACATTGACCCATGCACTGCTCTGAAGGGATTAACTCCTCTCAGAGCTCCTCCTACTTCAGTTGTGCTTAAGGAGAGAATCAAAGCTTCCTTTCAAAAAATTTTCATGAGGATGCCACCCCACAGAGTTAAAACTTCATCTGGAAATAAATTCTGATGCTTTCTGGCAACTCAATTAATTTCTACATAAATTTTATGCCACTTTCTAGAGGCCCCAGGAATTAATAAGGAATCAGTTGGGGGTGATACAAAAGGGGGAGCCCAGAGGTCTGCTTAAATGTATGTATATAATCCTTGTCAAAGGGAAACATGTGTTAAAAAATAAGCTGCAATAAAAACTTCAGTCATCCAAGCTTACCTTTGAGGGAGCCTGCCCTTCTCTTACACTTCTGGTATATGCTAAAGGTGACATTTAGATTAAGAAACTGGAAGGCACTGCCATGGCCTGGCCCTCAAACACACAAACCAAGTGCCTGTATACCAGTTATGTCTGGACCCCAGCATTAAATGACCATGGTTGTATGAAATTCCCAGCACACATGACCTCATTACTGAACTTTCCCTAGGCTGGGACTGCTGTAAGACACGATTTAGGAGACACATTTGTGGGGTGGAAAGAACTAGGATTGTTCAGCCTTCTCAGTCCCTGTTCAGACAAATCAGGTGCCGGCTTGCTTTGTGCTGTACACTTGTCCTGGGTGCCCACCTCTGCCCAGGGCCAGGTGCCACCCAGGGTGAACAAACAGCAGCCACTGACTCTGTGTGAGCCAGACCCACACAAAGCAGAAAGGAGGCAGGAAGTCTCCAGGGTTCTCAGCACTGGATCCTGCTCCTGTGAAAACCAGAGGGCTCTCACATCTCCTCCACAGGAGTTCAGCCCATGAGAAGAGCTTACTGGGAGGTCTTCCAGGCCCAGCGCCCTGCAGGTCAGCAGATGTGTTATATTCTGTGGGACTTCTCCTCTCAGTGAGTTGCACCTGTTGATTTTGTACAACTCCTGCTCCAGGGCAGGTTTCATAACCTCTGGGCTGAAGGAAAGCAAAACTGAAGCCGCTGCAGTTTCACTCACCAGCGTAGCACCTTGGGCATCAGTCCTGTTCAGGTCTTGTCCAGTCGCAAGAATGTCATGAATGTCACAGATCATGACCTGCTCCGGAGCAGCTCGCATCTCATTGATCCTTTCCTGGGTAATCCCTGTTAAAATTCCAGTTAGAAAGAGGACACTTGGAAAGGTTGAGTAAAACTCTCCACTGGTTGAGCAAAATAAGACTTATGAACCTGGTTGATGTGACCCTTCACCCATCCTTCACCCTCATGATCTTTAGGAATCAGAATAACCAGACAGTCAGATCCCAAGAAATTATGCCAGGAGCAGCTCTCTGCTTTTCTCCAGAGGCAAATCAAGAGCTGAGAAACAGCGTAATTTTTAGTACCACATTGACCCATTTCTGTATTTTACATAAACTCAATCTCCTTACCTTGATAGGCCATGCAAGTCTCAATGACATCCAGGGTCGGCTCATCTTCACAGAGGTCATATGGCATGTTGCCATCTGCATTGACTGCCAACAGGTCTGCTCCACTGCAAGGGGAAAACTGAGTTACACCAGGAAGGACCTCAGACATCCTGGAGCAAACAGTGCCAAACACCGGGATAAATGCTTAGGGAAAGCTAACTGGGATTGGATAGTTGCCCAAAAGGCACCAAGGTACATATGAGACAAGAAAGACTTGAAGCAAAGCTGTGGAGCTATGAATGGAGAAGATTAATTCCAGAACTGGATGAAAGGCAGCACACTACACCTCCCTCCTGAGTCAGTAATGCCCTATGTTCCACATCCGCTCCATTTTTATAATCCTCATCCAAAAGCTTCCTAACCCAAGTGGGAACATCCTCCAAGGGATGCTTGACTGCATCCTCTTCTCTCCTAAATTATACAGGCAAAGAAGAGCCAAATTTTCCATGCTCATCTCCCAGATGACAGCACCACAGGGAGAAGTCTCCCTCCCTGAGGAAGCAGCAGCAGGCACAGCTGTGCAAGGCAGCAGGTTAACACTCCCAAAGCACCAGCACTCTGGGGAAGGGAGGAGTGGGCTCCATACACAGGCACAGCTATCTGCTCCAGGCAGGATTCACCACAGGTGCTCATGAAACAGCTCAAAACACACCTGGTTTCCTCCTCCTTGCTGGCAAGTCTAGGAAGACTTGAGCTTTAGGGACTTGGTCAAGCACCCTGTGTCACACTGGGGATCAAACATTGCAGGAAGTTTTCTGATCACTAATTAAGACCCAGTGAGACAGGTCACAAAGTTCACCCAGGTGTCTGAGCTACACAAACACACTGCTGCCCTCCTACACTAGTGTCTGCTTGACTGGGGCTGGAAGATCTGAAGTGGTGTTCAGGAGCTTGAGTGTGGATCCTGCTGGCTGATCCTGTTTCTACCCCCCCAGCAACCACAGCTCCACAGGCACACACAGACACACCAGAATACAGGCAAAAAGGGGCCATTTTTGGCCCAGTCTCCAAAAGCTTCATGAAACTAAGCCTAATAATCTAGGGTTTTATTGTCTCCTCAGCCTTTCTGCCCTTCCTCCTTCCCCCCCAAGCAGGAAGGACCCCCATGAACAGCCTGAAAGCAGGCAATAATCACCACTGCTGCAATCTCCCAAGGTAATAAGCAGTCTCAGTTTCCATCCACAGAAGCTGTGGGTAGAATCAGACCCCCAGAAAGGACAAACACAAAAAGCCACCTACTGCTGGATGAGGATCTTCACCAGGTTGATATGACCACATGTGGCTGCTGCATGCAGTGGAGTCCACAGCTCGTTGTCCTTGGCGTTGACATTGGCCCCGTGGTTGAGGAGGAGCTTGACTATGTCCTCATAGTTGTCTATGCAGCACTGGGGAGGAAGAAATGCAGACAGATTGGGGTTTTTAAAACTTTGGGAAAATGAGGGTTCATACCTGCTCAGCTGTAAAATAATAAGGGGCACCTGGACATGGAGACCTACTTTATCCTGCACTGCTTGGCAAGGAGAACCTCCAGCAGAGTTAAACACCAAATTGAGCACCAGCAGGTCAAAAAGGCAGAACACCTACACTGGACAGACCAAAGGGTCACTGGTGTTTTCCAGGGCCTTCTGGTGTGGGGGCAGAACCATCAGGGAATAACAGCAAACACACTCACAGCTTCTGTTCCACTGGGTCTTCCACATTCAAGAGCAAACACAGCAGAAATTCAATGTAACCAGTATAACCACATACCAAGGGATGAGCTGACAAGCTGACGTTCCCTTTTCTTAGGGAAAATCCCACACATTGGCATGTGATGAGCAAAAGTCTTCTCAGGAGCTCACGCTACCTACCACAGTTATCTGGAGAGGCACAAATTGGAATCCCAGAATTATGAAGCACTTTGCAGGGCACTTTTCACTTCCTGAAAAAACCAGCTTCCTTCCTGCATTTAGAGTACAATCCAGCAGGCCAGACGGGCCTCTTTCCTTTGGTGAAAGTAGAATTTGCTCTTTGATCCACCTCTTGTTCACCTCTAGACATGAATGTGCATGTGATAAAGACATTAAAATAAGATTTATTCTTGTGCAAGAAGCCTGTTTGTGGTCTGTGCGTTGCTGCAGACCCACACAGCTCAGCACACAGTACAGGCTGTTAATGGGGCTGAATTCCAACACACAACAAGCATTTCAGCAGCTGGGTGACAAGGACCGTTCAGGTATTTCTATTTTGTTCACTATTTGTACATGGAAGTGGGATTAAAGTCATGCCTGTCACACAGCCAAGTTATCACGGAAGGAAGGAAGAAAGGAAGGAAGAATGGAAGGAGGTCACATTCACTGGAAGGAATGCTAATGTGCCCACTGAGGGGCTTCTCTGTGCTCAGGGATTCAGTTAATTCCAGTGGATACAAAGCTCCCATCAGAACTCCCAAATGCACCTTTACAACCTCGCAGTGGGCAAGGTGGGATTCTCCAGGCTTTAGAGCCTGGCTGGGAAACCAAGGAGGCTGTCAATGCTTCTCTGATAACTTCTCTTTGGAGAGGTGATGGTGGTGGGGACCTTTTGTTCTTCCAGGAGCCAGTTTGCATTTTTAAACAAACATGCATCCAGCTTTGAAGAGAGCAGGCGACTGGCAAAAGAATCCAAAATCCCAAGTCAATGGGAGCATTCACAGCAGGGAGTTGTGGCCAGAAAACCCTGAGTGCTCGTGTGACAACCAGCCACTGTTGTTTGAGGCAGTGGAGGCGGCAGCTGCCAGGCACAGCCAGTCCCACGTGCCTGAGAAGGAATAGAAAAACCCTTATGGAAACAGCACAGAGGCTCCAGGGATGGCCACAGACCTACACACCACTACAGCAAGTCTGTATTTCACTGGTGATCAGCTACTGCCATCTCATACAGACTTTGGAAGTCCCCGAGCCTACAATGAGCAGCAGCAGATTCTTCAAGCATCTTGTGCATCATTTATTTAAATCACTTTCAAAACCCGTGGATTGCCAAGGTCTCTAAATTTGAGTTTATCTGCTACATAAATTTGGAGCCCAGTCCTACAAAAATTAAAGAGTGGGGGAAATGCTATTCACATGTCAAGTCCAGCCCTGACTCCTGAGCTCTTATTATCACTGAATAAAGTCTGGAATACAGCAAGAAAAGGATTTGTATCTCAGTTTGCTCCCCAAGAAACCAGATCACCAGCACAACATGGTGAAGTTTCACTGCTTTAACTGACAAAAAAAAAAAAAAAAAGAAATCTCCGAGGTCTCCCTGTTAGAGCTGGCCAGGTTGGCAGTGGGCAGCAGGAAGGCACAGGGAGGTGTGAGCTCCTGGCACGCCTCACCTGATGCAGAGCAGTTAATCCATCCTCATTGCACAGGTCGGGGCTGATGTTGCTCTTCAACAAGTAACACACTGCAAGGCAAGGACAGAGAGAGTCAGAGCAGCCACCCTGCCACACCTCGTGCTCCCAGCCAGCCCTGGACAGCTGACAACCTGGACAGCAAGACAATTCACACCATCGGTGTGGGCAGAGCTGCTGCCTTGTCACCGCAGCAAGAGCAGAGCCTTCCTGGGTTTATCCAGCAGAGAGCACCAGCACACAATTTTCCCCCAGCTTCCTTCCCAATGAGACTGTTCACACAGTTCCAATTTTCATTCAGTTGTGCTGGAACAGTCTCCATTTTCTCCATGTGCTTCACAATGCCTGAGTGCAACCTCTGCACGCTGTGGCCCAGGAGAGCCCAAAGGGGATTTTGGGGTCCTGAGTTACAACCATGAGAGAGATCCCTCCCACCATGAGAGGGATGAAGCCTCAAGAAGGAATCTATCCATGATGAGAAACCAAACACATTCAGGGCCCTGCCACACTGAGTACCCCAGAGTTGCTTTGGACACTTCACTTGAGCTGCTGGGTGTTTGGAGAAAGCTTCCCAGAGGCTTTAGTTTTTAATCACTGCTTTGCGGGGAAAGGGTAACATTTATTCCATTAAAATGCAAATTTCTGAAATGACATGAAAAGACAGGAAAAGTCATTAGCCCTAGGTGAAAAACTTGCACAGGGCAATAGCAACAAGGTTGGCAGAGAGCATAAATTAATAGCAACACCAGAAACTCTTCAACACTGCTGACAGGTCTCGATGATCCGTGCTCATTTTCTGTTGTTTTCTTGCTCATTTCCTGTTTTTTCTCCAGAGATTTCACTACCTAATGCTTTTCCTACCTCAAATGTCACTGACAGCACAAGCACAAGCCAGAGGTTCATAATCATCTCCCCAGGGCCAGGGCAGCAACAGATATTCACGTCACATCTTATTTGATGGCAGGCGTGCAAGCACTGAGTGAAACCAGAGCTGCACAATCAGGAACACTGACAGAGCCAAAAGGGCAATAACCATCCTCAGAGCTGGCAATCAAAAACACTGCAAGGCTGCTCACTCCAGAGCATCCTGCAGCCTCTGATCCCTGTCCTGCTGTCAGAGGGAGCTGTTTCCCCAGCACATCCACAGGGAAAACCATCTGCAGGGCTGTCCCTGGGGACAGAGCTCTTCTGGCACGCAAAACAGAACATGGAAAACACACCCACCATGACATCAGTGATGATTTATGAGGCTTTGTTTAAAAGATCTGGAAAATGCACTTGCAAGAAAGGCAAATCGAAAGCAAAGTGAAATTTTGATTGGAAGCCACTGCTCTGTTATCACAAAGGAAGGCAAAACCAGACAGAAGTGAAATAAAACACATCACAGAGTTGTTTCACCTAACTCAAAATGAATGCTTGGATTTACTTTTGCTGGAAATAATTTCAAGGCATTGACACCTGCTCAATTAAACTGCTGCAAAAAAGCAGAGTACAGCAAAGACAAAAGTCATCCAGCACCACAGTGAATCCAAAGCCTCTGGTTTTTTTCCAGCTCAAAGGCCAGTGCAGGAAGCCCACGCCTACACTGGACTCACAGCCCCAACACTTGCATGCTTAACAGTAATAAGAGCACTGAACCTCAGCCAGTATATCCAATTTAATGACTCTGCTTCTACTGTTTCTGGCCAGCCCTGAGCTCCTGCTCTCCTGCTCCAAGCTGAGTGATAGACGAGTCATTCACCAGCGGGTCTGTTTGTCTCTTATTTACATTGGATGCTCTGCATTAGGGTTTTAATTCAATCTCAGTCACTTAAGTGCCATTGTGTACTAATGACACAGAGCTCCATAATCATGTTTTGCCTGATTATGGAGATTTGGACAAGTAGATGCTGGCAAATTAACCTTGTAAGTGCTGTCTCTCCACGGGAAGAAGCAGCAGCATAAATCCCAGCTTGTTACAGAGTTTTGTGTCAAAGGCACTGGGATCACGGCTTGACAGAGCTTGTAAGAGGCCCTGAAGGGTTAAGATTCAGAGAAGTTTTAATCTTACCTTAAAGAAGCTTTGAATTCCTCACTAACCCCTGCAGCAGCCCTCGTGTTCCCAGTGCAAGTTCCCCTTGGCTCCCTTCTGCCCTCAGGACAAGCTCACCTTATTTCCCAGTAACTCCCAACACACTGAAGACTGACAGCCACAAGACACCAGAAAAGGGCTCAGAGAAGTCAGATAATGCAGCTAGGTGTGGATGTGGTACCACTGAGTCCAGGCAAAGGAGGCACGGAGAAGGGATCAGACTGCTTTCTGTCCAGTCCTAAGCTGAAGGTTGCATTTCAGGGCTCGGCAGGGGAGCACAGGGTCAGGCAGCAACAAGCCCTCCTTCCTGCCCCCCAGCCCAAGTTCATAGCAGAACACAGCCCCATTCCTGCCCCCCAGCCCAGCAGCAGGGCATGGGGTGGCACAGAGCAGCTTCATCACCTCCTCTCCCTGTAAGCTGCAGAGGTACATGGAGGGAGGACATGGACACCTTCTCCATGCCCACTACCCAGAAACAGCCCTTCCTAAATACTCAGGAAAAACAAGTCCTCCTTTCTGATAAACTTAAGGAGAAAACGTGCATTTGTGCACATTTATCCAGTGCCCTAAGAATAGGAAGGGGGGGGCACATCTGTGATGCTGTGCAGTGCTGGAAGCTGGACCCTCACCTGTGGCAGCGCCACCGACCTGCTCTGCTGCTTCACACACAGCGTAAGTTACAGGGACCTGAGTGTGCAAAATGCTTCTCTCAAGCCCTGTTGGTGTCACACGCTTCTCTGCAAGAGCCCAACACCTTCTCCCCCACCTCCAGGCATGACTGATGCTGTACAGGTAGGAAGCAAACACTTCAGCTCCCAAGGACACAGATTAATCACCCAGTGCCAGCTGATTGCCTGCTGTCAGCTCCAGCCTCAGCCTCCACTCGTGGAAGGATAATCCCCCCCACGCTCGTGCAACAGCACAGAAACGAGCCCTCTGCAGCCCCTGAGCCCCACAGAAGGGGCTCTTTGGGGTCACATCAGCATGTTCAGCAGCATCAGGCTCCACCTAACACCACGATTAACTTCTTAGAGAGCTCAGTGCCAAACTTGCTGAGCTCTGTCAAAGCCGTGCGCTGCACGTAGGCGGAGGCAGGTGGGGAGCAGGGGCTGGGTGCGTGGAGATTCTTCATTATGTGTCAAGCACAAGTTGTGGGAAGCAGTTCCAAATGCATAGCAAATGAAGGAATGGAAATGATCACAATAAGAGCTGGGTGAACAAATTGTTGTGAATAATTCATTGCAAATTATATTAACTGAGCGATCGCTCAACTGTATTTTCCATTATTCTCCTTGCTCTGCCTATAATTGAACCTCTCACACACCAAGATGGTGTACATTAATCTTCAATTTATATTTTATCATTCACATCTGTGCTGTGTTAAATGGAAAAAGCTCCCACAACAGCTGTGAAAATACAGCCTCGGTTTTAAGCCACCCTCCATCAGATGTCCCGGGGCATCCTTAGAAAGATTCTCCTCCCCAAACATAGCAAATCACTTCTCAGGAGCTCCTTTTCTTCCCAGCCTCACTTATTCTCCCCAAAAACTAAAAAGCAGGGGAAAGACAAAAATAACACTGCAAAGGGTCCTAAGGAAAATTCAACACGGGGCAATCGACTCTCCTGCCTGAAGAGATGTTACAGTGCTGTCATTTTCCATTGCTGTTACTTCCCACTGAGTCTACACTAGAAGCAGCTTTTCCAGAAAAGCTCCTAAACCAGATGAAGGAAAAAAAAAAACCCCTTTGTTAGTGCAGTTTCCCCTAAGTCAATAAGCTACACCATAAAATCCTGGATACTGTTACACTCCCATCTATACCAAGCACTTGCATACCTCAAGCATTAATAACTCAGAAAAAGCCAGCTGGAACTGATATGGATACCACAGAGGGATTAACAAAAACTAAAAACAACAGACACCTTCCTGATAGGATTCCTCCCAAAAATATATAATGGCAAACTGCCTCTACTGGCAAGCAGGCTTACCTGTGTGCTCCAAGTTTACATACACACACAGGCATTACTTTTTAAAAATCCAGGTTTGTCTCAATCCTTTTTACTCAACAATTTCTCTTTGAAATCATCCAAACTCTTCAAGTTCACCTTTTGGTGAACCAGGCACTTTCAGGCCACCTTTAAAAGGTGGGGTCTCTATGACAGAACAATAATTTCTGTATGTTCACACATAATTTCACTGCATAAAATGAAGTTTCACTAGGTTAATAAAACATTTTTACACATTGCCCCAAGTCCCTTTCACCCGAATGAAGCTTTAGTCAGAGACCCAGTGGAGCAGAAGCAGCTTCTTCCAGCATTATTTGTAGTGACATACAGGCAAGGGTGTTGGCAAATGTCTGCAAAGACTGATCCCAGCCTGCCAGGCATGGGACTATGGATGAGCTCAGTTACTTCAAAGCTGCATGTTTACTGCTGTGGTTTTGCAGGGATACTTATTACACAGGAGAAACAATGCCAGGAAAACAGCACTGAAGCTGTGAGCGCTCTGCCAGCTTCCTAGCCCAGCATACAATGACACTCACATTTTACAGCATATCTAAACTCTGAGCAATAACAGGATGAACTCACTCAGCCTTATCCTCCACTCCCTGCAATGTACAACTGATAGCCCGTGCTGGTCCATTGATAAACTCCACAGCTCCCTAAAGCTTTCTGAAAGACAGAAAAACCCCACAGAAAGCGAAATGCCACACTCAGACAGCTTCAGACACACAGTACACCTAAAAATAAATATGGTCCAGTTTGCCTGCTGAGCCAGCGACCAAGACATCCCATCCTGGTTGATCACTGAGCTTTCTCAGGAAGGGTCAAAGCCTGTTAAACACTTCCCACCCAGTTTATAGCCAGGCACACACATTGCTTCTAATATACCCACAAAATCTGGGAAGTCTGGAGAGAGGCCAGCAGAGCCCCATCTGCTCCGTGCCACACTCACAGGGCAGGGACACTGCATGCAGCCACACTCAGTCCAGGTGCTGCTTCTCTCAAGGAAAATCTATTTCTGACTTTGATGCTTCTTGTTTAAGAGGGCACAGCCCTCCTCAGCCCTGAGGAGCCTGTTTTTCACAGCAGGCTCCTCCTGCAGCGTTGGGGGACTGGCTTATACAAGTTTTATTCTGACAGCAAGTCAACAAGTCATACATTTATTTAATGCATAGAGTCCAATTCTTTCTCCCCCTGTTTGTGCATATTTTAATCTATTTTTGTTTTATACTTTCACCCTTATCCATCACTGCAGCAACACAAGCAATGCTACAAAGGGACAACCTCCTACAGCTGCTTCTCAGGTGGATGGGCCACAGCCTGGCCCCCACACCCTTCTGCATCCCACATTTTTCTTGTTCCACATGCAGGACTTCAAGCTCTGATAATCCACTTAGTGCTAGTGATGATAAAGCATCTTTCTTTGATGGCTGCCATCCACCTGGGATTACTGGGATAAGGAAATGTGCAAGTTACAGTGCTTGAAGGGTGTAGCAGAAACAAAGCTAAATTTATTTAAATTGGGAAAATAAAAATTAGAGGATGCTGCCATCTGACACACCTTTCTAAGGATGTAGTGTCATGTTCAAAAGTATCCTGATCCTCTTCTCATGTCAGACTAACAGTGAAATTGGTCCACACTGGAAATGTTAAATACATAAAGCAAAATTAAAGTCAAAGGTTACTTCCCTGGTTTCCCATTTGTCATCTGGTATTGGAAGACTAAATAAATCATTTTGGGATGGTTTTTAAACAGATGATGGGATTTGAAAGGGATGAGTGTTTTATATAACCTTTGGGCTCAGCTGCCTTCAGCAGGATTGCTGTGGGCAGGGAGCCAGGAAAGCAGATTCCCCAATATCCCTGTGACAGAAACACCTGGGCTGCCACAGAGCCTCTTCTCTCTTTATGAGGCATTTCAGAGTAGTTACCTGAACGGTCCTGATTTAAAGAGTACTAAAAAAAAAATATTAACTCAGACTTTGGGAGGCATGGACCAAGCAACCCAAGGCCAAGTTTCCCAAGGGTGACTCAGGAGCTTGGCACCAGCAGAGCAGTGCTGGCTTTTAGGGTGTGAGAGTTCACAAAGGGAATTGTCCCTCTGTGGTGGACACACGAGTCAGTGGCCTGAGCAGGGAACAACACCACAAAGCAAGGGATGATGGACAGCCACGTTCTCCAGCAGCAGCTCCAGGGGCACCTGCATCCCCCATCTCCTGAGCTCACACCTGAAATTTTGGGTTTGGTGGGCCCAAGGAGGTGAGCAACACATCCCATTTTAATTTGAGTTTCAGGAGAAGCGAGACAAAGAGCAGCTACAGAGTCAGTAACTCAACCAGGACCTCCAGTTCTCCTGCTCCTCTGGCTACTTCCAGCTTTCTTCCTACAAAAAGCACTTCTTGGAAATCAGGACAACACAAGCAAACCCATTCAGACAACACAAAATCAACACAAGATGTGCCTTTTATCTGAGCAGCACAGAGGATCTCACTTGTATACGTGTTCAGAAACAACTTTTGATGTGTTGAACCAAAATCCATCTACTGAGACGTGGAGCACTCAGCACCTGTCTGTACTAAGCTTATTAGAAATTAAGTCTTTCAGGATACCAAAAAGGAAATGCACCATAAAAATTAATTTTCTTTAATAGAAATGACAGCCTGAGAAGTGTTTAGATAAAAGGGAGCAATGGTGTCAGGAGGGAAATGTCTGCAGCTGTCTGAGTCTGTGAAGAGCTTCCCCAGATATATTAATACAATCACCTAACAGGTGATCAGAGGAGCAGAATTGCAAAGGCCCCCTCCAACCTCCACACAGAGCCAGACTGTCAGGATTTGCAAGAGGATACTCTGAAGTGCTCTGTGTAGCAGGAAATAGTTCCTATTGCCATTTGAAAGTGCTCTTAGGTTCCAGAGCCTCTGCCCCAGCTCGTGTTTCAGCCATCCTATGGCCCCAGCTAAGCAGCTGTATGGTGACCTGAACCACATGAATGTTTTTAAGAGTTTCAATTATAAAACAGGAAACTTTCTACTTAGAGTAACGGAAGAGAGGTTGTGGTGGAGGGTGGGGAAATACAGATCTGCTTTTCAAGCTGCCCTGAGTTCATACTGAGCAATTCCCTGCAGTGACAGCCTGCTGACCACATCCCAAGAGCTCGTGGCAGACTGGGCTCTCCTCCTCTGCCCCACTTCAGAGACTCTTGTTCCATGTCCTGCTAACCACCCTGGTCTTCAGAGAGCCCTGGTCTGTTCTCTCCATCTGCTCTGGCTGTTTCAGTACCTTCTCCACTCTGACCTCAATCAACACTGCCTATTGGTTTACTTTTTCTCCCCACCTCCAAATTTGTCTCTTTTTGGTTTAGGATGAGTACACTGGGGATGGAGGTCATTCAGAGCTACACATCCATGTCACACCCTCAGCTCAGCTCCCATGGGTGGCTGCATTCCTGGCCCAGGGTGCCACCAGGCCGTGGTGTGAACGCCTGCCAGGCCGAGCGCCGTGTGCCAGACACGCGCCCAGAGCAGCCCAGCTCTGTGTGACAGTGCCACAGCGGGAGCTGCTGCCAGCCCAGAGGTGTCTCACACCATTACCCACCTGGGAGACCACAAGGGACATGCCAGCAGTTAAAGAGTAATCTGCTAAAACCTCACCCTCTGCTCCTTGGCACTGTTTCTAACTGGAAATGCCATGCTGCTGCGCAGCGCGGGAAGGGAAATGTCTATAAAGGCAGAAAATAACCCTCTCCACCCCCTTTTCTAATATCAGATAATGACAGAATATGGTGTCATTTTAAAAAACAAACATTACAGAAAAAACTTTCATGCAAGTTTAGCAGCAACCTGAATTCACCAGAGAAGCACTGGCAATCCTTAGCAACCCTTTTGGTTTTACCACCTGTAATTATTCAGCAGGAAATTTTACACATTTCAGAGATTTGAATTTCAACAGCACCTTCCATCCAGAGATCTCCCAAAGTGCAGCTGCTGTTAGCAGAGTGAGCTCCAGGCTATCTCCTGGGATTTTACAATCAGTTTTTGCCTCATTTCACAGCTGTGGCATCTCAGCCCAAGTTAGACCAAGGCTCTGGAAGCTCAGGGACTTTCCTTTGCCAAGGTCACAGTGACAGTCCATGGCACAGCTGTGACACTGCCCTTGAGCCCAGGTCCCAGCTCTGCCCTTTAAGCACAAGAAAACTCTACTCTCCTCCATCCTTTCTGTTGTTCAGCCAAGAGCAACTGGACAAAGCAGCTGAATCCTCAGTGCTAACAACAATCTTTTATCCCTACTCTCACGTGCCCAAGTCCCAGAAGTTTGCAATTTTTAAGGGCTGATCAAATCTCACTATTCCCTCAGACTTTCCAACCACTTTCAACCTTCATTTCAGCACCTGTCACACAGACAAATCACATAGCTCACAATTTATTCTTCGTATTAACAAAGCAGTGCATTCAAATTTGCTCTCCAGGTCAAACACCTCCAATCCTAAAGCAATCCCCAAAGTCCAGTGTGTCCCTTGGTTACCTGCAAACTCTTGTCAGAGAAGTCAGCTTTATCTGTGAACATCATCACCAGAGGCATTCAGCACTGCATGGAAACCAGTTCATGCATGTGAGAGTGGAATCAAAAGTTAGCACCTGAGCTTGGCAGAAATGCAGGTTTTTCACAGCTACAGTGGTGCTTGCAATAAATGAGGCAGAGACTGCAAAAAGGCCTTCGAATTTGGTGAAAACAGGCACAGAGACACACGACCTGCCTTGGTCTATAACCTGACTGTGAGTGCTGTGCACACAGATCACCTTGTTTTAATAATTATCTCATCTGTTCCATCACACAAAGTTGAAAACTCTCTCAAACAACTTCTGCCACAAGCTCCATGTGATTTCTGCTTGCCACCACCTCAGGAAGGGGAAGATGAGCGCTCCCAGGCAGGGTGATGCAGTACAGCTCTGAGACTGCTGGGAGGCAGCTCCAGAGCTTGACAGGTCATTTAGGCCCTAGAAAGGCACAGAAAAGCCCAACTGGCTGTCTTCACCCATCCCTGCCCTGTGCACGGACACCAAAGTGCAGCCTCATGTGAACTCAGGACAGCTGTTGCTGCCAGCTCTCCTCTGCTGAGCTTCCAGCACTTTGATGCAGAAAAGAAAGGAAATGAGCATGGGGTTGGCAGCACTTTCCTTTTTCACCTCACTTTCAAAAGCCATCTCCATCAGCTCCAGCCTTTCATCTGCACAATACAGCCTGAACTCAGCAAACCCCTTCATATTAGTGATGGGCAGAGAGAGAAAAGCTCTCCATTTCCTGGCAGGACAACAAGGATGCTCCCTCGAGGAAGGAGAGGTTTGGGGTCCATACCTAGAGCAGCTCAGACTGGAGCTCTGAGCTCAGGACTCTACCAGCTTTTGGGGCAGTCTGAGAGCCTTTTACTTAACATAAAGAGGAAAAGAACTGAAAGTCTCCTCCAGAAAGTGCTTTGCCTTAGTGCTTCAGACCAGGTCACTGATGTGAGATGAGCACTCCAGTCTCTATGCATACACTGATTTATTTCTTTTTAATTCATTGCTTTGTGTTTACACACTGAGCTTATTATAATTACATGTATTATGTGTTATATGAATATATTATTGTAATACCTATTAACAAAGAACATAGTTCAAACCACCAAATTAAAAAAATACGTCATTCCTGCAGCTCTTACATAGGTTTAAAGTACCCCTCTTATCAGAGCATATCTCTGAGCATTGAAGCCACAGCTCCTTGATGCTGGGAACAAGGAGTTACAGGCAACAGCAGGGAGCAGAGAGAGCACAATAGATCCCACTTAGAATCATAGGTTGGAAAAGACTTTTAAGATCATCAAGTCCAACCATCTGTTGGCTTCTCTCCCTTCATCCCTGTGAGAGGACTCTTATCCTGGGATGACAGACCAAGTCTCCACGTCAGAATTGCAAGTGAAATGCCTCCCCCAGCCTCTGCAGCAAGAGGCAGCTCAGAGGAGTTCTAGTTTTCCTTTCTGCACCAGTGGAGAACAGCTTCAGTTTGCCAAAGTATATCACATTTCCCAATAAAATGGCAGTTTGCAAAATAATTAACAGCCATTAAAATTCCCCATTAAGTTTTGCCACTAGCAACAGCAGGACCATTCTCCTCCCAGCAGCAGTGAAAACTCTGCTTATTTCTGTAGTAAACCCAGTGTTGTTAATGAGCCATTTTATATTTTATCCCATCCTGTTTGTTTCTGAAAGCTCCCTCACCAGCAGATCCCTCTTATCAGGGAGTTTTTCATTACATAATTAACACTACAGGAGCCTGAGTGCCATGGACCACCTTTGAGCTGTCACAGTGCAGGAATGGTGACATCCATCTTCTGGGCTTGAATGGCAGACTGCCCTGTGCTCACTGCACACCTGTACTCACCCCTTACAACGAGGAGTAAAGGGGGAGAGAGCCTCCTTACTCTCTCCTGCCATGCTGCTTGAGGAGAGCAGACTATGTGATCAAATTAACTAAAATAACCCAAATTTTGAACATTAAGACAAGAGGAAATCCAGGCTCCAGCTCTGCATCATCCCCCATCAATTCCACACTCTAATATTTTGACTTGAACATTTATAGGAACAACAAAATGCTTCAAGTAGCTCAGCCCACCTTGGTAAGTTCATTAGAGTAATTAATGCTGAAGTGGCTGCTTACTGCTCTGCTGACAGCACTAATTACAGGTTGCAGAGGTGGATCCCAGTGACAGCAAAGGGGACCAGGAGCTGGCAGGGAAATGGGCAGATGTGCAGCCCTGTGCCACCCCTGGGGCTGGACCCAACACACCCCTGGTTCCTCCTGCTTCTAACCCCAAAATTCAGCATCTTCTGCTGTTTTTCTGCAGACCAATACCCAGCAGAAGAGACCTGGAGCATCCTCCTAAACTCCTTTTTGAGAGCAAGCCCTTCATTAACAGGAGTAGGGCTGGCTAGCCAAGGTGACAGGGCCCTTACAGACCCTCACAAGGACAGCAATCCAAGTGTTCTGGTTCCTGGAGACATCATGGACCATTTAATCTCCTGTGGACCATTTAATCTCCTGTGAAATGAAGTGGGAGGGTTGTACTCTCTCTCACTACACCAGGGGTATAACCTTCCTCACACAAGAAGTCCTGTCCTGAAGGCATGGGCAGAGACCCCCACATGCTCAGTGTGACTTGTGCCAAGAGCACCTGTGTCTGTTTTGGGAGATGCAGGAGATCTGATCCTCATTGCTAGATCTGTGGTCAAGCACAAGATCCCTCCCCAGCTGTTTTTGGTTCACCTTTGTCTGAGAAAAACACAGGCTTAAAGAAAATTATTATTTTTCCAGTCAGTTGTTCGTAAAAAATGCTTTTGATATGTTTCCAATATTTCACAGGCTGAGGCAATCCCACTCCAACCCTCCATCAGCACCCAATTAATGCTACAAGAGAGAAATCCTGTTTCTTTCTGTTCATCTGATCACAAGGAATCATTCCCAGGGAGAGGAGCCCACCCCACCAGGAGCATCCAACGAGGTCTGGATCTCACAAGAGCAGCTGCAACCAGTACAGTTGTATAATGGAAACCTGACCTACAAACCCTGAACCAATTTCTAGTTGTTCCCCTTTGAGAAGTGAGCACGTGAAGGCTGCACACATCTCCTGCCCTGGCTGCTGCCACCTCCCACAGCTGTAATCCCAGCTTGGCTCCACATCCCAACAGGACTGCTACCTCTCCTCCATCCAGCATAGCTGGGAGGAAGAGAACCACCAGCAAAAAGTGAGTTAAAAATTGGCCCTGGTTGCATACATTGCATCATCTGTGCCACCTACAGCTCAGGGATGGACGTGGTTTGGTGGCCAAGCTCTCCACACATCACCACCCACTTCTGGGGTGAAGGACACACAAAGGACCAGCTGGGCTGCCTCTCCCACCGAACAGGGCACCAGCAGCACTGGAGCAAGGCACCATTCCCCAGCACACACATCCCTCACGGAGCAAACAGCCTGCTCTGGGGACAGAACAGCTCTGTGGGCTCAAAGGACCAAGGTGACAACCAGGTGACACAGAGAGGTTTTGGGACAGACAGCATTAACCTCTTTGCTGCTGGAGCCTTGCTCTCCAGTGCAACCCCACCTCCTCAGGAGGGCTCTTTCCCTACACAGACCCAACAAACCAGATTGGTTGGAGGTGTTTTGTGCCTGTGATGCACAGCAGCATTAAAGGCATTAAGAAGAAGAATATATTGCACCAGAGAGTCTAACAAATAATGCACCCATAAAAGCAGAGATGAAAGCTCAGCACACGCAGGCAAATCACAGCAGCAGGGAACTGCAGAGTCACCCTGGGAAGGGGACAAGAGGCAAGACAAAGCCATCTCCTCCTCCACCCCAGCACCAGGACAGCCCTGGTCAGATGGGAATTTGGACAGACCTGAGCCCCAGAGCAGCTCAGCAAGATGCACAAACCTTCCCTTGGTTTCTTCTCTGCAGTAAAATTCCAAAAAGCATTAAAAGGAGGTTCTTCAAAGGACTGTGAAAGGAACAGGAGCTCTCATAAGGAGGTCCTCACACTGTCAGCAGTTTTGAGATGCTTTGCAACCACCTGATCCCTCCTTCCCCATGAAGCATATTTAAATCAAGGAGTTTCTCCAGAGAGTGGACTAGATTTGAATGACAAAGTTTCCCAGCTCCCTGGCTGGAAATCCCTTCTTTTCCTACAGTCTTGGTGAAAATAAGGAGAAGTTTGATGGACAGGAGCCAGGCTATGCTGACCCACTGACCAGTCCTACTTGGCCACACTCCTGGGCCAGCTCCCACGTGCCCATGCCACACAGGGTACAGTATGTCCCCTCACAGATGACACTGCCCTCTCACAAGAAAAATAGCTGGATAAAAGCTGCCCTGTCGGACTTACCCCAAGAGAAAAGCCAGCCCAGGCTGCAGTCAGGAAGGGGCTACATGAGCCACTTGGGAAGATGCTCCTGCACTCCCACCTGCCTTTCCAGCGGGCAGTTTGAGCATGCCACAGACAGCAGGAGCTCAGTGAGAGAGGTTTGAGCCATCACATGGAACCACAGTGGATAATAACTCACTAAACACCCGATTTTACTTAATGACTGTAGCAGCAGCTTCATAAAAGGTGGGTGATTCCAGAGGCACCCGGTGCTTTGCTGCTGCTCCCAGCCACAGGAAGCACAGCCAAGCCCCACAGCAAGGCAGGAACACTGAGATTTCCCCCAACTGCTCTTATCTTGTCTCACAGTACTGAAAACTGGGACCTATTGAGAGCAAACAAACAAGCCATGGCATTCACTGAACTCTGCTGTAAATCACGTGCAGGGACAGGCTCTTCATGCAGGAGTGACAAGGAATATGTGTCTGCAATGGTTTTATGGCACATCAGCATAGAAAATGGTTTTATGTCCCCAAAAGCAGGTGATTAAAATTCCAAGATGTCACAGATTTTAATCCTGAGCTAATTTTTCCTCTCTTCTATGCTGCATCACCGCTATCAAGAGAGCAGAACTCTCAAAAATCAGATGTCCTGAAGCTAGAGTACATGAAAATTATGTTTTCTACAGCAAATCAGTTCAACAGAGGCTCAAGAAAATATGATTCATAATTAGTGTTTTCTTTTTGGCAGCTAGTAGCAATTGTCTTCTCCTTAAGCCTAGTGCATTTGCCAATTTAAAACTAATCTGTCTAAAAATGAAACAAAACATCTGCCAAAAAATTCCCAGTGAATATTGGTTAAGATTTACAAAATTCCACAGCAGAGTGTCACCTGCTACAGCATCAGACAACTAAACAGTAATTAGGGTAGAGCTGAGACAGCCTTGTGGAAAGAGCCATCAGGCAAATGGAAAATGGATGGGAATAGCTAAATCAGTTTAGATTTCCTTAACAGAGGTAGATCAAAAGAAAACTAACCCGATTAGGAGAGAGAGAGACACTGATCCAGATTCATGGAGCAAAGCAGAACAGCTGTAAAGTGATATTTATGCCTGTTTTCCTTTCCAGGGCTGCATAAAGCATCAGCATGTACCAGTAGATCTGGCCCAGATTTATGGGCTAAGGGTAGACCCTTTTAAACAAGGACAGCTTCTCTTCTCCAGTTTACTTTCCCAGTTAAGCAGCTGTCCAAAAAAAAAAAAAAATTAAAATAGGCCGTTAAAAAAAGGCCTCCCAAATTCAATTAAATAGAGTAGGTGATAGTCAGTGCCTACTGGCAGTGCCATTCTCCCTGCTCGGGGCACCTTGTCCTGGTTGCAGCAGGCCAGGGATGCATTGCCAGAGCCCAGCTTTTGGCACAGCCAGTTCCAGACAGCACCAGATCTGGTGCCAGCACTGGCTGTGGCCAGGCACAGGTCCCTGAGCATCCTGCTCTGAGGATGCAGGCCGGTGTGGCTCCGTGGTTCCTGACACCAGGCAGGGCACCCCAGTGCTGCTGTTGGGATGCTGCAGCACGGAATATTGCAGGAATACAGCACAGCCCCCGGAGCACCGTGCCTGCCTGCCCAAGGAAAGACTGACACAGAGCCTGGTCCCTGCCCCAGCCATCACCTCCTGCAGCAAACCCTCTGCTACACCGAGCTGCCACCACTGCTGTCCAGGGGCTCATTTCAGCTCAATGCAGCTGCTCAGTGACTTTCTGGCTGCCCGGGCTCCTCATTAGCCACCCCCAGCACCCTGTGCCATGCCCAGCACAGCCACAGCCTCCTCCTTAGCCCCAGGGCAAGTGCCTTTGCAGCAACACCCACCCGCTGCCAGCGTAAAAAGCTCCATGAAGCCGCTCCTGCTGTCCCCAAACCCCACGGGAACCACTCACTGCCCAGAGATAATGCCAGCACAAAAGCTCCCTGCCACCAGCAGTCTCAGAGAAGGCCAGCCTGACTGTGTCCCCGCATGCTCTTGGCAGCCCCGCTGCTTTCCAGAGCCGTGCGTGTCCCAGGGGATGCGTGAGCACAGGTACACAGCTTATTTCCAAAGCAAATACTCTCCCAAGCCTGTGACACTTTCCTTCAGGTTAAACACCTATGCCCCCAAGGCAGCGTTTCACACCATCACTCTACACCACACGTTGTGCCCAACCTAAAGAGGTTTTTGTTGCTGGGGAGGCTGTCCCAGAGCCGGGGCAGGCTGCACCACTCACCCTGCTCTGACAGCGACACCTCCAGCCTCCCTTTCACCTACTCCACAAGCACTTCCACCAGCAAACCCTCTCACGGCTCCATGTCTCATCCTCCTGGCTTCTACCCCAGCTGTGGAGAGAATTCAGACATCCCAACAAGAGCAAAGGGATGCCCATAATAGAAGAGCCCAAAGTCCTCTCATATTTTAGTGAGAGATAAACACGGCTGAGACTTTGCACGAGTCCCACCAAACCTCCACATTCCTGCATGTGTCAGATGCCACCTGACACCTCCCAAGGAGCTGATACTGCAGTGGGTGTTATTAGGATCTAACATAGAAGCTGTTTTGGGAAAGGGCAAAACCAACTTTGCCCACTGCAGTACCAGTAAACACCTTTGTGCCCTCCAGTCCCAGGATCCCTGGGTGGGCAAGGTGTTATTTTCATGTCCCAGTCACACAGGGACCAGTGCTGGGCTCTGAACCCCACCACTCAGCCTGCTGGCTTTTGAAGGCCTCTCCAGGTGGGGCATCTCAGGATGCTCCATGCAGAGCTCCTAGCAGAGGGTACAGCAGAGACAGGACAGCTGACAAACGAGGACACAGCCACGAGCAGCACGGGACAAGGAGGAGCTTTGAACACATCTGAGCAGCTCAGTGGGTAGGTAAACAGGATCCCCACTTCTTTCCTGTTCCACAGCTGGAAAACCCACAGGCCCTTCCTGCAGGAAGGGAAGGAGGAGGGTGGGGAGCCCACAGCACTGGGGTCAGCTTCCAAAACTGGGAACTGGCTGTCCCAGGGAACCACTCCTCCCCATGGCACACACAGGATGTTTCCACTGCTGCTGGGAGCTCCTGGTTCTGATCAGGGTGATCCCTGAGGACTCAAAATGCCATGTCAATATATTTTAATACCGTGGGGCAGTGATGATTGTAGTGCTCTGTACAGCAGCATCCAGCAGGAAGGAGCTGAGTGTTCTTCACGTGGACTCTGTATCCTGTGGAGCACAGTGCTTCAGGTGACCCAACCAAACTGACTGCAATAAAGGCAAAATACCCAAAATCTTTAGAGGTCTGTGCCAAAACGCTCAGGGATCCACAGGAAGCCCCCAGTCAGTGGTAGCTGAAGGTGCTCCTACCAGAGCTTGGCCCAGGACAGCTGAGTGAGCAGGTGTTTGTGGAACCTTTGAACCCCACGAGAATGACACGAGGATCCAGCAAAGGCAGGTGGCCACACCTCTGGTTCAGCATCCTTGCCCTGCTCTGGGCACAGCTCCTTCCACCCCTACCTGCAATCCAAGCTGTCAATCTCACCCCACAGGAGAAAAACCAGTCAACAAATATTGCCCTTGAGCTACAAGACAAGTCTCTGGATGTAAGCAAAGCAAGAAACATTTCCTGTTCACTTGTTCCCCGTGGGGTAACTGACAGATCAATGCTGCAAACATTCCCATTACTGAACACATGGCAAATCCTAGAGCACTGATTGAGACTATGCAAGGATGGCCCAAGTCTTGAATTAATGCTACAGATCCAGTGCTGACCTGTACTCAGGTGACACCTTTCCTGGCTCTGAAGAGTGATAGAAAATTGCCACAAATGAGAGTAATTTGGGTCAGGGGACAGAGCAGCAGCTTTTTCATAGCTATTTCACAACAGCATGATTGAAGTTATATGAAATAAATTTCCTATGAAAGCACATGGAATCCTGCTTAGGTGCCCTTTCAGATGAAATTTTAACTCAGTTGCCCTTCTAATAAAAGCAAAATGGACTTCCAGCACCTCTCCATGACCCACTGTCGCCTCCCAAACCAGACATGCTGTGGTTTTGGCACAGCATCCAGCAGCAGGTTGGAAGCTGGCTGGTTACAGCATAGACTAGAATTTCAGGTCACATTCAAGCCTTGCATCACTGTTGTGACAGCATCAGCTTTAGGAGGAAAGAAACCCCTGTGATAACTGCCTGACAGGCAGGAGGATGTCACTGCAGATCCACAGGGACTGTCCTCCTTCACTGGAGCTCTGGCTCTTTCTAACACCTGCTATTTCAGGCTGTTACACCAAAATTTTAATTAAAACAAGAGGCCCATTTAAGCTCCCACGGAGCCCTGCTCTAGCCTTGCTAATTAAAGACAAACTGACAGGATCTGAAATGATAAAATAAACCAGGTCTGAAAAGTTTGAGAGGCACAGGACGAGTCTGAGCTCTAAGTAGGTTGAAGCTTGCTCTCCCTGGGAGCACTGTGTGCTGTCCAGCCCCAGGTTCCTAAGGGAGGTCCTGCTCTCTGTGGAGCTGATGGGCTCTCCAGAGGGTTAATCACAGCAGCCCAGCTCAGATCTCACCTGTCTTCTCTGACAGCACATAAGAGCTGAAGCCAACGCTGGCAGACAGATACAGGATGCTCTCCCCATGTCCCCAACATGAGTGGGATGGCTGCTCTTAACTGCAGGGTCACTGCTCCTTTCCAGCCCCAGGAGGCTGAACTAGGATAGATTTCCAGGTGAATTCATTGTCCCAAGTCACTGGGCAAACCACAAACAGCCTGCAGCAATGAAACCTTGGTGCAGCAGAACTGCTCCGTTCCTGTGCAAGGAGTTTGTACTTTTCATTCAACATTACTGAACAGAGTAAAAATTTGCTGTTATTGATAAGGATGGATTTGACACAGAGAATCCTTCAGATCAGATCATTTAAAAGACCATGAATACACCAAGCCATCGTGTCTCAGTCCTTATCATTGCAACCAGAACCATGGAAGTGTCAGCACCTCACCTCTAACCTTTGCTGCTCCAAATGGAAATACTCTGATGGTGCCACAATCTTCCCCACCCACTCAAAACGTGGATGTGTCCAGACAGATGCAGGTGTAACACAGGAGAAAACAGAAGCTGTGTGCAGGTAACTCTGCCATGGACACCATCAGCTGCCAACCAGGCTAAAACAGGGCTGGTGCAAGCAAGGAGAACCGTGTGACAGTGCTCAGAGGTTAATTCCTGCTCTAGTCTCCCTTTTTTAGAGGTGACCTCTACAGCAGTAGCCCTTAGGACAAAAAAATGTGAGTGTTGTTTTTGTTTGGTGAGTGGGTTGCTTGGGGTTTTATTATGGAGGAGGATTGTGGTTTTTTTAACTAATGGGATTTCTCTTGTCAGCCCAGGTAAAGGCAGACAAAGATAAATGAGACTTTGGAAGTTTCCAGCTACATTTCAGAGCTTGATGCTCTTACACTCAAGGCAGGAACTTTTTGCCACTTTGAAAGCAAAGCCCACACAGCAGACAAGACCACCAGGGAAATGTGAATTAAGGCCTAGCTTGAAAACCTTGGCCAAACTGAGAAATGCTGCAAACTGTTATAAAAAGGTATTCAGAGCAGGAGAAACACCCCAGAGTAACTAAAGCCCATTTCCCACATGAGTGGCATTTGCAGCCAGCCTACCTCACACTATCCAGGGATCCCAGAGGCCAAATCCAGCAACAAACAGTTGCAAATTGCAGGGACCTCAGTGGAAACTGCATCTGCTTGCTGGGAGCTGCACATGGGCTCTTGTTCCCCGAATTAAAAGGGAGTGCAAGGTGCTTGATTGCATCTTGGCTCTTGATTACAAATGCACCAGCAGCCAGAATTAAACAGTTGGCTTCCTGGCCTATTTAGCATCCTTTAGTGCTGGGTTAGAGGGTGGGCAAGGCTTAGGGGATGTTTTTATATACCATCATTCTGATTTTTTTTTTTAATTTTATTTTTTCTCCAGACATTTGCAGTGAATGATAACGTTTCCCTAAGATCTGGCCAAGCTCCAGAGGAAAAAACAAGTAGTGGAAGTGTCTGTAGAAGCAGCTCTGCACTAGGCTATAAGGCACTGCCTGAACCAGCTGCCATAGCAACTGCTATTAAAGAAAGAATTAGAGCATTCTTCACGGAAGTAGGAAAACTCCCAGTCAATAAGTGTAAGGATGAGATGCAAAGCAAAAAAAAAAAAGGAGGATAAATATAAGCAAGTAGGAAAAATATGCACAACTGAATGAGAAGCAGGGCTACTTGCACAGGTAGATGTGCTCTGGTGTTGTGGAGATGCCTATAAATACACTAAGATACCTAACTCTACCCTCATTAGCAAGCATTTTAGATACAGTTGATCCTGCCTTGGGGCAGGAGGTGGATTACATGACCTCCTGAGGCCCTCTCAACCTCTATTTTCCATGATTCTAGGAGGGAGAAATCTACACCAGCTGAGCTCAGCTGGCCTCACTCCAGAAAGGCAGGAATTTAAATCTGGAAAAAAAATAGATTTAATCCACTTTTCAAGTTCTCCTTGACCAGGAGAAAGGGGCAGAAAGCAGAGGCTGCAACCATAGCTTAGAGGCAAGTTCTTTCTGGCAGGAAATGCATTTTCTGCTGTACCAGGGGTAAAGCAGCAACATCAGGCTTCACCCTGCAAGAAGGATTCACCCCCAAAAGTATTCATTTCCCCACCAACATTCATTGGCAAAGAACAATCAGACACGTGGCTGCAGACCTGTGGTTTTGGCTGTGGGTTGTTTTGCAGGGGGGTGTTGTACAAAACACACTTGAAAACAGAATGATGCTGCAAAAAGCCAGGAAGCTCTCGGGAGCAATCAGGCTCGTGTCCTACATCCCCTGGAAGAGCTGGATCAGACCCCACAGCACAGCAGGACAGAGCCCTGGCTCCCAGAGCTCACAGCCAAGGAGAGAAAGCAGACAAAATTTCACTCTGGGTTGTGCTGCTGAAGGCACCAGAGGCCCCCGACAGAGCTGCTGTTTACACTCTCCGATTCCTCACTACTGGAGTGGGACAAAATATTGGAATAAATCACGTGACACTCCATCTTCTTCATGTGGAAAAGCCTATTCTTTCTTCAACACCTCATTTTATACTCTTTTTACAGAACTTGTGTGCAACTGTAATTGGTTAACAGTTTTCTTGCCAATTACTCTATTGGTTAGTATATTCTAACTCTCTGTTCTTAAATTGTTTACGTATTTTCTTCACTGATTTTCCTGGGACAGATTGAATGTTTATGTAGGTGCTAGCTGTTTTTCACCCAGGAATAGATTGTTATGTTAACGAACTGTTCATACCAGGATTGTTTTCGCATGGGAACTTGCAAAGTGCTAGCTGCACTTAGAAGAAATGACAGGCCAGCCATCCATCTAACAGAGCAGGCCTGATTTTATGAGGCTTTTCTTTTACAATTTTTCTACCTGACTGCAACAACAAAGCACAGGGTGATCAGAGCACAGGAAACAATATCTGGAAGGCAGCCAGGCAGGCAAGAAACACTCTGCCTGCAAGAAAAAAACCCCATGTCCCATTTCCTGGGGCAGGGACCTGGCTGGGCTGTAGTGCCAGGCGTGCCAGCCGTTATCCCACTGAGCAGAGCCAGGAGTGCTGCTCCCAGTGCTCCATCCCACCACAGCCGTGCCTTCCCCCCTCCCCACAAGGCAGGCTGTGGTCCCCTCAGGAGAAAACACAAGGGCAACCAAGCTGGGGAGTTCCAGGCTAGAAAGAGCCACTGACATGTCAGCAAGTGGCAGCAGACTTGGGAGTGCTGGCTGTGACATTTGGCAGCTCTGTGGACACCAGGAAACGAGCAGGCATGCAAGGCTGCCTCCACGTCACAGGAAGCAGAGCAGCCAGGACAGGGAAGGGACAGGTTAAATGCCACTGATTTAGCACCTGTAGGCAGGGACATCTCCAGGCACCTGGCTGAATTAAGGTCCCATTGATAATCTGCCTTGGGCTTACAAAAGTCTGACGTTCCTGGCGAAGGCGGCCGCTGCATCCTGAGCCCTCCCTGCCGTGATTTGGCCGGGCAAGGTTTGAGAGCAGATGGTGACCTTACATATCCTACCTACTGCACCTTGCAGCACAGCCTGAGGAGCTCCAGCCTCTCCTGCCTATTGCCCAGATCTCCTTTGGATGCAGAACACTCCTCACACACGACCACATTAACACCATTGACAACACCAGCAAACCAAGGAAATGTCCAGTTTGTATTAAGTGCACATGCAACCAAGGAGACATTGAGTTTCTCCTCCAAAACACACTGTAGCCAAATGTTGGAAGATGATTAAGTGATTTAAGCTACCTCTTGTAAGAAACAAAATCTTGGCAACAGTGATTGGCCAATCCCTGTTTGATTAAAACCCCTTAAACCCAAACAGACCATTCTTACTGGCAGGACAAGCAGTTTGAATCCAATGTTTATTCATTACCCTGTAATCCTATTACAAAATACACCAGAAATATTTTCAGTGGTATCAGAAATAGTAGGAGGTAGAACACATGTAAAAGCCAGAAAATGAAATTATGTGGAAGTGACCAACTTTTGAGAAATAAAAGAAGTATTTCAACTTCAAACTTTTTTGCTTCAAGAAAAATGGTCAAATGAATTGTTGAAGTTGACTCCAGATGTGGGGAGGGAGAGGGCCTCATCCCAGGAAAACCTTAGGTGGACTTTCAGTGTTAATTTTGAGACAGGAAAGTTGGCATTTGAAGCTCTTATGGATATAATTTCCCCACTTGATTGAATTTCAGAGAGTGGGGGGAAAAGAAATTTTAAAAATATTTACTTATGTCTGTTATGACAACAGACAAAGTTGCTGATTCAATATTGCTCATGCTCCCAGATGCCTCTAGTTAGCTGCCATATGCAAATCACCCCACGTTGGCACCACATCCAAATTGCATGAAAAAGCCAAGTTAAAATGTGGCCAAATATGTGAATCTGCTTTTGGAAGACATACCAACCCCCATTAACAAAATTAACAAAATTCATCATTGCCAAGGCTCCCACATGCAGCTTCCTAAAGAGGACAGCTCTCATTTCCACACCCAGTGAGTTTAAAACTCGAGAAATGCCTTTGTTTTTGAAAAGAAACTTTTAATTTCCAACTCAAACCATTCCCAAATACCCAGATATGCACTCAGACTGATGGTGATAAGAGATCTTTTCTTTTCAAAGCCCTTCAAAGGGCACAAAACCCAGGGGAAAAATCTTCTCAGACAGATAAATGCACTTATTCACAGACTTGGACACAGGAACCCCGTGAAAAAAAGCTTCAGGAGATTAATAATGTGGGTGGAAAATTAAGGCACCTCATAAAGGGTTTGAAGTAACGAGGGAACGGATCACATCAGCTTGGAAAGGTTAAAGAAAGCAATTTATAGACACTAATTAGGGCCTCTTTTAAAAGTGCCTTTGCAAATGACAAGGTTGGGTTTATTCCAGAGAGGTGCAAAGGCAGCGTGGTCGGAGCTGCTTGGGGATGTTCCCCAAAGGGTGCACGAACCATGCTGGGCACCATGGCACAGGAACAGGAGATCTGGGATGGCACAGAGGGAAGCAGGGGGGATGTGTTGATAGGAATAAGTTGCTTTCTCCCCAGGGAAATCTTCCCCACACAGTGAGCTCCAAGCTTACGCCCTCTGCTCTGTCACTGGGAATGGTTTTGCCGAACGCCAAGTCCAAGGTCACCAAACCTGAGTTTTCCTTCACTTTCAGGCTCACCAGCCTTAAGGATCTGCATGGTTAAACTCCTGCAGAAGCTGCTTTATGCAACACTCTGGCTCTGGTAAGGTTTTGCTTGCAGGATGGAGTGCCAGGAGGTGGGAGCTGAAGGACTCTGCAGCGATGCCATCGCCGGGGGCTGTGGGTGCCTGTGGGAGGCAGCTCTCATCTGAGAGCAGGAGAAACCAGGGCACCTCTGGCACTGCTGGAAGGTGAATCAATCCTTGGGGTCCCTACTTCTCTGCTGGCTCCTTGAAGGAGCCCAGCTCACCCTGAAGCCAATGCCAACACCTGCAGTTTGTGTCACTGAAGCAGGAGCTCCCACTGCAAACAGCCCAGGTGTGCAAAGGGAGTTCCAGACAGCAAATGCCACATATCTGTACAAGCAGCCACTTTACTCACCTCTGGGATCTGTTTTTTTCAGTTTACAGAACACCAGCCTGTCTCCCCATGCTCTGGGGCTACTTTTAGAAAAGCTCAGTGATGCAGAAAGACCTGGACATGACAGCCCTGGCTGCTTTTGGGGACGAGGTGCTGCCCTGGGAATGGCAGGACCAGCCTCCTCTCCATGGTTTCAGTCCATCACCTCACAGAACAGACTCCAAGGGGCACAGCCCTCAGCAATTTCTTATCTTCTCAAATCCTTTGCAATCAGTAGAGTATCTCATAAAGCATTCCTTTATTGCATTATAAAGCAACTCCTTCGCAGCCATCAGAGCAGCCCAGAGGCTGCATGCAGCACCACACTCCATGTAAGCTCTGTGTGGGCTGAGGGTCCTCCCTTTTGCACCATCCCTTTGAAACCAGCTTGGATTGAGCCCAGAGCCGAGTGGGGACTTGAGCATATTTCCACTTGAAATGGTGATGGTGTGTGGTGCCCCTCCCCAGCCCTCCCAGAGAGGAGCAGGGACCAGGCCCAGTCTGGCAGCTGGGAGTGCTCTGGTCTCCCACCTCAGAGCTCACCCATGAGCTGTCTGGGGCTATCCCAGCTTGCCAAACCGAAGGTCCAGGCAGCACCCTGCAGGCCAGGGGCACTGCTGCCCTCAGTCTGGGGTCACTGCCCGTCCCCTCGCTGTCCCCAGCGCGACTGTGAGCTGACATCTGCCACCAGCGTGTCTGCAGTGTGCTCCCTACCCCCTTCTGTCAGCAGAGATCCAAAGGAGCTTTTAATAGCAGCTTGTTTGTAAAACCTGGGGTGTTTTGACAGATCTGTTGCAGAAGATGAGAGGAACAAGCAGACAGGAGCCATCACCCCTTTGCAGCTCCTGCCCACCCTGGGGCTGATGGTCTCCAGGAGCCTCTGCCTTCAGTCCTGCCTGGCCACCACACTGAGACCATGGAACCACAGAACAATTTAGGTTGGAAAAGCCCTCCAGGATCACCTCCAGCCATTCTCCCAGCACTGCCAAGGCCACCACTAAACCATGCCCCCAGGTGCCACACCAATGCATCTTTTAAATCCCTCTAGGGGTGGTTACTCAACCACTGCACTGGGCAGCCTGTGCCAGGGCTGGACAACCCTTTGGGTGAAGAAATTTTTCCTAATAACCAATCCAAACCTACCCTGGGGTGCAACTTGAGGCCATTTCCTCTTGCCTTTCACGTGTCACAGTAGCTCTCTCAATTACACCTGGGCAAGAGGCAGGCAAAGGACAGTGAAAGCAGCATGTCCAGGACCTCAGGACCCCTGAAGAGCAGGGCTGGGTTCTGTACTCACCAGCTCCATCCTACAGCACTTGACTACCACCTCAGGAGGTGGTCATACACACCACAGCCTCAGACATCATCTGGAAAAAGAGCCAACTCAGTACCTAACTCTGCTTTCTCCTCCCTGATTTCATTGCACAGCACCTGCCACCATCCCCTCTCCCACTCTGGGGGTGAGAATGACAAAATAAACAGAAAAGTCACAAGGGATGGAAATGGCACAGCCCAGCCCAGAGGCAGCTCAGAGGTGACACGTGCCAGCTGCGCCCCCAGCTCCAACCTTCCTCACACTGACTTATCAACTTCTTAATCATTTCTATTTCACCTCCTCCTCCACATCCTACACGGAAACAAAAGATGATTCATATATCAATATAATCACCTGGGACCTCCAAAAGCCCACGAGTTCCCGCACTTCCTTGATAAGGAATTTTGCCAGTTTGGCACCTGGGTTTGACTCTGTCCCCTCCTCCCTTTATATTGGTCCCACATCACAGAGGGGGCAGAGCTGGCACAGAACCTGCCCACACGCTACTTTTAGGACTTAAAATTGATTGAGCACAAAACAAATTCACTGTAAAAACTTGATGCATCTGAAAAATCCAGCTACTTGGGAAGCACCTGTGCCCTGGGAACACTGTCCCTTGTCCTCTCCACAGGGTGGGGAGATTGATTTCCTGTCAGCAGGGAAGTGGCTTTGTAACATTTGGGTTTTATCACCAGCACCACCTTGGAAAGAGCAGCTGCTGGTTCAAGCCCACAACCTGGGCTGGCCCACAGAAAGAGGTGAACAGGATTACGGTGCCAAAAAAGACCTCCAGCGATGGATTTTCCCTTACAGGAGGAGAAGAGTGAAGCTGGGAGCTGAAAGCTCAACTCTGCAGCTTCAGCAGGGAAGTATCCATATCCACATGTGGTGCAAGACCACTGTCCCCAGGACCCTGCCACCAGAATACTGGTGTCACAGTCTGAACACATGCCAGCTCGCTGCCCTCAGGGAGCTCAGCCATCCTTCACCAGGGCCCTGATCACAAACACCTCCACCATTCCTGCCTCCCTCACAAAATGAGAAAGTGTCTGGAGGACAGACAGTGAGGAGCTTTCCTCCTTCCAAACAGCCCAGATCCCAAAACAGAAAGAGCTGAAAGCAAAACTACAAGGCTGGGCCTGTTGCAGACCCATCACACCCCCCAGCCACAGTGCTGAGCAGAGGCACCAGCACCAAAAGGAAGATGATGAAACTCTCATCATCTGTCCCAATGCTGTGACCTGTCACTGGCAGCTGAACAGCTGGTATGAAACCCAAACCACAACCTGCCAATACCTGCCAGCACAGGCAGAGGTGGTACAAGTCACAAACCTGTCCCCTCAGCAATGCCAGCAGTCACAGCTTCACAGCTGGCTTCACTGTTGGAGCCCTCCTGGCTCAGAGTGAGAGACATGGGGCCACTGAAGCAGAGAGCTGGAAAGAGCTATGAAACCTCTAAAGCAAGGAAGGAACAAATAAACCCTGCAGTTCTGGGGCATTATCACAGGTCTGCTGTCCCAGGGCGGTCACAAATGCACAAAGAACCAGAGCCAAGGCAGGGCTTGGCAAATGACAGTGCCCAGGCAGGGTCACCACTGTCCACGCTCTGTTTCCAAACAGGAACAAAACACACACTCACAAGGACAAGTTACAGTGCAGGAAAGGCTTGCTCAGAAACAGGGACATGACTTTGGGGAGATTCTTCACGAGACAAGACAAGGTCCTTGCCTTCCACCCACGTACCAGGCAAGGATACACTGCCTCTTGTAGAGGGTGCTGGAAACAAGAGCAACATTCTCTAGCAGAGATGCTCTACTGGCCAGGTTTCCTAAGCACCCTCCTCTGCCATACCAAAGGACCAGAAGGATCACACCAATTTTGCTGCCTTGCAGAGCACCAACCCCAAAGGCTGCTCCAGCTCTCCTGCAAGAGATAGATTTACTCCTCTGCAGAGAAGCACTCTCTGGCTCCCCAGAGCTCGCAGGTTTTCCCCCTTGCTGTGCTGAGGCTAATAGTTATTGACTTTTAGACATATTTTTTCCTCCTCCCTTCAGATTTTGTAGCAGAAGCAAAGCACTTTCATCCACTTAGAAATGGTGCAATTAAACCAATTTCGGAACAATTTGCAGTTCTGTTCTTCAGGAAGCACTAAGCAAAGCCGTGCTTCCCAGTATTTTGGGAAAAAATTCATACCTTCACATAGCTCTGAATCCATGCCCTGGAGCAGGGAAGCTGAAGAGATTTACACTGACATGTAAATCCCTGCGACAGACTCCTCTAAAACCACTGAGAGGCACACCCAGAAGGCAAGGAAATGTTTCACACCTCCTGTAAGTAGGAAGTGTGAGAAGAGATGAAAACTGCCTTCCTTCACCCAAACCTCAGTCACAATTCCTGCCCTATCCTGGCACTCATGCACCCACTCCTGATGCCAACCAAGGTAACGCTGGTGTCACACGAGGCTTTGAGGACCTCAGAGCTGTATCAGAGATGGCAACGCCTTAAAGCCCAACACCACACCAAGGGCAGTCCATGGATGACAGCACAGATGTCTCTGCACACCACAGAGGGCTTCACACCACACGGAGCTCACAGGCAGCCAGACAAAAACCTGCCAGGCACCAGTGCCATACCTTCCTCCACATCATTCCTCAGAGAAGCCTCCAGCAGGGCAACACTGGCTTCAAAAGACACTTTCTTTCTGTTCACAGCATTTCTCTTCTTTTCGTGCTTCCTCTTCTTGTGCTGCATCTCCTTCTCATACTGGGCCCATTTCTTCAGCTGCTGAGCCCTGCGTTTCTGGGCTGCCCGCAGCCTCTCCAGCGTGGGCACCTTGTCCAGCAGCTGCAGCTCGGTCAGCAGGTCCACGTGGGCATCCATGGCTTCTGCCGAGAGAGGGGAGGGGGAGGATGTCCCAGTGGGAAGGGATGTCCCACCACGGGTCCTCTGGATGGCAGCCACCTGCTGCTATACCAGCATCCTGAGGCCGAGCTGGGGAGGGCCCATGGCAGAGTCCGGTGAGAATGTGGTGGGAACCTGAAATGAGGAGAAAAGCAGGAGAGATCAGGTATCATCAAGCACACGAGTTCAGCCTGCTGGAAAACACAACAGGCAACCTCTACCACCTCAAAAAGCAGCTGAGTTAACTGTGCTCTAATTGCTTTAATTGTTCTTACCCTCCTCCACTCCAAACATCCCAGCAAAACCCTCTCGATTAACCAGAAGTTCCACTGTGCAACTGCTTCATGCCTATTGCTCACTTTAACCCTCTCCTGCGAGCAGAATAAAGCCTTAATGAGCAAAGATCTTCCACATGTTGGATACCATTTGTCAGACAACCTGGGAGAAGTTTGAGTACTGAGACTCCCATCCTTCCCTGGGCTAGTCCTCCCCACCACCCCTCGTTCCAGGTGTCCCCACCCCATGCACACCAGCAGCCACCTCCCTGAGGCATTTCAGTCTGAGGAGCAGGGCACAGGTCAGAGGGGACCAAGCTGCAGTGCCCAGGGCAGTCACAGACACCAGATGAGGCCATTCCAGCACAAAGAACCCAGAAGCTGGAGATACCTGGGGCTACCTGTCTGGTGCCCAGGGGACAAGCAGGTTTTCCCAGAGGAACTCTACCCACCAGGAGCATCATCTCTGCTGCTCTGCCTCATCCATCCAGGCCCTTCTCAGCCCAGCCCCAGCCGAGGACAGATGGACAGACCTAGCTCCCAGGTATTAATAACAATTAAACCATCTCAGCTCTTTAAAACGGAGGGTTGTGTTAATTTCTCTCTTCCTTCAGGTTTCCTGTTCACCACACACTAAATCACTCTGGTTTTGCTGTTCGGGGTCCACAAGCACAGCAGTGAGAGCAGGCAGTTCACAGCTCATGACCCTCAGTGTGGCCACAACAGAAACCTGAGCAGGGCTAGCCACAAAGTGACCAACCAGGGACCCACGGGCAGCTGCTGCAAGGGAGGAGGAAACACAGCCCAGATTTCAGGAAATGTCCAACAGCTGCATTTGAAATAAAGCTGAAATCACAAACAAATTTAATTTATCCTTTCCAAACAGACCTGTGCAAAGCACATTGATTGGCTCATGCAAAATCCAGGTAAGCAATCCAGCAAATAACCAGGGATGAGATGAGAGCTCGTGTGGTTCAGCCAGCTTGGAGGGGACAAAGAAAAAAGAAAAATAAAGTCTTGATGGGAAAGGGTGACTGAAGAACTGAAGTATTCACAAGCACCTGGGAAAGCCTCAATAAGACAGCTGAAGCTCGACTCTGCTGCTGCAAAAGAGAAGAAGCAACAGCCCTGTAAGCACTGGATGCAGAGAATCTATGGGAAAAGTAGCAGAGGAGAGGCAGCTAGACCCAGCTGAGAGCCATGGTGAGGATACCAAACCTCACCCCATCCAGGTGAGCCAGGAAAAGCCACGGCTAATCCCTCCCAGAGGGGCTGCAGGGCAGTGTCCACACCACACAGCACATCCACCACATCCCAGGGAATCCTGGCCGACACATCCACACCTACTGAACACTGCTACAGACCTTCACAGGGTTTTGACCTTACCTATAAATATCTGGGCAGACTGAGAGCAAGACACGCCATTTCCTCCAACAGATAATTGGTTTTGGAACTGAAAACAAACAAACTCAGCTAGAGCACACAGGTAGGTCCACGCAGCTGCTTTATCCAGCAAATGGACAAGGACAGCTCCAGCACCACCTGCAAACCTTATTTTGAAGACTTCAGGATAGACCTGAACAGAAAAAAAAAAATCCCTGTTTAATCCTATAAGAATTTGAGTGCCAAAAAATGCTTTAGCTCCACACAGGAACAAACCCAAATCTTTGCAAAGTTTTTCATAAGGGAGCTACTGACACAAAATTCAAATTCAATTCACTTGCTTGAGATGGAAAATACTAACTTGTGGCTTTAGCACGGCACTGGAACGCAAGGGAAGGGTGGCATGGCTCCTCCACGGCACAACAGCCACTCACAGCTCTCCCTGACCCCTGCCCACAGCCCCCACGGGCTGGGACTCACCACAGTCCCCAGAAACCCCAGAGAAAACGCATGAATGCACTTCCCAAAAAGCTTTTACTTTGGGACAGGCGCATTTCCCGAGCGCAGGCACTCGGCTGGAAAGCTCTTCAGCACCTCTGGTGAACTCGGCTCCTGCCCCTGGCAAGCATTCCTGGGAAGTATCTTTGTTGGCAATCTCAGTCTCTACTGCAGCACAGCCTGCAGATCTGAAGCCCCAGTTACAATACCTCGAAGGAGGGGAGATAAGGGCAGGAAATGCCTCTCGGAATACCGCACAGGCACTCCCACCCTGCTCCTTTTCCAAGCCACTTCTACCATTGTTTGCTCAAAGATGAACAAATATTTTCCAAAACACACCTGGAGTAGAAATGAGGACCTAATTCTGCAGGATTATTAAAGCACCAAACTTTATTTCAGCATTTCACAAGATAGGCTGGAAGTTTTCTTGTGGGTTTAGGACTGCACCTTGGAAAGATCAACAAGACCTTGATTTATAAGTAAAGGACAAGTGTGGCTGGGCTTGCCCATGTTTCAGCTTTCCTGCATGCACCTCATCCTCCAGCAGCTCCTGTGCTCTCACAACAGAAGAAATGGGAGATTCAGGTGGTCTGCAAAGGGGAGTGAAGTGGAGAGGGGAGATCCACAGACATCGAGACATCTCTCGAAGAACCAAATGCCAGCATATCCTCAATCCAACCAGAAAATGAACATCTAAAGGAACTAAAAGGTCACCCCGAGAGCTCTTCCTGATATGGACACAGCTCAACTTCTCCCAGACATAACTCTCTGTCACTCTCACAGACCCCAGAGCCCCAGAAAAGACTTTGGCCCATCGCTCTGGCTGCCTGTCTCCCAGTGACCTGGTTCCTTCCCTGTACCTAAGGAAATGGCACATTGACTTCTGGCACAAACAGGTCAGGCTAACTATAGCACAGGTTCAGGCCCCAGCATTTGTTTACCTGCAAAGTGACACAGAAGTGGCTGTGTGGGTGTCTGTGGCTTGCAAGGCATCACATTTTGGTTTCCGTTTTATTTAAAGATGAAGAGGGGGCAGAACAAAAAGCACCATTCCTTGTGCTGGGCCGAGCTGAGCAGTTTCCATGAGCTCAGCAGATCTGGTGCCACCACGCTGAGCACATCCTGCCACACACACACAGCCCCTGGCCCTGCAGGGACAATGGGGACTATTTCAGGGGCCAAAAGGAAGGCAAGGCACTCGTGCCATCCCCCTCCTCCCAGCACGGCAGCAGGGAAAGGCTCACTCTGACCAAGTCACAGACTGGCTCCTGCAAAGGGCACACAAGTGTTGGCCAACACCATCGTGGGGCTCTTTTGTAGATTTGCATTTCCTGTGTATTTTGTCTCACCTGACTAAGCCCAAAAGGACTTTCAAGGCAAGGTTAGTCACTGACAGTACAAGAAGAGATGGCAGTTCTGTGAAGTGAGGGTTTACTGAGTCAGGGGTTGCAGCTTGTGCCACAATCCTGTCTGAAGGTGTCTCTCACACACACTCCTCCCCATTTCACACTTTGAGGCTTGTACCTGCATCCCAAAGGTGAAAACCAAAGACACTCATTTTACTCCACCAGCACACACTCAGAGCTGCCCCCCTGACCTTCCTACAAAGCATTCAACTTGCAGACAGTTTGCCATAACACTGCTGAGGCTGGAGCTGGGCCTGTTAAAGCAGCCATGCTGCTGAGTGAGGCTGGAGAGTCTCCTCATCTCCCCAGCTGATGATGAAGCTGGAGCCGAGACCTGCAAATCCTCTGTCACATCTTCCCAAGGCAGGAGTTAAAGCACAGCATGACACTGATGCAGAACACAAACACTCACAGAAGTCCTTCATTTAAGTGTCATCAACTGATTTCAGTTTAATTCCACTTAAAAAAAAACCAAAAACCCACAAACCATGCAAGAGCCACCCTTGAATGGTACACTTTGAAGTGAAAGACTAGAGATTTTTTAAAGCTTTCAAGCAAAGGGAAAACAGGAAGGCCCAGAGCAGCCACTTGTGAAGTTAAGGGGATTGTTTCCAGCCAGCTCGTGGTGAGACACCTGCAGGACTGGGCCTGGATGATTAGGTGAGGTGTGTGCAGCACAAAGTCAAGTCAGTGGCATGAACAGACAGAAATAGCCCTCTCCTCCCCATGCCAAGCTAATCTCTCCACTGGAATTGGAAACCAAGCACGAAAGCCTACAGCAGGGATCTGAGAGCATAAGCACTCAGCAGAGGAGGTGGGCCCGATTTGTTTATTTCATTAACATCAACTCCTGCACCATGGCAAGGTGAGCAGTTGCCAAATTCACTTCTGCTCCCTGCAAGGGCCAAGGCCAATCTGTGTGTTCCTGTGCCATGCAATGCAAGGTGACCAGGCCACTGCAGCCCTTCTGCTGAACCCATCCTCTGGCAGCAGGCACCAATGAAGAATTCACAGGCTTTTCTTTTGGGCATCACCTTCAGCATTGTCCCTGCTTCAGGATACAGACCAGCCAGGGATGCATGTTCTGCATGGGTGCTCCTGCTGTTGGCCAGCGACTTCCCAGGGTCTGGAGGAAGCAGCAGAGCAGCTCTTCATCACTTGGTCCACAATGAGGCAAGAGCTCACTTGAGCCCAAAAGCCAAACACCATCCACAGCCAGCCAGAAAGCCACTGAGAGAAGGAGGTGACAGCCCAAGGGTCAGGCAGGAGCAGCAGGGAAAGGCAGGCACAGGAGTTCAACCATCCCCAAGGGAGGACAAGGTGGGGCTCAGGGGATGTGTCCTGGGGCTGACCACACACCAGGAGCTGAGGTCCTTCCCTCCCTCCCACAGCCCAGACTGGGTGGGAAGTGTCCCCCTCCCACAGGAACACGCTCCAGGCCATTTCCTAAGCCCTGTCCCCACGAGCAGCTCTACCAAGGCACTCCCACCCCACCACTGACACACGAGCTGCTCTCACCTGCAGCACCTTCAGGAAGATGGGAAACAAACCTCTGCTGTCCTGCTGATGGGAACAGGGAGCCCTGTGCTGGATAGGAGCTCTTGGGGTTTGTGTGGTTTATTTGTTTAATTAGTAGAGAGTGCATCAAATCAAGAGGGTCTTTCATGCTTAGACCACCACAGCCTAAAACAGTTTTTTATAAAACTGCCTCTGTCACTTCCTGCCTTTTGGGAAAACATTTCATTAGAGCACCATCAATAAGGACACTGCATCGAGCCCCACCTGTCACAGCCTCACACACCTACAACAGGGGACCTGGCCACTGGGTTTCCAAACAGAGACACACCAACACTGACCACATGGCAAACTGGGAAGGGGACTTCAAATCACAAGAGCTATTCCTCCACAGAATCACAGCCCCAAAACACTCATTTTCACCTGCAATGCCACAGGACACAGTCCCATTTCCTACAGAGCAGCATTTCCAGCCTCCTGAAGGGTTTCCTTTTTTTCTGAAGCCTAAATTTTTATTTCTCCAGTATCATCCTGCCAGACAGGTTGCACCATCTCCCTTGTCTGGGTCTCTGTGCATGGACTCTGACACAGGCAGGCACTGACCACGATCTGCTCTGGACATCAGGGCTGGTGGCAAGGCTGAAGGCAGAAACCTGAACACAGCCCAAGGCAGCACATCAAACAACAGCTGGACACACACCTCAGCTACTGCCCTCACAATAATCTGCACCAAATCCTTCTCCAGAGCTCAGGAGCAGCCACAGGTGAGCAGATGAACACAGGTCAAGGTCACTGGCATCTCTCTGGGCAGCAACCTCACTGCAAAAGCCAGCCATACCACCACCTCAGGATTGTTATTTCTAGTCCTGTGCTCCTGCCACAAGGTGCTGGTGGAACCTACTGGTCCCTCAGTGCTACTCTGAGAGCTCTGGCTATTGCTTCTGGTGGCAAATTCTTCTTGCACACTGTGTGATTCTCTCTGTGTTGTGCTGTGAGCCCCACAGCACCCACAGGTTAACCACACGGAGGAGTGAAAATTATGAAAATTGTTGCTGCCTGATTTAATTTCAGTGGTGTCTTAGAAGTAAACAGCTGCTTTCCTCACTCAGGGCTTCAGCTACACTCTAAGCAGCAGATGCTCAGCACTACCAGAAGAATGGTTCCTCCTGAGGGAACGACAGGGAAAGTGTCAGGAAACATCACTTAAAAATAAAGATAAAAGATATATATTTATTTATTTATATTTCAGCCAGGACCCCTTAGGGAACACAATTCCTACATCTGCCCTGGAGTGCTGGTGGGGAAGAGCAGGTACAGAAAGATTCTGGGTGAGAGATCTTGTCAGAAATTGGGAGTTTCAGGAGAGATTCTTGGCTTTCCCACAGGTTTCTTGTATGCAAAGTAAGTAACTTAATCTGTGCCCCAATTACCTTCTTAAAGTGAAGATACTGTTTTACCATCTGCAGCAAAGGCACTTGCATTGCTGCCTGCTGCAAATGTGATGAAGGTGCATCACTGTAAAATATTTTTCTAGCTTGATGGAAAGCTCAAAATTTCAAGCTAACTTCTTCTCCAGAGAATTAAAAACATTTTGGTTTGACTGCTTTATCTCTAATTCCAGATAATCTCTCTGTCTTCAATGAGCACCTTCCCAGCAGCGGGGAAAAAATACAAGCAAAGAAGAAAAAAAAAATGAAAAAAAGTGAAGCAGAAAGTCCAAAAAATCTCTTTGGAGCCAACACTGCTAATAGGAAATTTTAAGTGCCTCTTTCTTTTCTCCTCCCAACTGTTCCACTCCTAACAATACTGGCAGTTGTTTGAGGAAAGCCCCTCAGTATTTTCACTATATATTTCCTGTAAACACCCAACACAGTACAATATACATTCTTTTTCCCATCAATATTTCAACGTGGGCTTCCTTAAAAAAAAATAAAAAAATTAAAAACCCTTTCTGTGACAAGCAGTCCTCCCCCACACCAGTGTGCAGCAAGGAGTAACACAGACCTGGTGGTCCCCAGACATAAAGGGCTAGAGAGCTCTGTCTGGGGGTTCAGCAGACACAGCAGGAAGGGCTTTGAGCACAGGTCACACACACGATTTAGGAGCAAGCCAGAGCTTTAAACCAGCTCAGACCTTGCTCCCCTCCACGTGGCTCTGTGCAAAGCAGCTCCTGGAGCCCCGTTCCCAGCACAAGGCAGCAGAACCTGGGGGTGTTTAAAAAACCTTCCTCTAAAAGCTCTGTAGAGCAAAAGTGCCTTTCTGGTTCTGCTCCAACACAGCACTTCAGAGCTGCCACCTTTCTGCATTAAACTGCACCTGCCTGGAGAAATTTTCAGATCTAGGTCTTCCATGTGGATGGTCTTCCCACTCACTGATAGCTGGGGTTTCTTCTCCCCTCCCTATTTTTATTCCCTATCATCTTCCTCACCAGCCAAGCTCCAGTCTCACTGGCTCCACATCCATGGGCAGAATGGGCAGGTCCAGCCCCAGTGTGAGGTGTAGCTCTAGACCAGGCACTGGAACAACCTGAAGGATGCACTGGAGCTGCAAAAACTGCTCAACCCCCTTGTACTTCCCTTGGGCTCCCCTCTGCTTTCAGGTCAATCAGTGAATATCAGTAAAAACACACACCCTGGGCTCTTAGCCATGAACTTCCACAGGGAGAAGGGAGAGGGGCATTTCTGCCAGCTTGAACTCGAAAATCTGAATGGCGATTTTGAGTCGCGTTAAAAATCAGAAAGTAAGTTCAGGGCTGAATTTCAAACTACACCAGAACCAGGCATTCCCCTTTAACCCAGTGCCATAGAGAAACCTCACTCAACAGCGTGTGAAGCTGCAGACAGCACTCATGAATGGTCCTGATGCCTTTTTTCCCTGAGCTGAGGGCTGAGCACACGGAACCAGGAGCAGAGCTCTCCCCTCTGCCTGTGCCCCAGACAGCACACACGGCTCCAGGGAAGATGATGCTTGAAGAAAAGGAAATTTTATTCCTTCAAGAATCCAGCACACACCACTCCCCTCTCCCCTTTGCTCCCCTTAGCAGAAAAATGTCTGCTAACAAAATTTATCTGCAGCATCAGAGGAGCAGCAGGATCCCTGCCCTCAGGCAAAGAAAGAAGGATCAGAATGGGATTTCTGTGCAAACATGAAGAGAATCCCAACTTCCCTCGCACGAGAGCAGCCCCATCCTCTGAGCCAGGCAGTTAAATATTGAAGGAAAGGCATGCAGCAGCTCCGATTATGTGGAACAAAAATTAATTGAGGGCATAAGTCTCCGATTGGGCTCTCAATTTATTTTTTCCACAGCACGTTATATGGGAGTGGGGGTTGCAATGCAGACACCTGCAGGGAAAGCAGCCCGACCCATCTGTGACAGTGATATTACCTCTTTTTATTTGTTTTTCTGGTTAGAGCTTCCATTTTTTATCAACCCTGCCACAGACAGATGTGTGGAGGCTTCCAAAACTGCATCCCTCTTCCTGACATTTTCAGCTACACATTGAGAGATCTGTAATTTGGAAAACAACAATTTTCCCTCAAAACAGGCTTTGAAATAAGACATGGGGAAAATAAAAAAAAAAAAAGAAGAAGAAAAAATAAAACCTCAAGCTAATTTCCAACAGAATCTCAAAAACACCACTGGAAGAGCCCACACCCTTCCCTCAAGATATAAATTAAAGCCCTATTCGCACCCCACTCTTTTTAACAGAAATCCTTCCATTGTTTAAAGCCATTTACACATATTTTGGCCCACGGAAAAAAAATAATCTTGGGAACAGCCCTATTCTGGCATAGCAACAAGCTAGATAAGTGCCTGGATTTTCCATTTGCAGCTCCTAGGCACCTCAGGCGGTGCCAGTGGGATGTGGCAGCAGCAGGGCTCTAGCAGGCTCCCAGCCATGGGCAGGGATGTGCCTTTCCCTGGGAATACCCACTCTGGGCATGGATGTGCACCCCCAGGGCTGTGCCTCCTTACAGCGAGTTACCATTCAGTGGGACTACATTCCTCAATTCTTAGTGATTTTCTGGGGTTTTTGCCACCAAAAGGAAATCCTGCCTCGCTGGTCTCTTTCCAAGGCAAAGGTGTGATTCTGTCAGCTTAATGGCACCACGGTGACAAAGCCAGTGATTGGCAGAATTTAAAAGCGTTTGCTACACACCTGACAGGAGCAATATTGATTTTGTGGGAGATTTATGAGAGGATTCTCTTCCCAACCATCTGATCCATCCATTTTAAACAGCGGTTGCATTTAATTACTGCTAACAAAATGCTTTCAACTCTAAAGCTTATGGACATTATTGAGCGTATCTATAACAATTCCAATAATCCTCAGAAGGTCTTAACAAAATAACATAAAAAGACACCCTCTGACCCATCCTGCATCCATCAGGGAGCCCATACAGCTACTCAGGATAGTGTTACCCTCCTGCCTCTGCTGTGCAGGGACCAGCAGGGTGCCCACAGGCTCTGCTGGGAGAGTAAAGAGGTGAGGCTTCGGAAAAAATTAATTATCCACACGACAGCGTGGGATGCTTTGTTCCAGACAGCTCAAACATCTGGATTTGTTGTCTAGGGTTTAGCCCTTACACCTTGGTGAACTCCATGATGATTTACTGACCTGCTAAACCACGCACATGTCACCAAAAAAATTCATCCTCCAGTTCCCCCAGATTCTGCAGGTCAAGGTTAGCCCCCAGCATGCAAGAAGGGGGCCCTGAGGCTGCTGATCCAACACTTACAGACCAGGTGAAGCCTCCTGCAGCACCCTGTAGCTGCTGTAGGGTACCAGGGCAGCCCACTCACAGCAGCAGCCGTGATCAGCACGCCCACATCAGGGCAATCCAGGCTGTTCTCCCTGGAAGCCTGCAGGAATGTTACAAGAGCATCTCCTAGAAAGTGGAGCCACAATACTTGAAGAGGACAAAGGCTCCTTAAGATGCAGATGAGCAGAAAGCCTGCACGGGAAGAGCAGCACCGCCTCTCACTTCCACCTCTGCCCGCGCCCGCTCCAGAGGAACTCGCCTTATCTCAGATGCGAGCCGTGAGATTGAAACGAAATGTTTTGCTAGCAGAATGCTAACAAAACGTTAGCACAGCTATCTGTGGTGCCAACATCGCCAGTTTCACTCTGAAATCAGACTCTGGGAGCAGCTTGCCACTGCCTTGCTTGCGAGGCAGATTTTCTGTTTTTTGAAGAACCTTATTTTTAGGTGCAGCTATCAACCCGCACGTCACCATCCATGCCCTACTTTCTGTCTTTTCTGCATCTCCTCTTGGCCATCGTTGGGGTGGCTGTTGGCTTGACTTGCTGGTCTGACAATACAATTGCTCTGACATCTAGTTTAATCAAATATTTACCACTTACTCATTTGAAAATAGGATTTTGGATACTTGAGATTAGATTGACTTACGAGCATGGAAGCAGAATTGCTGGTACAGCTCTCCTCCTCACCAGTCCAGTTCTTAGTTTACTTCTGCCATTTCTGGGATTACCAGCACAAGGGCCCTGCTGCCACAGGCCAAGGAGGACCAAGGAAAACCTTGGAAAATCTCAGACACTGATGAACCAAACATTCACCCATTCTTCTCTGCTGTCCCAATGTGCAAGCAGTCAGACCTGTCCAGGAGAGACTCTTCCCAAAGATATCAGGATTTAAGGGCCAGAACTTAGCTGGGAAGAATGGCTGCTCTTAGGGAAGACTTTCTGGAGGGCTTCCTGGGCAGAGGTGCCAATCCTGCCATTTGGTAGGTACCCACTTGAATGTTTGTTCTCAGAAGAAGTGTTGTTACTTAGATGGCAGGAAAATCAGTGCAGAAGTCAAATTCAGGTAACGGGGGCACCTTAAAGCCTGAACTTGGATCTGGTCCAGCAGAGGGTGGGGATGGCCCTTCTGCACCCCACTGACAGCCCTACAGCACTGCTCCCACCCACTGCTTTGGGGGGTTAAGCAAGGCAGCAGACAAAGCCCACCCAGTACAAAACCCACTTAACTTCACATACCAGGTGAACTCTTGCTCGAGACCTCACTAATAAAAAGACAAGTCCTACACAAATCCCTTAAATCTCAGCTTAGCCCCACCAAGGAGAGAAAATTAAGGTATTACTGGGCACCTCACAGCCAGCACAGGGCCCTCGTGCCTTCCTTGGTCGTTCTCCTTGGAGGGTACTTGACCTTTGAGCTGCTGTGCCAGTCATCAAGCAGAATCTGAGCTCATGAAATGCTGCCAAACTGCAACATCACCACATGGAGCCACCTTAGAGCAACGCCTCAGACTTGGGGTTTTCCCATATAGATCATTAAGGATGCCATGGCTGTGCCATAACATCATATGGAGCAGCTCGGACAAAATTAAGGCAATTGGTCCTGATGAATGAAGCTGTGCATCTCCATCCTTCCCTCCTAGGCTGTCCTCTCTCTTCCAGAAATACCCAACCTGCAACTCCTGCCCCTGCCAGCTCAAGGGCAGAGCATCAAGACACAGCAGACCCTCACCTACAAAGCAGGGACAAGAACAAACTCACAAGGAAGGTCTCTTGGCAACTCAGGGTGAGAGAAAAGGAGGGGAGAGTTGCTGCCAGCTTGTTTGTGTGCACTTAGGGTGGCATTTCCAACCCTGTAATTGTTGCATAATGAATTTAGCAATGGAGTTCAAGAGCTATGAATCATTCAGGCCAAGAAAGCATGAGTCAGCCCCCGAAGAATCAGGAGATGTTAAAATTACATACATTTAACTTGAGCTTGACAAATCCAGAGAAGCAATGTCCCAGCACAACTCAAACCATTATGCCAATATCCCCACTGCTCCTCCTGACAGACACAAGACCAGAGCAGCGCCTTTGGCCACTGCAAATAATTTACACCTGCCACCCCTGCCCAGCCAAAGTCATCAGCCCCAGCTCTGAAAAACCACCTGATGCTGCCTCTTAGCTGGTGCTCACACTGACTCACTGAGAAAGGTGGTGAGGCCCCAGCCAGCCTGAGAAAAGCTCTTTGCCCAATCCTGACAGGGACTGAGCACTAGGGATGCTCATTTCACTGTGTGTGACCTGCCCAGGAGCTGGATGGGGACAGGGGAGGACAGCAGAAGTGGCTGTGGGAGTTGGCAGTCAGGGTGTTGGAGCAAAGCACAGAGCTGGGGTGTGAAAGGAGCACAGATCTCTGCAGGGGATCGAGCATGAAACAGGGCAGATTCATGACAGAGAAGGATGCCTGACTTAAGGAATGTGTGTGGATGCAGAGAAGACCTCAGGAAAAAGAAGGTGTTTTCCTGGCTCTGTTGGGGATCCTACTTAAGCCATGCCCTGTATTTTGCATTTACAGGGCCTGCATATATGGAAGGAGAGTTATTTTGAAGTGAGATAGGGCGCGAATTCAAAGCAGAACAGCTATTCTGGGTTAACTCCCCAGGTGGCTTCTTATTCTAGAGTGGCAGTACCTTTTTCTAGTTTAATTCACTGTAAAAATAGATTAGGCCAATGGTTCTCATCTGCAAGGCCATGGTAGCTGGCCTGCTGCTTTTAGAGCATCCTTAATTGGAGCCTGGCTATGGGGACACGGGGGGCTCCGGGATGCAGATGTGGTAGTCTCAATTTGGGAACATATTAACTTAAATCAGGAAAAAAAAAACACCTGCAGGAGTGTCTGCACAGCCACAGGGCTGTCCCTCAGCAGGTGCACAGGACACACAAGGCAGGGGACAGACCCTGCAGTGCTCTCTGCCCACCATAACCAAACAGCACTACACCAGACCCACAGCATGCCCTTTACACACACCCCAAGGTCTCCTTGGAAAGCCATTTTTGTTGGAGGTTCCTTTGAATTCACCATTTATCAAGCTTCCATTTAGCCCTGTTAATCACAGCCTATCAAGCTCTTTCAAATGCAGACACAGAAATGTACCCAGCAACTGCACTTCTGTTTATCCTTCTCCTGCTGGAATTATGGAGGGCTACAAAGCAGGAATGCCAACCCACCTGTCTCATGCTTTTCAGCCACTTCCCATGGGATGAAATCAGCTGACTATTCTGGAAAAAAAACCAGACTGATCTCTTTCCCTGCCAGCTAGCAACATTCAAGGAGAGCAAACAATGTGTTGTGCAGAAGAAAGAGCATCCCTGTGAAAGTCAAGGGGAGAGGCAGATGGGCGGCTCCAGCAGCTCCAGCACCTGCATCAGCACAAGGATGCTGTCTCTGGAAGCAGGGACAGCCAAGCCACCTTTGTCAAAAGCTGTGTATTTCCTAGCTGGGCCTCTAGAGCCAGAGATCTCACAGCTCACTTAATCCCCGTCAAATGATACACCATTTTTTTTTTTGCTTTGTTTGGGTATTAAGGCTTAGCCTTCCTCAAGCTATTCATTCCTTTTCCTCAGTGCCTACGTGGCTGTTAACCCCAGTGCTGACATGCTCTGAGAGCTGCAAGGAAAAGCTCTGTCAGGAAGAGCCACATCACTCTGCAGGTGTCGTTTGTCCCAGACAGCAGCGCCGAGTTCTGACTCAGTCCCGTGTCAGCAGCTTCACTCACAAACCCTTTCCCACTCTGCTGTGAGACCCAGGGTGTTGCATTCTTTCCTCTCACCTCCCAAATTTTGACAGCTTTTCTGCTGCTCTTTGCTCAAGCCAAGCCCAGCACTGCCCAGCAAGGTGGGAACAACCCCCATTTCAGGGGCGAGGTGCAGGTGATTCCCACCCACCATTACTTGCCCCTGGTGCTGCTGCTGGTGGCCAAGCACCCCGTACTCCATGCTGAGCCTGCAGCTGGGTAGAACCTGACACAGGAGTGGGCTTTGCTTTAATCAGAGCTGGACTCAGCTTGCTGCTGGTACCACCCTGCAACTCCACCCAGCCAGCAAAGCAGCCAGGCTCCACTGTCCTTTCAGGAGTGTCACCGTCAAAGAAAACCTTTAAAAATATAGTGTCTCTCTATATATAAAGAAATAACATGTTGGACAGTAAAATGTGACAGTCCACAACTGTGCATGCCCTAAACAAAGCTCTGGCAAGCAGCAGAGCTGGTGTGGGCCAGCAGCAGAGCGGGGCTGTGGAGGTGAACGTGCAGGGGAGCGCTCGGGAAGGAGACAAGGAGAGACAAGCAGATTAATAGAAGACGACAGATTTCTAGTAAGATTGTGATAAGCCTCTTGAAACTTCCCTAAAGGATGAGCCAGCTGGCAAGACCATCCTAGGAGGTGGTGTAAGTCGACTAACAGCCTTGCAAAAAGCCACCAGCTGACCCCTTTCACACATCCCAGCTCACTCCTGCAGCTGCTTAAGCAAGGAAAGCTGAACAGGCCACACCTGGATGCTCCTACCGTGGCACTCACCCGCAATTCCAGCTCTCCTTGCAGAGAAGCCACTGGCTCTGAACTGTTTTGAATGAGCAGCAGGGGCAGAGCTGGCCGTCCTGCTCTCTCCAGCCAGCCACCCAGCACGTTTCACTGGCCACCAGGGGCTAACCCTGACCCCAGCGTCGGGCCACGAAGATGCCAGGCATCTTTGGGAAGTGGCACATCGCTCCTGGACAGGGCTCTGCCAAAGCAAGGATGGCAATGACAAGGTGATGAGCGGGGCCCCTGCATTATGCTTTGCCTTCCTTCCTAAATTCAGCTCTGCTGGGATCCCCCCAGAGCCAAGTCCTCCAAAAACAGCACACCCCAGTGAGCAGTTTTACCCTCTGAGGAGGAAGAGGAGAGGGCTATCCACAGGGGAAGGCAACACAGGGGAAGTGTTAAGATTTTTATCCTCCAAAGGACAATACCTTCAAAACCTGCTGGAGGTGGAGTGGACACCACACCCAAGTATGGCCAAAAGAAGGAGCTCACTGTGTCCCCCTGCCAGTGCCACAACAAAACCTTGTCACCGTTTGAAACTGGAGGTTTCACCTGGAGCATCTTCTTCAGGATAATAAACAGCAGCAGCCAGTTTATTCGATATCAGGCAAGTTTTTCTTCTTAGGCCAATTAGCTGCTGATATAATTTGCCCACTGAGGTCACTGAATCATCATTTAGCAGTTTCAAAGGAGATGAGATGAACTGCAGGCCAATTTCCCCCCTCCAGCTCAATGACTGATTCAAAATGCAGTTAATGATAGTGGCTCATAAGTATCTGGCAGAGGATTTGAGAGAGCAATTTATTGCCCAAAAAGAGGCTGATCTCTTTCAGCCAAAGCAGCTCAGCTGGTGAAGATGTAGGATCTGATTTTGCCATGTAACTTGACAGTTGTTAAATACTCAAGAGCTGCTAAACTTAAATCAGACACAGGTAAAAGGAAAAAGGAGAAGACCCAATATCAGGGTAAGGAAGGTCACAGTTAAAACTCACTTTGTCACCAGCAGGCAAGAGACCTTGTAAAGGATGGGGAAAAGAACCAAGTAATAACCAACAAGCCATGCAGCACAAATCCTGCATTTTTGTGAGTTTATATAAGATAAAAATGAGACACCCCCTCATCCACAAAAGCTTCATTATTTGTCAACCTCAGGCTCCGTAACCAGTAAACACTGGTTGATGTTTTTCTTCTTGCTGGATGAAATGTGCCTAGAGGCAACAGGCATTTTATAAATTATTAAACCAAGGGAAAATAAGGTTCCAACAAAGGGACTGCAGAAGTGATGCAGAAGCACCGAGGAGCTGGTACAATTGGTACCAGCACACTTACACAGAGTCATTTTTCCTGCAACAACTGACTCAACAACAAGACATTGTTAGAAATGCACATCCTGGACACGTGGTCTTGATGGCAAAAAGAAGATGTGATATCTCAGCATTTCATCACATCCATCTCACATAGCTGAAGTTCAACACTTTAAACCTTATTTTTCTTATGAAATAGTCACTTATGTTTTCCAGTCAGAGGGAAAATAAGCTTTTTTTAAAAAAAATTCCAACCTCATGAGAGATCTCAGGACATGAAGCAAAACCCATGAAAATACTGTAATAAGAGTATTTTAATATCATCCGCAGTTTTTTATCTAACCCGTAGTATTGAGAAGGAAAGGAAGGAAAAAACATGAATGAAAAAGTATTCTTCACTTTCAGGATTGAATACATTACATCTTTCACAACAAACACAATCCACCTCTAGACTAAGTTCTATTCCAGCCAGGAAAAACCTTTCTGCTTTCTGCCATAACAGCACTTGGCCCTTCCATCTGTGAAAAACCACTTAACAGTAATGGCAGGGCTCAGGACAGCGGGTCAAGGAAGGCTGGGTCAAGGTGACAGCGAGGGCAGCCCAGGCAGCCGCTGCTCCCGAGGTTCCCTGAGGGTTTGTTAGGGAACAGGAGGGCTCCGAGATGGGTTTAGGTTTGTTGTTTTGGGGTTTTTTCCCCTCAGGTTTGTGAACCCTCTCCTTTCTCTGACAATTTGTGAAAAACCGCTTTTCCAGCTACTACTCTACTGCAGCTTGAAGCATCTTCTTCCTCGTCGAGCAGTTCTCACCGTGCAGAAAAAATCTTTTCATGATAAGCAAGCAGAGAGATAAACCAGAATTTGGGCTTGTCAGTCCACCAAAAGCATCTCTACCACCACCACCACCTCAGGCCCTGGAGCTGGAGCAGGGGCTGAAGTTCAGCCTGAAGTTCCCCGGTCTGTTCTGCCAGTGTCTGAAGGAAGGAGACTGTCCCCAAAAGCCCTTCACCTCACACAGACACCGGCACTTCCAACCCCGACACCATTCCAGGAATTACGGTTGCTTGTATTTGTGCTACCTCGAGTAAATTTCTTCCACACCCCTTTGGTGCCAGAAGGGAGAGGAATTCCCCACGCACTGAGCAGAACCCACCGGCGAGCAGCCCAACACACCCACAGCCCGCTGGCTGTCGCACGGTGACCCGCGGTACAAGCGCCGCTCCGACACGAGCGACAAAAGCTCCAAAGCCGTCCTCGCAGGGGGAACCGCGTCCTCACCCATGTGCCACCACCAGCTGGCCGGGCTGAGCCGGTGCCGGACTGCCCGGGGAGAGCAGCGGCTCCGCCGCCCGCTCCGGGGCCGGAGTTACCCAACTCCGCGGTGACTGCGGCGGGGAGCGCACCGCCCGCGGCACGGCAGGACCGCGGCACCCCCGCAGCATCCCCCGGGCCGGACCGAGACGAGCCGAGCCGGGCAACCCCCAACCCCTGCTGCTCGCCCCCCGCACGGCCCCGGCCCCGCACTCACCGCGGCAGCTCCGCAGCGGGCCCGGCCCCGCGCTCCCGCAGCACGGGCAGCGGAGGGAAGCGGAGGGAAGCGNCTCTTTGAATTTCGGTAGAAGGTCGCACCCCTGCGTGCCTGTCCAGCTGCCCGTGGATAAGATTTACCCCGACTTCTGGCTAGGCACAAGGTGAGGGATGCTGCTGCCCCCACTGAGGCTGGAAGATGGGTATGTGGTTTAGAAACTGTTTTGCCAGGTTTTTTGGCATAAACATCTGAGCCCGGCAGAGGGTTCCTATTTGCCACAGAGTGATTTGGTGTGAGGGATGGGGTCCCAGAGAATTTTTTAGGAGGAACCAAAATCCCCCCAGATGCAGTGTAACATCACGTCAGGCTTTTAAACACAGTGACAGATACCAAAACCAAATGCCATTCCTGAAGTGTGCCTTATGCCAATTTTATAGCCAGATAAGAGTCCTTGCCAGGACTCCAACCAGTCACTGGAGCTGGGAGAGAAGCCAAGAAGCCTCCTGGGCCAGGGAGTGGCACTGGGGAGCCCACACTCACCCACTGAGAGCAGAGCAGAGCAGATTCCTCATGCTGCTGTCACATATTGTGTCTGGGATCAGTTGCCTTTTCCAGGGTGAAATGGGTTTCAGAAGGTTTGGAGGATTACTCACCATGGACTCTATTTCTCCTTGGGAAAGAGCCTCCTGCCAGACTGAACAGATCCACCGGGGGCAGCTCTGACACCGAGCTGTGGGGTTTCACTGAAACCCTTCTAGCTCAAGATAGGCCTTTAGGTTGGAAATGTGAGTCACTCCCTGAAACAGGACAAGGTGTAGGTAAGTGTTCACAGATAATAAACCTGAATCTTTGCAATTGTACAGGAGTGTGAGAGAACATCCACAGGGTGAAGGTATGACTAAGGTGGGCGTTTACTCTGACATGTGATTGAGAGCTTTGTCCAGAATTCACTTATTACTACTGCAGCATGGCAGAACCAGAGTTTGAGTCAGCAAGTCACCCATGGGGGCATGGCTTAACTGTAAAGCTTGTCTTATTGTTGCCTCTGTATATGCAAAAATCTGAAAACAAAGCTGATGAGAAGAAAGCACATCTGTGTTCTCCTCCTCACTGGATCCACAGAGCTATAGGTGCAGGATGGATGGAATAGGAAGAGCTTTAGCCACGTTAGAGGTTAATTACAGCTCTGGGACCAGACTTAGATCAGCAGCCAGGACCTTGGCAGCCCTGGGCTGCGCAGGGTGGAGGCGGCTTTCCAAAGCCTGAGTCTGGCAGCAGGAGCCTTAGCCCAGGGCACTGGAGAGCTCAGCAACTTTGCATTAGTCTCTGAAGTCCATAATTCAGTTGTCTGTTTATTGAAATTGTGTTGTAAGCACAGCTGCTTTCTGAGGCAGTATGGAAATGAAGGGGGAGTCTCATAAATACCCTGGCTCTGTGCCAGACCAGTGAGTCAGCGTAAAGAGCTGAAACGCAGCTTAACAGCTACAAGATAAAAAAAAAAAACCCTAAAATATCCTCAAAAATGCTCCCCCAGCCCCTCCTCCTTTTCTGTTCAAATTTGGGTATCAGCATTGGGATTGGGAAGATAAGGACAGCTACAGCCTCAGCAGGATCTTGCAGTGCCCAGGGCCTGGGACTGGAGAAGGTGGAGACCTTCAGGGCAGAGGGAGGGCTGAGCTCATCTGAGAGCCTGCAGGCATCTGCATCATCCTCATTTTTGCTGGCAAATCAAAGCCTTTGCTTCAGTTGCCAATGCAAAGATTTGGAGCTAGAAGAGAAATGCAATGTTTGTTTACTAATACAGTCAAAATTCACTGCATCAAGTTTTCTTTTTCTTTTCTTCCAGTACAAATAATATTTTGCAGAGACCCAAGTTAAGAGAAAAAAAGACATTTCAAAGGTGAACTTGCACAAAAAGCACCACTAAAGCATCCAGCAGTTTCAAAGACTCAGTTCCTAGATTCCTCTTCCTCATCCAGCAGTCAATCCAATTTCACAGGTAGCTTTGGTCGCTCAAATTTCTTTCTTTAGGAAGCCCACTATTTGCTGGAAAGATTTCACCCAGGCCTAAGAAGGAGATTTTTCTCCTGTGCTTTTATAACACATCGGTTGCTCAGTGGTCAGATGAGCCTCCTGGATTAAACAAACAGGTAGGAAGCTGCAGTGGCTGAAGGACACTGAGCAGTCCCCGTGGCTTGGATGCACAGAAGGAGCTGCCATGGGCCGTGCTGGGAGTTTAAAGTGAAGAAGTGACAGCAGAACTCCTGCCCTGCTCTGCAGGCATGCAGGACACGTGTGGCTGTGGTCTCTGCTCCACCATGCAGTGCTGCTGTCAGCTTGTCAAACACACGGCTGGGCTGCAGCCCCACACAGGGCTGAGGGTGCTGCTGTGTTTCCCCTCTTCAATTTGTGCTTCCAATCCCTGCAGTTTTAGTGCCCTGGCAAAGTTCTCTTTTCATGGTGTTTCAAGGTCTCCTGGTGCATTTATTTGACTCCAGCTCAGAGCTGTTGTCTGGTGGCAAGCGAGCAGACCATGTCCTTACTTAAACCTGCTGCAAAGGAGCAAGAGCCTCTGCAGAGCAGAGGAACATGTCCTCTCCCTGCCTGCACATCCAAACACCTCTGGGAATGCCCACGGGCAGTCTGGCAGCACAGTGAGGGCTGGGCAGGAGAAACAAGTCATGAGACAACAAATGAGGGCAGAAGTTGGTCACAGTTGGTGGATGCAGCGAGCTGCTCTGAGCGCTGGGGCTCACCCAGTGCAGGACGGGAAGCCAGCTGGGCAAAGGAGGCACAGAGAGCACTGGGAGGGTGCTGGAAAGGAAGGTGGGTAAAACAGAGATGGGGAAACAGAAGGAAATGGGCAAACTTGCAGGTGAGGGCAGGTTTTGAACAGAGGTGGTGGGAGGAAATCACTGGTGCAGCACAAGGGGAACTGTGGGGTGGTGGGAGGGGGGGAGTGATCCAGCTGTGGGGTGTGGGTTCTCTAGAAGGCAACAGCAAGGGACAAGAAAAGGAAATTATGCTCAGACCAGGCAGTTGCCAGTGGTGAAACAATATCATAGAGAAAGATTCATGAGTAAGAACACTGACATTGATTATTCTCTGTAAAACAAACAAACAAACAAACAAACAAACAACGGATTCAAGGGCTTGAAAAGTGCTGATGTCATGGGAAAGCTCTCAGATGTCTTACACGTGGAAAAACCAGAGTCTGACTTAAAAAGGAAAATTAGATGAAGGAAATAAGTAAGAGAAGAGAGGACACAGGAGGACACCGAGGGAAAGGTGAAAGTAGCAGCAGAATTGAGGGACTAAAAGAGGCAGAGGAGTAGATCTGGGATATTCATGCTGATTTCAGTAGATCAGGAGATGATGTCAGAGATTAGCTGAAGAATAAACCAGGGTGCAAAAACAAGGTGCATACATCTGGTACAGCTGAATTTAAAAGTGCTATAGCAAGAAAAGTCAGAAGTAACTGATATTTCATGCTCCAGCTTCAGATCAGTACAAAACTTTGCAAAGGCTAGTGGGAGGAGCTGTGACCTTGAGAACATCACTCCACCTGCACCAGGAAAGCCCACACCAAACTGGGCAGTGAACTGGCACAAGGAATCCCCAACAGACCAACAAGCTGTCCAAGTGTATCCTCAGCACTGCAGGAAAATTAAGATGTGGGATGGCACCAGTGGCAGTTGGTACCTTGTAAATAGACCAAAAGAAGGAAAAAGATTAATTGATCAATCCCCAATATTTGTACAACACACTCTTATCACAGGCTGCCACTCACTCCTCCTCTTCTGCAGGCACAAAGGCCAACTCCCTACAGGCAGAACACTCAGTACCAGCCCCAGCACTCACCCAAGGCAGTGAAAGCTGCAGTGTAACATCCAGGACTTTCCCAGCACAGCCACCTGCAGACACAAAAGCCAGGAGCAGGTCTGGAGAGGAAAACCTCTCTAAACCCACAAAGAGCCAGGACAGGCTGACCTATGAAGGATTTCAAGCCTTGACAGGAAAGGAATATTATAGACTGGTGGGCAAAGATCCACAGCTTGCAAGGTTACAAGTCAAAATCCCTGTGGTTAGGAGCTGCCTGCTTGCCCAGGGTGAGACTGTATCCCAGTTATTAGCAGCCTGCTCCTCCTCATCCCCGGGCTGAAGGAATGGGCACTGCCTGCCCCACCTTGTCAGGGATGCCCGCAGCCTGAGCCAGTCCCCTGGTGTCAGGTGAGCACATCTGTGGGGTCACTTGAGTGCCTGGCATGAAATCCTCTGGATTTGCTTTGAGGGGATTTGCTCTGGAGGGGTTTTCTCCCCCCACTCAGCACAGGTGCTGCAGTGACAAGCAGGAATTGCACTGCAGCGGAGCACAGCCCTCCAGAGCAGCAGCAGCCCTGCAGAGCACTGCTTTCATCTCACAAATAACCCCTAGCTCTTTTCCAGCGCCTCCAATCCCTGCTGGGGCCTCCCTCCTGCTGCAGCAGAGCAACATGTGCAGTGAGTGCCATCTCCAGAAGTTTCTGGGGAAGACCACACAGGCAGCTCCAGGCACTACTCTCTGTCCATATTTTGGGAGATGAAAACCTTTTATACTACTACAGCTTGTTTCCTTCCTCTCACCCTCACATGGCACTTTAATACCTGTTACTTACCTTCTTCACAGCAGTTTGGGGACATTAGTCACAAAGATCATCTCAAGGTGCAAACTTTGCACCTGGCTGGAAACCTTGAAGGTCAGCATAATCTGGTTTGTGTTTATTACAGACCAAAACATGAAAGCACAACACTCTGCTGGTGCTGCCCAAGCTCACTGCACTGACACAGTGGCAATAGATGCATATCAGGGACTTTAAAGGTCACAGCACTCATGAGGCGGGGAACCTCAAAATACAGTCAAAAAGAGTGAATCAGAAGCAAGACCCTCTGGCTACCTGAAATCAGGCCTTTCTGGACAGCTCTGGTGGCAGTGATGAAGGGTTTTAGGAAGAAAATGTCACATTAGGCAGATCAGGATGCTCCTAAAACATCTCAGTACCAGGCTACTGAAAAACGCTTTAGCATTTAGATGAGACAATGCTATTTTATTTGCAACTATCACTCCTGATAGCATCCTTGAATTTCTCAGTTTCTGGCCTTGAGGAAATTGCCCAGCTCATAATTCACTTGTAGGACAGGGTGGGCCTTCACCTGTAGTTCACAAAGCTGACAGAAATTTGGAAAATAATTGCCATGCTCCTGTCCTGCAGCCTGGGAACTATGCCCAGAGAAATCAGAGGCTTACACAGAAACCCAGAGCAGAGCTGTGCTACCAGGTGTGGTACACCTGCAAAATGGGGTCTGCACCATCCTCAGACACCTGCAGCACCACTCACTTCTCTAAATTCTGGTTTCTTTAATCTGTTAAAAAAAGTCCTGACCCGAGAATAATGCCCTTGATCACAGGAACACAGCAGTGTTAATAAGTGTAATGGCAAATACAAAGAGCAACACTGGTTTTTCAAAGCAAATGTCAGTTTGCAGAGGGCTGTGGCTTAGAGGGACAGCTCTCTAAGCTGTCCTCTGGTAGTACCCTGGAAGCTCAGGGTACTACCAGAGGAAAACCATGACATTTTCTACACAACTCTCACACGCTGGTCCCATTAAAGAGCCTTCCACCTTCTATTAGGCAGCCATTGATTGGAATTAATTAAAATATCTCCTGTGCACTGGACTTGAAACTCATCAGTGCTTTGTCATTATCTGTGAGCTTTCTCCCCAGTTAAAGCAAATATTGTCCAATAATCTGGTTTGCAGTAAGTGCACAGAACATTTAGCCACAAAGTACCCTGTGACATTCAGGTATTTGACAAGCTGGAGGGCTTAAGGGTGTGCCTGGCAGTTCTGTTTAGATATACAACCGTGCAATGTATTTTTGAATCCAAGCTCAGAGAGAAACTTGGCCTCAGAACCCTCTGGAACAGAAAAACTGCAAACACGTTTCTGGAATCGTAACCTCAAGCCCTTGGCTTGTTCTGGCACTTAACCCTTGAGCTGAACCAGCCACGCTGGGCCTTGCAGCCTGCTCAGTCACCTGCTTCTGCTGTCTGAGGAGCTTCATCTTCCAGTTTCCAGGTGGGTTTATTCTCAGGCATTTCTCTCCAACCATTCCCATGGCTCTGGTGCAACTCAGGTCCCGCTCCTCTCCCAGGAGTGACCACACACTTTGTCCCCTGGAGCAGCACCCCCGAGCGAGCCTGTAAGAGGCTGGCATTGCCACCCCTGACTCTGAGCAAGCCCACCCATCAGACAGCTGGACCTGGCTGGAACAGCTTCAGAGGGCTCTGGGTTCAGCAGGGCTTGGCCATCTGTGAAGCAAAGGAGCAAGAGAGGCTGTGACTGCTGGAGCTGCTGCTCGAGCCCGGGCAGCGCTGCCCGCGGGAAACGATCCTGACAGCCCATGCATCTTTAATGATGCTCTCTGCACAGGACACACTTGATAGCTGAAGGCATAAAAGCCTCAGCAGGAGTGTCAGAAGCCTTTGTCCATCTTTCAGAGCCAGATCCAGTTTCTACAGCTGATGAAAGTCCCCCTGTTAGTTTTAGCAGGGCCTGAGGAAGGAAAGCTGCAGCTTGGGCTTAGAGCTGTGAGAGAGGGGCTGGTTTATAGCAATTTAAATACAGATATTCCATGCTTAGGGCTGTCTCCTCTGTAAGAAGGATGGCTTTACTGGTCAGCTGCCCTGACAGGATGATGCTGGGCAAACACAAGACCCTGCAGCAGCAGCATTCAAATAACCTGGGTTATGTTCTCAGAGTTCCCCTGTCACTCATGCCCACTGTTTCCAAAAGGGAACATAATGCCTTTGCTCTTTAAATCCAAGAATTCACATTTAAATAATCAGCATTTAAGAACAGTGAGAATGAGAACAAAGCAACACCAAAAGACACATCAGGAGACAGCAGAAACTCAGCCCTTTATCAAAGTTCCTTGACATTGGAAATACAGACTCAAGGTTAAGGTATCCAGCCTTAATTGAATATTCAGTATTACACAACGGCATATAGCACTAAAAGCAACATCAGGATTCTTTTTCCCCCCTGAGGCTATTGAGACCTGGTTTAATGATGTATCAAGACAACCTAACAGAGCAGAACACACAGAACAAACCCCATTCCCTGGTTATGGGAACACACAAGTCGCTCCTGGCCTGAAATTGGGTTTTATTTTGCAACCCCCCAGATTTCCCCACTTTTATTGAGCTTTTAGCAAAGCAGATGAATGGTTTTTTTCCTTTCCCAGTGCATTGAGCAGCTCATTTGGGCATGGCTCTGCATCTATTGCAGGTCAAGATGTTCCTAATTGCTTTCACATGTATTCCAGTTAACTAGCCCTGGTCATGTTACAGAGCAAATGAAAGACCATTCTTTTCATTGAGATCCTAATGAGTAGGAAAAAATCAATACGACAACTGTAACAGGAAAAGTGATGATGACAACATACGCTGTCCTACAGTATTTAAAATGAGGGGGAAAAAACTGATTCTAATCAATATTAATTGGAAGTTTCCTGCTCTGATACTCTGAGTGCTTGTTAAAAGTCTGGTTCACAGTTGTACCACCTAGTCTGATCATGGACATTACTGTCCTACAGAGTTTGTCTGATATTTTTTGACACAAAGATGAACTTCCACGAAAAATAAATGCTAAGAAAAAGAGGAACAAAAAGCAAGATGATGGTTGTTTCACAGATGAGTTCTGCCCACATACTTCTCCATTTTATAAGACATAAAATTGTTAATGTCTAGTTCCCATTAGAAGATTTGGTGCCTGACCAGGCAGAGTGCAGAGGGCTTAATTTCAAGTTCTTATCTATGCCAAACATCTCCTCTTCAACTGCTGCTGCTTGTTTAATAATAACCACGTTTAGCCAGGCAGTTATTCAGCTATTCTAAAGGTGACTGGATGGATATAAACCTCACAGCACTGGGGATGAAGTTATCAAAAGGGAGCCTTGGCCACTTATATTACATAAACAACACTTATTTCAGTCTGAAAGCATTACAGGTGCTGGCTCAGTAGCCAAGACAAACACAGAGCTACCACACTGCTCAAGTTCCCAGGAAAACACAAATGCAGAAAGGAAGATGGCATTCTAGAAATGTAAGAGGACCTTGTGTGAAGTTATTCCAAAGCACAAGACACTGCTAAATGTTGATAACTGCTTAGCATTAATTAATTTTTTTTATTTATTTAAAATTTATTTATTTAAAATTAACTAATTTTTTAATTCCACCCACAGGTGAAAGAATAAAGCCCTGATGTTTGAAATGAGCACTTTTGAAGGCTCAGCAGAATTAATGCTGTAATGACTCAGTGCTGGTTACCAGCAGAACATGAACTGGGGACTGGTGGCACTAAACAGACCCCAAAGGGACAGGGCCAGCTCATAGCAATACCTGGCTGTCCCAGTGCTCTGCAAGCCTGACTCCACTCATTTCCTGAAGATTTTTGAGAAGGATTATTCTGGAGGAGAAGGAAAGAAGGGAGGATTTGTGATGGTTAATCTGAGTAGTCTTAATTTCTTAAGGAACTACAGTATTTTCATACTCATAAGAGAAATGCAGTGCTGCAGGTTAGAGTGTAGGGAGAATTAGGGATGGCTGTTTCCATGGCTGGCTCACAGCAGGCTGGAGATGGAAAAGCTGCTCCTTGGTTTGAGGAGGTGCTTTGGCACCCGTGCTAAGTTATTCCTGAGGGGCAGTGGTTAAAGTGGGAGACTCCTGGTCTGCCTTGTGCCAACAGACTCTGCACCCAGGTCTGTCAGCTGGGATGAAACCCTCTCAAGACAGCCACCAAAGCCTCCAGGTGTGGGATTAAACTACCCATCCCTTCCTCAGAAACCCCTGCTCAGCACTTCGGGACACTAAATAACATAGAACACAATGCTGTGGCTAAGCTTTTTTGGTAAGGTCTTAAATATTCTTGGTAATAATGTTTTAGAGGCATATGGGGGATGAGCTATCAGTGAAGTCACCAGAAACACAGATTTATATCTATTAAATCTCACAGCTGCAGTGAGTATTCACAGTAAAATTATTTTCTTGGCTGTGCCTTAAATCAGACTCTAACAAATAATTTTAATACCTGGACTACAGCAGCCTGGTGTTAAAATATCACTACCTTCTATCAAGGAGATATTCCTATCCCTGACCATGAAACAGTAGGGGAAAAATCATCTAAATCTGAAATACAGTAGGAAAGGAAAAGGTTTCCAAAAGCAATGAATATTGGTTTAAGTCTGCACCCGAGATATCAACAGAAGCTTTGTCTTGTTATCAGGCTGGACACTTAAAAATCACCTAACAACGCCTGAAATACAAATTCTGCTGAGCAAGGGACAAAATCTTGCCCTCTGGGCGGTAGGCTGTAAGTCCTCACTCGGATGTGTACACCTAAATAAAATACATATACCCATGGAGTGTAGCTGAAGTTTCAGGTCTGACTTATTTTAAGAAAAGTCAGTTTGCAGCTCTCATGAACACAGAGATAATGAGGCTCCCTTTGGAGGCCAGGCCTTGGCACACCTGGCTTGGCAGCATTGTCCCGCAGTCCATGGAAAAGCCCTGGGAGCTGCCTGGCAGAGCTCCCAGAGGTGGGAGAGGTTGCAGTGCTCCCCTGGGAGCACAGGGACCACGGGCTGGAGGTGCACCATACAGAAAAATCCTCTCCTGCTTCCTTTCACCAATTCATGCAAGCAGCTCCTTTCTTTCCTTAAAACAAGAATTAATGGAGTTAATGGAGTTGCTATAAATTCCTTATTTCTGGAAAGCTGATGCTTTCACAGCCTCTGCCCAGCACAGGCACAGCACTGGAAGGGAAAAGTCTATGTGGTTTCCTTGGGCTCTCACATGGCCTGGGGGACACTCGATTTGGAGATCACCAAGAACTCTTAAATGACCTCTGGACAGGGATGAGCCCTTCCCCTGCCCAGAGGGGCTGCAGGAACAGCCAGAAATGCCAGGAGGAGGCACGCTGGAGATGTGTACCTGGCTGGCCCCAAGTCACAACCTCATTTGTCCTCTGACCACCTCACCCAGTGCCACTGGACACCTCCGTTTGCTGTGAATTTAAAAAGAACCCAAACCACTGCTATTCAGGTTCCCAGGGCTCTAGCACTGCACACAACAGAATGAACCCCCAGCAGCACGAACCTCTCAAGAAGTCAGGCAGCTCCTCTCCACCTGCTCTGCTCTGCCCTGAGGGAGTCACCCATTTCCCTGATGCCTTCCACAGTGTGCCAAGGCAGCCACCAAACAGGAGTGTCACCAAAACCACCGGGATCAGACACATCAACAGAGATCACAAGCAGAAGAATAACTCAAATAGTTGATTTGTGTCCTCTACAGCATCCCCCTTTGACCACACAGGTGACAGTCCCAGCACTTCAGCAGTGGCACAGCCCTGCCAGGCTGCAGCTCAGCAAGTCCCCAGCAAACGTGGCAGGAGCACAGAGTGCTGCTGGCACACCTGGCTGAACTTGCTCAGCCTAAATCCCTCACTCCAGCCCAGGCCTGGGCATACCCACACCATGGCTGGGGACAGGCCCCTGCCTGCTGGCACTGAGCCTGTGAGAAACAGGCCCTGCTTCCAGCAGTGCTGCCAAGGGTGGTGCAATAGATTTTGCTTCCCTGCAGGTCCACCGGGCTGTTATCCACACTGTGACAATTGGCTTTTTCCTTCCCATCTTCCTGTCCTAATCGCCCCCAGCACCCAGCCTGGCCATGCACGGGTATGGCAGAAAAGGGGGAGGGGGTCAGGGAAAGACAGAATCCACAGCCCCAGGAGTAGGAGAAGTAAAGCATAATCCATGCTACAGATTATTTTCAGGCATCAGAGAGATGGGAAACAGTCCTGATGCTGGTGATCCCTGGAGAGATGCTTCTCTGAGCAGCTGCAGCAGGAAACTTCCTCAGAGCCATCATTAAGCCTTCTCTTAATTCAAGAGTAAGGAGAACATTATTTTAGATTTATCTCCAGCTTTCTTCCCTGTCTGCTGTGGGAAACCTGGTCTCTTCTACCTAGAGTAAGCCTCCTTTAAACAAAGCAAAAGGGAGCCTGTGACCTCTGCAGGGCTTCTGCAAGGAGCTCTGCTCATCAGGGTACAGGGGCCAGAGACACCTGTCCTGCAGAAACACCATTCCAATCCCATCCTCAGCACCCACCCACCCCACAAAGCTTAAGCCAAGAAGAGAGTTGAGCCAAGGGTCTAACAGGAGTTACAGGATCCCTTGGGAACACCTAAGGTGGGATATTACTGGGGTTACTCTACTACAGAAGGAAAAGCAACAAGTCACACAGACTTGTTTGCCTCCCCTCTAACAGCAGCCATCAATACAAACCAATAGACACAAAATTTCTGAAATCACACAGCTGAGAATCAAACCCCTGTGAGACAAAGCTGGTTCCCAGCTGGACAACCTCCACACTCATTATCCCCATCCCTCTGAGCTCATCTCCTGCCTACCCACACCTCACCCACTGACTGAGCCCACCACCAGGCACTCAAATGCACCCACCAACACAGCACAGGCACAGCTGGGCAGGATCCCTTTTATTCTGCAAGGATTAGAAATGCTCCAACCAAATGTGCCATGTAATTATTGCAGCAATGTATAAAGCAGAGTGGAGGTGGTGAATGGTTCATGGTGCCTTATTTAGTGGCAGGTGATTAGTTAAGTTACAGGATTGGGGTTTTTCTTTCTTTCTTAATCTTTTGCTCTTCTGTGAAAAATTCAATTTGCCTTAAGGCAGTGTTGAGAGCTGATACTGACCTAATCCCTGAGCAGCCCAGACCTGACCTGCTGCGAATTCCCACCTCTATCACAAAACCACATTCCTCTCCCTGACAATACAATAGCCCCTGGATCCTTTTACCTGCAGACCCTGCTTAAAATGTGTGCTTCAAAACACATTATATAATTGTGAATCAAGAGTCAAATCTGAGCCAGCAGGTGAAAATGTATTTGTCTTGTTCTGCAAGCCTGAAAAAGCAGCATTAAATATTTTCTGTTGTTCATTCTTTGAAGGCTTCCAGTTTTTCCTTCTCCTTCCTTCCCTGTTAGGGTCTTAATCTTTCTGCTCAGCAAACATTAATTATTTTCTGTCCTGCTAGTGTTAAAATTGGCGTCTCTGTTGAGCACTCTTCCTCCCTTCCCTGTGCATTTAATTGACCATTATCGCTACTAATGTCACCAGGAATCTGGGAGGGATACTTAATATCAAAGTACTCCTGGGGAACTGCTCAGGGAGGAGCTGCAGGCAGAAATAAGCACTTATTTCTTCTTTCAGCCCTGCAGTAACAGAGAGCTTGACGTACACTCTCCTCCCTCTGCATTCAGAAGTTTAAGCAAATAATTTGAAGGTTGTATTCTCGAGCACAAGGGTGTTCCAACACCCTCTCAGTGACACCCAGCTGTATTCCTGAAACACAAGGGTAATAGTGGCCTTGGACATGTGGGTGTCAGCATGCAGCCGTGTGGAAGGGAAAAGCACAAATGTATTTACATCACACGAAAAATGTGGGCTGGTGGCTCAGAGGTGAACAGGGATGTGCGAACAAAGCTGTGGCACATTGTACCAGGGTGTGGATAAAGCACATTGCAGCTGCATCATTCTGCTCCTGCTGAAGTCATTAGTGCTGGATTTCCACCAGGAGAAGATAAATGCTCCCAGGCTCCAGGACTTGATGGCAGAATGTGCTATAGGGAAGATAAAGGGATGAGGTGTCAGTGCAGGCATTGTGATCCCTGTGGGATGCACCAGGGCGTTGCAGGGACAGCCAGCAGTGCCAGCTGCAGGGACAGCCAGCAGTGCCAGCTGCAGGTGCTGCTTCACTCATAGCAGGGCAGGCATGGAGCCATCAAACCCTGGAGTACCAGAGCAAATGATAAAGGTACACCAGGGCACCTTTCCAGAGCATCCCCACACCAGTGTGCTCCACACTGGTGTGCAGGAACTTAGAGCTGAATGAAAACAGTTTCAATTTCTCAAAATCAACGCTTTTTAAAGATGCTTAATTTAATTACTTTCTAACACGTACTTTATTTCTACTTTTTTACCAATAACTTTGGTAAATAGAGTAGAAGAATAGAGTAGTTAAAATATTAAAATAGAGTAGAAGAAAAACAAAGAAAAAAGAAGACAACAACCCCAAATTCTCCATCTTGTCTCTCATTCACTCTCATATTAAAATCTTAAAACACTAAATTCTTTACCTAGTGATAAACTATTATTACTACTACTATTTACATCACACTTTTATGTTCTAACTCATCCTAAAGCCTTAGCAATTTGTTTTAGAGACAAATGTTAAAAGCAGTGTCTAACTAAGGGTCAGAGCTCCCTAATACAGGCAGAGAAATATTCCCTGTGCCTTGAGTTCTAACAAAAACCATCCAGTCATGGAATGGGTTGGGTTGGAAGGGACCTTAGAGACCACCCCACCCCCTGCCATGGGCAGGGACACCTTCCACTACCCCAGGTTGCTCCAAGCCCTGTCCAACCTGGCCATGGATGGGGCAGCCACAGCTTCTCTGGCCACCCTGTGCCAGGGCCTCATCACCCTCACAGGGAGGAATTTATTCCTTATATTTAATCCAAATCTACCCTCCTTCTGTATAAAATGTCCCAGTGTGCACAGGCTCCCAGGTTTACAAACCTTTATGAGCCTCTCTGGAGAGAATTACTGGAGGGCTGGGCAGGACAGCAGGGTTGTTGCTGCTTCTCTACACATGTTCTGCTTCCCAAAATGGTCAGGGAATGTAGATTTGACAAAAATTGGAGAGAGTAGTGGAAAACAGAGCATGTCTTGTGGAGGTCTGACAACCAAAGGCTTTTCGTTCTGTTTTCCATGGAATGGTGCTGAGAGGAAAGGGGACAACTCTGGAAAACCCCTCTGCTCCACCTGCACTTGTTCGGGCTGGGTTAATTTTCTTCCCAGCAGCTGGTATGGGCCTGGTTTGGGTTTGTGCTGAGCAGAGTGTTGATAACACAGGGATGTTTCAGTTCCTGCTGAACAGGGCTTGCACCTGGGGGTGCTGCAGATGTGGGTAAGGGACACAGGTGGGACAGCTGATCCCAGCTGACTCCAGGGACACACAGCCCGTGTGGCCTCATGCTCAGCACTCAGAGCTGGGAGGAGAAGAGGGAAAGGGGAACATTTGGAATGTTTGTCTTCCCCAGCCACTCGTGATGGAGCTCTGCTCTCCTAAGGAGGGCTGAACACCTGCTGCCCGTGGGGAGTGGGGAATGAATTCCTTGTTTTGTTTTGCTTGCATGCGTGACTTTTGTTTCCCATATTAAAGTGCCTTTATCTCAGTCCAGGAGTTTTCTCACTTTTCTCTCACCCCTCACGCTGGGGCTGTGAGCAAGTGGCTCCGTGGGGCTGAGATGTTGGAATCAAATCACAATACCGGGGGGGAGGATGCTGTGGGCATGAAATGATGCTCCCTGGGATTCTCCCTCCACATCTCAAGCAGGGCATTCTGCATTTTATATCCTGCATTGATCCTATCTAATGCCTTAAACTTCTCTTTCCAATAGCTAAATTATTTTTAAAATCTTGTCATTTACTCATTTGAGGATACTCTCTTTTCTCTGGAGAAATTATTCCATTGTTCTGTTCAATAAGGAAGAAATTAAACATGATCATATTAATTATGGTTCCTCATTTAACATAATGCTGTAATCAAATGGCTTTTGTGTCTAAACAGTCGTGGCAGTTGTACTAAAAAATTGTGGCATTAAAGGCTTGCACTTAACTTCAAAATATTTGAATTATACATCTCAGAAGAAACTGATGCCGCACTGAGAGAGGTACAATCTTTTTTATTTTCAAGCAGCAACCTGAAAGTGCAAAACACTTTAAAAAGAAACATACTTTTGCTTTAATTTCCAGGAAGACCTAAAATAATATACATATTTATAATAATATAAAATACCAGGGTTTTTTTAGATTTAAGCCATGGTGCCTTCTTTTGAAAGGAAGGGGCAGCCTGGTTGAGCATCTTCTGACAAAGCCCATGAAACAAAAGTATGTCAAGGACATGAAGTCTGCAAAGCAGGAGAACTGGAATTTGTCACTTCTGGCAGGGCTGGACGCACTGGGTTCCTACAAGCCTGGTGGGGACTGCTGGTGTCTGTGGCTCCAAAGTCAGCCTCAGGTTTGAGGACTGATTTCCTGAGCCAGAAAACCCAGGAGCATTTCTGTCTGCATTTCAGGAAAACACTTCCTTCAATTCAGGAGCCGGAGCTGCTCAAGCAGCCGCCTACAAGGAAGAAAAATAGGAAATGGTCAGGGGGCTGCTCAGAACGAGTCACGGAGGGTTCCTTCTATGGGAAACACCAAATTGCTATTTTGGGTTCAAAATCACAGCAGTGGTGTTTAGAGGGGTGATTTTTTTTTGTTGTTTTCTTAATATCTATTTCTTCCAGAGCAGGGACATTCCCATGTGAACCAGCTCCACTTCCCATGTGGCTCTGTAGCTCAGTCCCTGCTGCCAGCCCGTGCAGAGGGGTGCTGGAGAGCACTTGAAAGTTAAAGTTCTCCTTGAAACAGTGACCATCTACTTAACCCCTCCCCATAAAGCCCAGAGCTTGAGATAAAACCCCTCTGAGCCCAGCTTCCCAGGGTGTAAGGGTGCACTTTGATACCTGATAAAATCAATTGTTGGTGGCTGCTGGCTCCTGCGACTGAAGTGACACTGCTTGTAAAACTCCCATCCACAGCTCCTAAGTTCACAGTTAAAAACACACTTCCAAGCTCTCTGTAAGACACAGAGCACAACCAGTGCTTGTACCTATTTCAAATCCCAGCGTGTAAAATTGCAGAGTGGGTTGAAGGTGATATAACGTTATAAAGTGCATTTTGAGTTGGGTAAACACACTCAAGGGGTTTATGGTTCCTGGGAATTGTCATCTCTGCTGCCTGGGGAATCTGTGTGGTGAAAAACAGTATTAACTAAGATTCCTAGCACGCATTCAAGAGACTGGGCTCAGGGGGAGTATAAATATGAGTTATTCCCTCCATTTTTGCATCATTATAAAAGCTGCTTTCACCCAGTACCCAGACAAATGGATCTGGGCAGCAAGGGGCAGAAACAGCCTCCTGTGAACGGGAACTGTGGTAAAAGGCATGGATGTGTCAGTTTTACAGCACAGGGCAAGCCAAGCCCTCAGGAGCTGCAGAATCATCCCTTGCAGCCCGGATTCAGTGCAGCCCCTGTGGAAGGAGGCCAGAGCAAAGCTCTCCTGGATCACACATGTTGGCTATCCCCCACCTCTCCCAGGCACGAACCTGAAGCATGAACCCAGTGCAAAAAGCTCTGTATCCTCCTAGTTGTTTTCTCTCCAGAATAATTCTACAAATTCCCAGAAGTGCCCAATTGCATCTTCTCCCCCTGCCGGCACTGCAGCACCACCAGCCGCTCTCAGCCACCTTTGCTGCTGACAAGGGACATTGCTGTGGCACAGGAGGGCAGCGCTGGGCACAGATCACCAGGCTGGGGACAGCCCAGGATGAGTGAGCGCTCTGTGCCCCCCGGGCGATGCGCGGTGCCTGTCACAGCACAGCAGCCCCTGTCCCCGGGCTGGATGTGCCCGAGGACAGCCCGGCTCAGCTCTTCCCGTTCCCAGGCCAGGGACACTCCCGGGGCTGAATATCAAAGGCCTCCTGCGAACCCCGTCAGCCAAAAAGCATAAATAAAACCTCCAGAGGAGTCACAGCGGTTCCCACAACAAGCAGTTACCAGCGGTTAACAAAGGATAAAAGCAAATAAGCGAGCCCCCAGTTCCTTCCATCGGCACCACCCTGGAGCAGGAGGGCGTCCATCACTGCTGGAATCAAAGCCTTCCTCTCCATTGTTTCCTCGGCGGCCAGGACAGCCCGTGGCCGTCTGCCACAGCAGAGCTGGATGAAAGGAGCCCCCGGGCAAGGGGACAGCGGCTCCTGCTGCTGCTGGCCGTGCCCCGTGGAGCTGCAGCACAGCCCCTGGCGCAGGGCAGGAGCTCGCTGTGTCCCCTCCCAGCCCTTCACTGCTGGGGCACGGCTTGGGGCTGGCACAGCTGCTTCGCTGCAGGCTCGGGAACATCCCCAGCATTCCAACATGATGCTCAGGCCAGCGTGGTGTTGCTGCTCCAAACTCATCCTCCTTGCTGAGCTCTGTCATTTGGGTACTCTCACCTGTCCTGTCAACACGTGTAAGAGGACAGGGTTCTGGGGTAGATCCCACGTGAGGACTCCTGGAGCACTGCCTTCCCGTGTCCCTGGTGGTGTAGCAGTGACCAGCTGGGATGATTTACCGTCCTCTCCCTGTTTTACACACACATCACACTATTCTTATACTTCCCCCTCAACATTTCTGGAGGTCACTTTCAGGACCGGGCTGGAGGAACTTTTGATCCAACAAACCTTTATGTTTACTGGGGGAAGTTAATGACGGAGTCCGGATGAAACTACTTGGACTCAACCACCTTTATGGTCTCTTGTCTGTATGGAGAGTTTGGCTACATTGCAGCCTGAGTTCTGCTGGTCTCCCTATCTACCTTTGCAAGGATGCAAAGCTCTTCTTCATCATGTTGCTCCAACAGGGTCTCCATCAATGACAATACTTGCAACAACCAAGCAGCAAGTAGTTATTGAATAGGGAAGTAAAAACTCTGCTCACCATTACCAGCAAAAGCAAGGTTTGCTGTCATGGACTATCTTTCAGGGAGACTTGTATCCTAAATGGGGCTTTTCATGAGAAATCCACTTAGTATTCCTCTAAAATTCCAGGAGGGTGAAATCCCCCACTCCTTCATCTCATTAAGGATGAAAGAATGCCAGGTATGTGGCAGGAATCTGGGGTGAGAGGAGGAGTGGGGTATATTTTAACCAAGTTGTAGAGTGGGAAAAATAAACTGATCTAAGGATGAGGATATGAAATCTATTTCCCAGAGGTGAGAAGCAATGTCAGCCAGGAGAAATGTGCTAATGCACAAGGAACATAAAACTGACTTTAAGGGTGACATGTCATTGTAGATGTGCTCAAGAAAGCACTTTGGGACCCTCCCAAGGCAATTTGCCTCTGGAGCACTGAGAGTTTATCAGTTGGTGGTTTCTAGATCAGGTGGATTTATCTAAGGGTAGCAGACAAAATGCTGAAAGGCAGCTGGTGTTCAAGGTGAGGGGGTGACAGGGAGTTCTGTGTACCACAGGGGACTTCTGGTCATTCTAGCAGGGACTGAATTATTTCTAAAATGTTGTGGGGAAGCCCTGTGAAGCCCTCAAAGCAGAGCAGGAAGATCAGACCAACAGGACTGCTCCTCATCTGGGGCTGCTGCTCAGGTGCAGAAACAAGCGTCAGTGAGGCAGGATAGTTTTACCCCTTATTCTTCTCCTTTGAAGGGAATGAAAACACCCCAAAGAACAAAACCTCCACATCAAAATGTTTAGTGGAAAGATAAGACTACCCAGAAACTGTTTGCACAGACTAGAACTGGCTACCAAGCAAGCTCAGACAAGGCAGTGAGTGCCCAGGCTCCCAAGCTTGTCCAGGACATTTTCTGCACTTGGCATAAGGAGCCATTTAGGAGCATGGAGTATGCTCCAGGGAGAGCTGCAGAAACAGGGTGATTGCTTAGAGAGGAGAAAAATCAGCCTCTGCTGCAGCCAACAGCCTCCCAAGCCTCCAGGCCATCAGGGCACTCAGGAAAGTGTCACCACAGCCCTTTGGGGGCTGCAAGTTGCCATCACCCCTCAATCCTTCTCCCACCCAGAGGCCCACCATGCATCCTTGCCCTTCACCTAAATAAGGAAGGCACCCAATGCACCATGGTCTTTATCACCCACTATATTCCCAAAAAGCTCAAACAAGAGGAGCTTTCCAAAGGTCTCTCTCCTCTGGAATTCACTTGACATAGGTTTGAACAAAGCCAGTTTTTCCTTTCATGTTATGATGCCCATTTGTCCAGCCAGACCTGCCACAAGCTTCTCTGGGGATGAGCTTCCTCCTGGTGTAACAGCCTGACTACTGGAAAAGCAGGAACTTGGATGCCTTCACAGAACATCACTGACAACATAAAAATGCTTTCCCCATCAGCACTGCATATTTACCTCCTGTCAGATGGAGGGAGAAGCTGTTTCATACTTCGCCTCGGTTCTTAAATAATTTAAAAGCTAAGAAAATACTGTCCTGACTAAACCCAGGAATTTTAAGAGCACAAAAGTTTCTCAGTCAGACCATAAATCCAGCTTGCTTCATACTCTGATAGTGGGGAACAGCAATTGCTTAAAAATAAAAGCATACCTGCACAGAGTGCATCTCGCCATACTTGAGACTTCTGCTGGCTTCAGGAAATGTGTGGTTTGAAGATTTTTCCACTTGGCACACTGTGCATGGAGCACAGATGGACAAGTATCCATGATTTTACTTGACCTCCCTCCTTCCCCAGAGGAGTTGTGCACTCTGTGAAAGCCTCAACCAGCATCACTCTCAGGCTGGCTCTGCTGAGACAGAGAACTGAGGGCAGAGCAACAGCCCTGAATTGTCATGAGCAAACATTGTTATGAGCTGGATCCATGAAAATGGTTCTTTCATCACAGCCTCTGCTGTATTAGGAAATGGGAACCAAGTCCACTGCTCAAAAAGAGAAAGATAAGACCCCTAAGGGTGTAAAAAAAGCAATATAACTTAAAAATAAACAACAACAAAAAATCCCTTGAAACTGTGACATCTTGCTAACATGAAGGCTGAGATTGTGTGAAAAAGGAGGGGGAAAAGGTGTTTGTCAACTACATACAGGAAGCTGAGTGCCTGAAAAGGAATGAAAGGAGCCTGAAAAACTCTTGGCAAACCATGCTCAGGGTCTGAGCCATTTAAAAGCAGGTTCTGTTGCAGCTGATGCTCAGGGAGCAGCTCCCTCCCTGCACAGAGCAGTGGGAGTGAGCAGTGGGAATCAGCACAGCTGCTCTGTGCCTGCCGTTCCGAACCAGCGCGTGGAAATCCCACCATATGACTTTGGGGATAATGTTAAATCCATTACAGCATTCTCCTCTCCCCTGCTCATCCCACACAAGCTTCAAAACTTGTGGTTTATGACTGACTGCCAGAGGATCACTGTGGGCTGTCTCTGGAGGGATAATCCTAAATTTTAAGTGACAGTTCACGGGCATCTTCTCTTTCTTCCGAGACGCTGTCTTACACAGCGCATTAAATATTCCAGAGATTAATAACTGGAGCAGAGAGTTCTAATCTTGGTGTCCTAGCAGAGATTTAGCAAAGAACATGTTTGAAGTTGCTGTGGCACAGGAAGCATAAGAAGCCTTGAAGCCCCAAAGTGAGGCTTGTTGGCAGCTCCAAATGAAATCTGGGACATGGGACACGTGATGGATGTTCAGTCTCCAGGGCTGCTCACTGACGTGGTGTTTCCACCCAGAGCAGATCTTAGGGACCCTGTGAAAGGTGGGACCCATTTTGAGCTCTCTTTTAAGTAGACCAAACTCAGCACTGCTGTGAAATTGTACTTTTGTACTCTTTGACCTGAATTAGGGCATAACTGAATTGCATAACCAGGTTACAGGTTGCTTTGAACCTAATTTACCAAGGACCAAATGAGAACCACTTGACCATCTCAGACCTGGAAATTTCCCTGGTCAGCTTGGAGGACACCTGCCAGGATGAACACAGCAATGATTCTGAGGCTGCTGGCACAGCAGCTCACTCAACAGCAGCCCTGCCATCACTTGCCAAAGGCCCTCACAGCAGCCCTTTGAGATTCCTGTCTGCAGCAGGATTATTTTTCCTCCTGCTCCTCACACAACCAAAAGTCCCATCAAAAAGAGCCCTAGCAGGTGTCTTTTGGCCTGTTCCCCTCTCAAGGGGCATAAACCAATGACAGGAGACAGCCCAAGCCCCTTCTGGGTTTGGAGAGCCCTGTGCTACTTACATGGAAAACCACCAAATTCTTCTGCATGTGGGGATGAGAAAACCCTGCCACAAGTGTCACAGTGGTGAAGCTCCACAAGGACTCCAACACTACTGTCTGAAATGACACCGTTGTGTCCTCCTGCCCTCAGCACCACACACTCCTTCCACTTCTCTCCTGCCAGCACCAGTGCTCAGGCAGCACCACAGCAAATCATTACCAGGGAACTGAACCAAAAATGACTAAAATTCATCCCATTCTGCAACGTTCGTGCTTTTCATGGTGCTGCTCTAAGCACCTGAATGGCCACCAGCACACTCAGAGCAGCCTGTGACAGTGATCACCTAGTCCATCAGTTACTCTGGCTACTGTGGCACAAAGCAACAAATTAACAGCTAATATTCAGGAGGTTATAAAATTGTGCTTCCTTAAAGCTGTTTAAGCATCTGCTCTGGCACCTCTTTGCAGAATTAGACAGCTCTGCTTTGAATTAATGCAAGAGAAGTGGCTGGCACGATTTGGCCATAGATTTGTAAGTCACATCATCATGCATTATAGATGCCCTTTCAGGCCCTCATTCTGGAACAGTTTTATACACAACACATTTATCTATTTAGCAGACAACACCAAGTATCAGAAGTATTTCCATACCTTGGGTAGTCCCTCTGCCTAAAATAAAGCTAAAGATGGGTCAGAAAGGGGTCAAGTAGCAATGGAACATCATTTACTCCAGGTCACTGAGATCAGAAAAGACATGTTCGGGTGTGACTTTGCTGGTTTCAGCACAGCATGTTTTTCCACATTCTTTACCACCCACAGAATTCCCTTAATTGTCCTAAAAACTGCCTCCAGGCAGCCAGGGATAGGATCAATAATCCAAACTTCAGGTCACCTGGAGGCAGCCAGCTCTCCTCCTGCCCTGCCCAACAGCCTGTGAGGAGCAGGCAGAGGCCACCAAGACCAGTGTCCCACCTGGGACTGGCCAGTGCTGGGTGCCACAGGAACTGTGTGAGAGCAGCTCTGCAACAACCCTTCCTTCACAGGCTCTCTGAAGAACACTTAATGCACAGGTGAGACCTCAATATTTGCCCACAAATTTCCCTTCTTTTAAAAAATTGTAATCTCAGAAATACTTTTGAATCCAAAGATCTTATCCTGTGGCAACCAACTTCAGCACAAGGAAGGTCCTCATGTTCCTTGCTTTGAATCTGCCAGATGACAACTTACCTTGATGCTCTGTAGCCCTTGGGGACACCAAATCACTCCCTCTACACCTTCTTTATATCAGTTACAGTCTGGATATTTTCCCCACTACCTTGCCTTTTCCAGCTTTTGCCAGTGATGGAGTCTCCTTAGGTTTGGGTTCAGCATTCAGTATGGATTATTCTTTTGGGAAAGCTACAAGTTGTTCAGTGTGACAGCTGAATCCCCAGGCAAATTTAAGCTGGAACATATTGTACAGTTGGCTGCAAACCTGTGTTTTTAAGCAAGGTACAACCAATCAAATCCATCCTCATAGCTCTAAAGAAGTGAAATCACAAACACATAAGTTAGTGGTAAAGCAAAAAGCTTTGCTTTATTGCTACAACAACTTTTCATCAAAATGTCCCATCAAAGAGCTGCCCTGCTCAGCCTGCAGAACCACTCAAGGGCAGCACGAGGCTTGGCAGAGCCTCTGGACTGTGCTCTGTGGAGGGCTGTGTCTGCATGTGCCCAGCTCCCCAGTTTCAGCCACAACATCGTTATCTCTGACATGGATGGAGACAAGCACCCACTGGTTATTTGGTGGTGGTTTAGCAGGAAGGAGACGAACACGAGGCCTCGGGAGGCGGGGCTGAGCTCAGCCCCGCTGGTGTCCTGCACCACAACCTGCCCGATGTGTCCCGACAGACGACTGTGAGACGGGCAAGGGGGACACCTGCTGGGCTGCCAGCCTCGGTACAGCCCAGCTGTGATAAAAACCATATAAAACCAGGACATTTTATTACATCTTAAAAAGCTGTAAAACACACACTCTCCAAAATCCCTGAGCCTTACTATAACAGTCTCTAAGAGGGAGCTTCCCTCTCCACGAGCTGCTGTGTGTGAGCACACTGAGCGCTCCGGCCATGCCAGCGTGTCCCCTGCTCCTCGGCCAAGGACCTGGATGGGACCTGAGCGCTCCCAGCAGCCAGGGAGGCTCCGCCTGCTGCACACCAGGAACTCCTCCCTGCAGCGCTGGGGCTGCCAAGGACACGGCTATGCCTGCTCACTGGGGGTCCCTGTGCCCGAGGCTCTGCTGGGAGCCTCTGCTGCCCGCGGGGGCTGCTTGGGAAGGCGGATGGGAACATAGACGTTGGAAGCACAGTGTTCCTTCAGGTATTCCCCCCCTTTCTCCTCATAGTCCTTCCTGCTTATCCAGCCTTCCTCACGGTTCATGTACTCCACTGCCCAGTCCCTAGCCCCGTACCAGGCATCCAAGACAGGGCTGGAAGCAAGGCTAACCTGGATGGAAGGAAAACAGAACAACAATGTCAACTCAGCACAGGAAAGGGAAGCCTTTTTTACCCTGGTTACAATGGTATATGACACAAACAACACAAAAAAGAAATTTGAGCTGATTACTCAGTGTCTCAGAGTAAAGTTAGGAATGGGTTCAAGTGTGTTTTCACCTTGTTATCAATTCCTAAGCAATCAATTTGCAAATTTCCAGCCAAACATGCTTTTGTGTGCGTGGTCCTTTAGCAGAAGCAGACTTTCCTTTTCCCTACTCACTACGCTGTCTTGACAAAGAGCAACTGAATATTTGCTTAACCAGCACCTTCTCAGGCCAAAAAGGCTGTTTGCAGAGTCTTGCCTTAAAACCCTCTCCACCCCCATGCTCTAAGTACCCCTGCTCTGCACCTCACCCAATTCCATCAGAACACAGAAGAACAGGCTGTTCACATCAACGTCATGGCAATACACACACCTGAAAGGATGACTGGAATGGCCTCATTTCCAGGAGCTCCTTCTGGATTCTGGCTTTCAGTCCAGGGTACATCGTATTTCCACCAGTGAGGAACACATTCTGGACAAGGATAGCCTGTTGTTCCTTTGAATACCTGTGAAGAACAAGAACAGCTTCAGCCTTTCTCAAGGGCATCTGTCCTGTGAACTGGACAGCTGTAGGGAATGCTGATACCTTGTCCCAAGATTCACCTTGATAAACTTCATTTTCCTAGCACCAAAACCTTTGTTTTCTGGAAATTAAGGAGGTGGCAGAAAAAATCCTGAAAGCACTTAGTACCCCATAAACCAACAACTGGATTTCTTTATAGGACTGGAATTCTTACCTTTCAGAAAATGTGATCTCCTATGTTCATAAAGTTCAGGGGTGACATTACATCAATGCTAATTTGTCTGGAAATGTCCAACAGGTGTGCCTGCATCTTAACTTTAAACTGTTACCCCTGATCTTGGTCTCCCAAAACCAGAGACTGGCAGCTCATTGTTGCAAGTGTTTGTTGTTTCCCTCAATAACTAGTTGGACCAGGGATCTCTAAAGTGGGGTCTGTGCAAAGCAATCCAGTGGAGTGCAGGAAGATAAATTGATAAATACATTTAAACAGTGTTTATTTCACCTTTATCTCATTCTTTTTTAATTTCTATTTTTGTGTGTGTTTTAAAATGTTCATAATACATTCATTTAGTAGTAGCTGCAATTTACAAATATACATATATTGGAGGTGTGTGCTCAAAAATTTTTCATTGATGGGGTTATTGATCAAAAAACTTTGTAGACTCACTGACTGAAAACAAGTAGAGTTACATGTGGCTTTCAGCAAGACACATCTAACCTGCAATGCTTGACCCCACCAAAAAGAACTACTCAACACATTTTCTCACATTATTGCTAAACACCCAGCATTTCAAAAGCTGGTATCAAATGAAGAACAGCTTATCTGAAGTAAACAGTTCTGTAAACTCACCTCTCAAGGACATATTGCATGGTTTCTGCTATACCAGCCTGCTCCTCTCCTATCAGGGAGGGCTGGAAGACAATCTCTGGAGCCCTGATTCTTTCAGTGCCAAGGAAAAGCTGGTGGTACTCTGCCAGGTTAAACACGGGCTTTGAAAACATTGAGAAGCAGTGGGGAATTATGTTAAAGAACAATAATATCCTAGAAAAGCAACATTTCCAAACCATTCTGTACAAAAACCCAGATAGTAATGCTCCCACAGAGAAACAGCATTATGCTAAAGGTTCCAAAAGTTCAGGGAAGCTGGACTTTTCCTATAATTTATTCTACTTAGAGCCACTTAATTCCAAGGCTCAACCTCACAAGTTGAAAGCTGTGTCCACTGGGATATCAGGCTACGGATCACAGACAAAAACACTTGAGCAGAGCTTTTTTCCCTTAATAACACAGCACTGCTACACCAGGCACTGCCTGCAGAGTGAGCCAAGAGGGAATTCTCTTCCTAAATCCCTAGCTAAGATTGCCAGGATTTCTCTCCTAATGTCCTGTTCGGGTAGTTTAAGCATCTCTTCCAAGAGCAGGCAAGCAATGTTTGCATGAGGAGAAATGTCAGCAGACTGGCTGGACAACTGGGATGCAAACCCCTGGCACGAGGTGTAAATATAGAAATCAAACCTGCACTGCAGCAACAGGCTTCTCAGCTTCAGGCTGCTCCTCAGCAAATAAAGGCTCAAATTCATTAATACTTTCCACATCCTCCAGGGACTGTTCACTGCCCAGTGGATCCAAGTCAGGAGTCTGGAAGCAGAGCAAGTATGTTATGGTAGGTTAGCTCACATGTGATTTCATTTCTGGTGACATGGCTGGAAAACTCAGTTTCCTCAAATCTCAACTCTTTAACATGCCTGAAAGCAAAAATGCCCAGGAAACAGAAATACAGACATTCACACAAAGCACAAAAATCAAACACTTCCAACAAATTTATCCCAAAACCAGCTCAGAACTCCAGGCCTCAGTCACCAGGCTGACTGCCAGGACCCCAGGCAGCCATGTCCTAAGCATAACAGCATATTAAAACTTAGTAAAATAGCTTTTTATATTGGTTAAAACCTGGTACTCTCCCAGCACCTCTAACTGCTCTATAATTACCATTAAATTCCCTATTTTGCTTGTGTGGGACTGGAAAACAAATATTTGCTAGCTACAAAGCCACCACAAAATTTTTGAAAGTTTTAACTGTCTACTATTTGCTCACAGGATGCATCAAACCCCTTTTTATTTTACACAGACCTGAAGCTCTGTTCTAATGAAAAGCATCACTCAAAATCCTACAAGACTCCTGTTGTGAGGTAGCAGCAGCTGTTTAATTATCTTCCTTATTTTTTTGAGTTACAATGTTACCACTGGGATTTTGTTGCTCAGTATTTGTATTGGTTGTTTTAAACTTGAAACATTTGTTGCAATGCCAGGATGAGCTAAATTATGTCCTTCAAACATGCTTAAGTATCTATTTTACATCTACTTAACCAAGTTAAATTAATCAAACTGAAGTTTAGAAGTGTTCATTGTTACAGCAAAAAAAGTAGTCTCATGAAGCCCTGTTAAATGCATTTCTTTTTACAGCTTATAAAAAAAGGAAAAAGACAAAACCAGAAAAATACACAGAACTCAGCTGAACATCTGGTCTTACAAAGGGATTTTGTGATAATTCTAAGTGCTCTCTCAAGGCACAGTCCAAATAACAAAGCTTGTGGATTCATTCTGAGGTTTGAGATTGCACCTAGCAAAGACCAGTGGTGTGGGAGATGTTGGAATTTAAGCACAGTCACTGAGAAAAATCACAGGTAACTGCTAATCTTTCAATTCTCTTTTTTCTAGAGTATCTGCTTTTGACAGAAGGCAGAAAGATTGTTCACCACAATCATAAGCCTGTCATCTCCCTGAATTTTGCTGAAGTACAATCATTCTGACTCTTGCACTGATAATCACAGAACCATGGAATGGTTTGGCTTGGAAGGGACCTCAAAAGCTCACCCAGTTCCACCCACTGCCATGGACAGGGACACCTTCCACTACACCAGGTTGCTCCAAGCTGGCCTTAAACACTTCCAAGGATGGGCTAGCCACAGCTTCTCTGGGCAACCTAAATAAGGATCTCCCCTCTATGCTTCCATTTTCTCTCTACCTTTTCCCTGAACAGAGGCTGACAAAGCTACAAAAGCTCTGTCTTATGTGACCTGAAAGGCAATTAAAAGCACATGCACAATCAGCCTCAGAGCACCTCTTTGCAGCAGCTGCTGTGTGCTGGGCCTGTGTCAGTCCAGCAAAGCAGACATTGTCTTCTCATCTTCAAGACAACTCCAACAACCAAGTATAGTAATTAATCTTTCATTAAGGAACCAAAACAGATCATGCTGTTTAAAGCACCAAAAATAGACAGCTACAATGAAGGCAGGGTTGGGTTGTTTACCATAAAGTTCTCTGCACCTGAAGAACAGAAAGGAAAACAAATACTGTTTTTAACAAAAATATTGATTGGTTCCTCTGTATCTTTAATAGAAGACTACTGAAGATTAAAGATGGTTGTCTCAGGACATTCTCTCTGAAAAGAGAGAAGCAGTTGCCAACTTAATAATGACTTGCAGTGTGTTAAAGAAAAAGCTTAGTTCATCAATAGAAGTCTGAAGTAACACGTTTTCAAGCACAGTTTAATTCCTTCAGAGATAAAATGAGGATTAACTTGGTGAAAACATCCTACCTCTGGCTTGCTGTCCACAACATCTACTTCAATATTGACTTCTGACTGTAGAATTTTCTGCTTCGTTTGTTCAACAGACAGACTCAATTTGTTGATGTAAGACTGAAGTTCTTCTGCAGAGTCCATGTTCAGCTCCACCAAAGCTTTGTGGAACTGATCCATCTGACCATCTTCTAAAAGTTCCTGTGGACAGATCAGAGTTAGCTGTGATGAACAAGACAGGGCAATCACAGCAGTGATGTACAGACACTCTGCTTGCCTGACTAGAGACTGTGATGTGCACACTTTGACAGCACTTTGAAGTATTTCCCAGAAGTGCTGTTCAGAAACTGAAAACATCCCCTGCATCAATAATCTCTCTCTCTTATCTCACAAGTAACCTTGGCAAGCTCCTATCAGAGAACATCCACAACAGCTTCTTTAGTCACAGCTTCTTTACCATGATGTGTGACCTTCTGATAAAGCTCTGAGGGCAGCCTGCCCTCCTCCCAAGATACCACACTGAAACTCTGCCTTCACTACCTGCACATACAGCAGCCTGTCCAGCCTCTCCTGGTCCAGCTGCAGCTTTTCCTCCCGACGCCGTGCGTTGAGCTCCTGAAGCCGCCGCAGCTGCTGCTGCCTCTTCTCCTGCTTCTCCTCGGATGTCACAGTGCTGCCCAGCAGCTTGTTGGAGAAAGGCAGCTGCATCTTGTGCACATTGTTCTCGTAGTACTCTGGGCACCGCCACTTCTGCAGCTCTGGGCATTTGGAAAGCAAAGCAACTTTTTGTTCTGGCAGCCCAAAATGACGATTCGCGTGCTGCGCGCACCTCGTGTGAAGGATGAAAGGTGAGGAAAGAAGGCAAAAAAAAAGTGCAAGCACAGAATTTTGTCACCTCTTGGCAGCTGCTCCCAAGCTTGGCTTTCCCCTCTGAGCACTGCCTCTAGGTCACACACCCAGCGCAGGTAGCTCTGAGTGCTCTGACCTCCAGGAAACACTAAATACTACGAGGTGCAAGTGCACACTGAAGTCTCTCTGCCCAAAGGGAGGGAGAGCTCTCACACGTCTAAGGAGGGCTCATTTACAAGTGACAAATTTTAAAAAACCACTTTTCTTCACGCGCTATTTCAGATGACATTTGCCATGGAAATTTTAAAACTTACTTAATTCACAGAAAGTCGTGAGAAATGTCCTGTGCAATTTTGCAAACCTTACAGAAACACATAAATCCTAACCCACTTAGAGGTTTCGTTGATGTATGATGGAAACAATAAGCTCATTTTAAATTCTTTTCCGCTGAAACCATCACAATTCTTATTCACAGAGAAATCTGAACCAACATAGATTTTTTTTGTAATAGTAGTAGTTAAATTTTATTTCTGCCTTAATTTTAAATATTAAACCACTATTAAGCATGAGGCAGTGTCACACTAACGCGCAACACGAGTTGCAGAGACACAGCAGAGCCGCACCGAGAGAAGACAAGGAAGAAGAAAGTTTTATTTTGGTTTTTGTATTATATAGAGTTTTTGGAACGACTATCAATTGGAAGGTGAAGTTACATCCTTTCTAACTACACTGATCAATGACAAAGTTTATCAAACCTTTCTCCTCCCAGGAGACAGAACGAGAAACAAAAAGACAGTTAGAAAACCACATGCATGTTTACAAAAAGCAGTGTGAGAAACTCTATCACAAGAATGAAAACATCAGAAGGCTGAAAAATCAGAGCGACGAGGCAGGTTACCACAAAGCAAGCAAAACAAAAGTAAAATATTTCTGGAAGAACTCAAGCCAACTTCGAAACAAGGGGTAGAGAGGACAAACGAAGTGTGGGTGAGCAGCAGGCGGTGAGTTGGAGCTGGTTTTACCTTCTGTGTAGTCCTGTGCGATGTAGCTGTGCTCGTGCAGGATCTCCTCCATGCGGCTCAGCGTGATGGCCGCCAGGTGCCCGGGGTACTTGAGCTGCAGCAGGCGCTGCAGGTACACGGCAGCCTGGCACCCCCCCAGGTTAATGCGCTTGCAGTTCTTGGCATCCAGCCTCAAAATGCAAACAGACACAGCTCAGGCTGCAGGGATTCACTGCAAACCAAACACAGCCCCTGCTCTGTCACACTAATGCGCAACACGAGTCGCAGAGACACAGCACGGCCACGCCGAGAGAAGGCAAGGAAGAAGAAGGTTTTATTTTGGTTTCTGCATTATACAGAGTTTTGGGAACGACCATCGATTGGAAGGTGAAGTTACCACCTCTCCAACCATATTGGTCAAAGTCCACCAAACCTTTCTCCTCCCAGGAGAAAGAATGAAAAACAAAAGGACAGTTAGAAAAACGTGCAAAAAAGCAGTGTGAGAAACTCCATCACAAGAATGAAAACATCAGAAGGCTGAAAATTAGAGTGACACTGCTTCTTGGTTTTTTTCTGTTTTTACAGAGATGGGGTAACTGAGAGGTGTTTTAAAAGGTTTTATTCTATTATCAGTTTTGATGAATAGTGAGATGCAAGAAATGTACAACTCTATTCTATCAGAAGCTAACCTATTTCTTGGTTACAATACTATATAAATGGTTTTTAGTTTATTAGCTTTTGTTACACAATGTTGTTATTACTTTTAACACTAACTGTAGGAATGTGCCCCCTGTTGACAGAGTGACTAAATTATTGTCTGCTAAAAAAGGCAAAAAGCCCAGAAGTTTCTCTCCCAATTTGGTACAAAGACACCTGACAGGACCTTTTGGACTTCACCTCAGACCTGGGGCTGTCTGACTGGACAGAGGCCAAGAGGTCCTGCCTAGGTAATTCACTAGAAAAAGAAGAGAACAAAGGAAAAAAATTGCTTCTCATGGCACGTTTTAGCAGGAGCAAGGACTCCTTGTCCCTGGCTCGGGTTTTCTCTGTAAGAGCTTTGTTATTTTGTCTTTTAATAAACCTTTTTCTGTCTCCAACACTGCCACAGAAGCCATCCTGCTATTTTTATGCCATTCAGGGTAGCTGGGCTATCTCAGGTGTGATAAGTTCTCTGAGAGCTCATAAGACCTGGCTCGAGGAGAAACCTACCAACAATTACTTACATTTTTTCTCTACGTGGTTTTGTTATAATGCATCTTTCACAGTTGTAATTTTCTAAAATACCTAGTCTTTTTGTAAGGCTATATTAGGGTGCTTCTTCCTAGCACCACTGAACAAGAAGTACTTTGAGGCCTTCTCACTGCTCGACAGACAGTCAAGTTATGGCTTCCTCACAACAGAAGCACCACTTTGTTGGTTTTCTCAGTTTTTACAGAAATAAACTAACTAAAATTATTTTTTAAAATTTTATTCTATTATCAGTCTCAATGAATAGTAAGATACAAGATATAAAACTCAATGCTATTCCATCAGAAACTAACCTATTTCTTAGTTACAATACTTCATAAATATTTTTAACTTATTAACTTTTATTACACAATGTTATAATTACTTTTAACACTAATTAATTATCTTTTTTTCTACATAGTTTTATTATAATACATCTTTCACAGTTCTAATTTTCTAAAATATCTAAACTTTTTATAAAACTATATTTTAAAACTTATTAAAACTTACTTCTAATTCAATCTCTCTTTCAACAATGTCATCTCTATTCTATAACTTTCTTAAGTCAACACACTTTATCTTAGTATTTACATACAAATATACAAAACTATATAAACTTTCTATGGAATTTTAAAAATTGTTTACAAATCTATTTCCCACACCTGCTTTCCCCCAAATTACTTGATTTTTGTACACGAATATTCACAGATAAATATTTCAAGCTTTGATTACCAGAGAATCTAACACACCTGCTTTTCTCAGGCAACAGCACAATCACTGCTGTGTTCACTATTTTATTCTGAAAGGCTTCGTTCCACTTTAAAAAAAACTCCAAATATTAAATAATTTTGGCTGCAGCAAGGAGATGTTCTGTTCTAACAAGAGAAGTGATGGGTAGTGGCACTAAAAGTAGTTTTTTAACCTTTGTAACACTTTGTGGTTGGACAAGTGTAAACCTTGAAAATCTGAAGCAGTTACCAGATATAATAAAGCCATCTCCTGCAGTAAGGATTAAAAAAGAGAAGTAAAAAGAGAAAGTAGAGCAATGTAGCAGAATAACCAGAATGATAAAAGCCTCAAGCACTGCAGAAGTCTCACACACAGAGCATTACACTTTGTCCCAAAGCTGCTTTAAAACCTAAAGTATGTTTTTTAATGCCCAGTTTCACTTGGGGCACATATCCCCTTCTCCCTTTGAAAGTAGACATCAAGGCACAATTAACAACTAAAACACAACACTTACAAGAGCTCACTGCTTCTTCAATTCAAAACTCAGCAGAACTTAGCAAAATCTGCAGACCTGGTTTTAACTCATCAGTATAAATCACTACAAGAGTTAATAGTGCAGGGCTGGAGGAACAGGTATCTGCATCACTCGAAGAGCCAGTGGCTGCACTGGAATTAAGACACCCAGAACTCACCTGCCTTCTAAGACTGGCAAAATGTGTGTGCACTGGTACCCTGAGGATATCACCAAACCACTGCAGGGCCAGTTCTGCCTCCTGTTGTGATAAAAACTGTACAGGCTGTCCACACCATAGGACACTTTTGGCACTTGGTAACACTCGAAGAGGAGCTCAGACATCATTTGCCTTGAGTACAGAGGATTGCAAACTGCTTCTGTCAGAACAATTGGGTGATCCACACAACCCTGGGAGAGACAAGAGGAAAGAACAGTAAGAAAATTATAAAGGGAAAATCCAAGGTTAGTTATCTCTGCTTCTTCTTTTAAGCATCAACAAAAACTCCTCCAAAATGGACATGAGAAAGCACTTTATTTGTGAAAGTTAAATTATATCTAGTGTTTAACGGGGTAAAAAAGATATTAATGTTAATTCAATCAAAGAATAAATACATAATGGTGGAGAAAGTGGACTTTTAAAGGCATATATAAAATATTAAAAATCTAAGTAAGCAAAATCTGTGTAATGAGGAGGTGAGTGAAAACCAGTGGAAGCTTCGTTCCACTCTGTGTAAAGCTTTCAAACTGGTATAGTCATGCAGGTAAAGGGCTCCATGGTCTGAGAAGCAACTCTCAACACAGCTGGGTATGCAGCGATCAGTAAACACTACCATTAAGAGCATTACCCAACAGTAAGCTTAGGGGACTACGTTTAGATTAGATATTAAGAAAAGATTCCTCCCTGTGAGACACTGGCACAGGTTGCCCAGGGAAGTTGTGGCTGCCTCATCTCTGGAAGTATCCAAGGCCAGGCTGCATAGAAATCTGAGCAACCTGGCCCAGTGGAAGCTGCCTATGCCCACGGCAGGGGTTGGAGCGAGGTGCCCTTCGAGGTCTCTTCCAAGCCAAACCATTTCGGGACGCACAGGCGGCCCGGCCCGGCCCGGCGGTACCTGCGAGGAGACACCGAGGCGCTGGAAGACGTGGTCGAGGAGCAGCTCCTGCAGCTCCAGCTGGACGGGCACGTTGCGGTCGAAGGGCGAGCGCAGCAGCCACCGCAGGGGCTCGGGGCTGCCCAGGTCGTTCCCCACCTGGGTCTCCGCGCCCGCCCCGCCGCGGGCCCCGCGGCTCCGCGCCGCCAGCGAGCGGAACCGCAGCAGCGGNGAAGGAGCCGTTGTCGATGACCAGCGGCGCCGGCTGCGGGCTCCGCACGGCCGCGCTCGGCGCCAGCACCGGGTCCGGGGCCCAGCGCGCGTCCCGGAACGCGAACACCCGCGTGGGCGCCGCCATGGCGGGCGCGCCTCCCGCCTGTGTCCGGCCGGCAACTCGGGCCCGCACGGAGGTTCCGGGGCGCCGCTCCTGCGAGGCGCGGGGTTTTAAAATAATCGGGATTAGTTTAAATGAGTGTGTTCCGTAATGTGAGCTCTTTGTGTGCTTCCGAGCCTAACTAGCAGGAGGTGAGACCTAATCGGTGCGACAGGAAGCAGCCAACACAGCACAGACCCATAGAATGGACCTTCAAAAATCTCGTTCCACCCCTCTGTCATGGCAGGGACACCTTCCACTATCCCCGGCTGCTCCAAGCCCTGTCCAACCTGGCCTTGGACACTGCCAGAGATCCAAGGGCAGCCACAGCTTCTCTGGGCAACTGTGCCAGGGCCTCCCCACCCTCAGAGTAAAAAAAATTCTTCCTCATATCGAACCTAAATTTCAATTTGTACCCATTCCCCCTTGCCCTGTCAGTGCGGTTCCTGAGGAAGAGTCACTGCTCAGCTTCCCTGTAGCCCCTTCACACACTGGAAATGTGCTGTGAGGTCTCCACACAACCTTCCCTTGCCCAGGTGGAACAGCCCCAGCTCTCTCAGCCTGTCCCAGTGCCCTCAACAGCGTCCTCAGGGCCTGTCCCAGCAGCTCCATGTCCCTCTGGAGCTGGAGACACGACAGCTGTGTGCAATGTGTGAGGTGGGCTCTCTCCAGGGCAGAATAGAGGGGGACGAGTGTCCACTCCGACCTGCTGGCATCCCTTACAGATCATTTGGGCTGGAAAATGTCACTCTCATTTTTCAGCCTTCTGATGTTTTCATTCTTGTGATGGAGTTTCTCACGCTGTTTTTGTAAACATGCACATGTTTTTCCAACTGTCTTTTTGTTTTTCATTCCTTCTCCTAGGAGGAGAAAGGTTTGATAGACTTTGTCACTGACCAGTGTGGTTGGAGAGGTGGTAACTTCACCTTCCAATCGATGGTCGTTTCCAGAACTCTATATAATGTGAAAACCAAAATAAAGTTGCTCTCTTCTTTGCCTTCTCTCGGGTGTGGCTGCGTTTGTCTCTGAGTTTCATGTTGCTCGATAGAGTGACAGGAAACTGCTTCCGAGATCATCGAGTCCAAGCCTAAGGCAACCATGTCAACCAGACCAGAGCCTCTCCAGCCCTGGACATTGTCCTTTCTGCACTGAGGGGCCCGGAACAGGACACAGGAGCCGAGGTGACCCTCACCAGTGCCCAGTACAGGGCGGGAATCACTGTCCTGGTCCTGCTGGCCACAGCATTCCTGAGACAGGCCAGGGTGCCATGGACTTTGTTGGCCCCCTGGGCATACCTGGCTCATGTTCAGCCACTGTCCACCAGCACCCCCATGGAGGAACCTGCCAAGATTATCTTTCTTTGATGTAAGACCTTTGTGTGCTTCCAAGCCTAATGAGCAAGAAAGGAGACCTTATCAGTGGAACAGGCAGCAGGATCATCCCTTAGTCAAGGATATCCTGAAGCTGACAATCTTTAAGGATGTAGCAAATGAAGATGTTGATGTATGTCTATCTATATATCGCTAACTTGGCAAAATACTCAAGGTCCATGTGTCCTAGAGCTGGACATGTTCATTATAATACTAAAAAAGACCCTTCCCCTGAGAATGCACAGAAATNTGCCCTCAACAGCGTCCTCAGGGCCTGTCCCAGCAGCTCCATGTCCCTCTGGAGCTGGAGACACCACAGCTGTGTGCAATGTGTGAGGTGGGCTCTCTCCAGGGCAGAATAGAGGGGGACGAGTGTCCACTCCGACCTGCTGGCATCCCTTACAGATCATTTGGGCTGGAAAATGTCACTCTCATTTTTCAGCCTTCTGATGTTTTCATTCTTGTGATGGAGTTTCTCACGCTGTTTTTGTAAACATGCACATGTTTTTCCAACTGTCTTTTTGTTTTTCATTCCTTCTCCTGGGAGGAGAAAGGTTTGATAGACTGTCACTGACCAGTGTGGTTGGAGAGGTGGTAACTTCACCTTCCAATCGATGGTCGTTTCCAGAACTCTATATAATGTGAAAACCAAAATAAAGTTGCTCTCTTCTTTGCCTTCTCTCGGGTGTGGCTGCGTTTGTCTCTGAGTTTCATGTTGCTCGATAGAGTGACAGGAAACTGCTTCCGAGATCATCGAGTCCAAGCCTAAGGCAACCATGTCAACCAGACCAGAGCCTCTCCAGCCCTGGACATTGTCCTTTCTGCACTGAGGGGCCCGGAACAGGACACAGGAGCCGAGGTGACCCTCACCAGTGCCCAGTACAGGGCGGGAATCACTGTCCTGGTCCTGCTGGCCACAGCATTCCTGAGACAGGCCAGGGTGCCATGGACTTTGTTGGCCCCCTGGGCATACCTGGCTCATGTTCAGCCACTGTCCACCAGCACCCCCATGGAGGAACCTGCCAAGATTATCTTTCTTTGATGTAAGACCTTTGTGTGCTTCCAAGCCTAATGAGCAAGAAAGGAGACCTTATCAGTGGAACAGGCAGCAGGATCATCCCTTAGTCAAGGATATCCTGAAGCTGACAATCTTTAAGGATGTAGCAAATGAAGATGTTGATGTATGTCTATCTATATATCGCTAACTTGGCAAAATACTCAAGGTCCATGTGTCCTAGAGCTGAACATGTTCATTATAATACTAAAAAAGACCCTTCCCCTGAGAATGCACAGAAATTGCTGGGCTGATGTAACTTGCATGGGACTTACTAACCAATCCTAACAGAGGGGCTGTGCTTGGAAAGTCACTAACTCTGAATTTCTGTGTATAAATATTGGCAGGGAAAGTCCATGGAGGTGTGCTGGATTTCTGGAATACCACTGAGCACCCAGGCTGGGGCAGCTCTGAAATAAACAATGTCTCTCTCGAGTGTGTCATTATTGGCTTGTTGCACACCAGGTAACAAATCCAATTTTGTGGGTACCACCACCAACCTGGGGCTGGGCTGTACCCCTGCTCCCCTTCACACAGGGCCCCCCTGCCCTTTAAACCTGGGCTGTGAAACCGCCCCAGTGGCTGTGACTTGTGTGGAGGTGAAACCCCACAGCCCTGGGCAGTGCCACTTACCCAGGAGGTCACTGACACAGCCCAGGCATCTGCCACTCCTGTTCCACCATCTCTCTGGAGATGCAGGGAATGGGGAGGGCATTTCCCCCTTATTTCAACCCCCATTCCCTCGGGAGATGGGGTTCCAGGGTGGGATCCATCCTGCCATGGCAACAAGGATGTCCCAGGCTGGCTCAGCTCAGTGAGAGCCAGTGTGGACTCCAAGGGCTTCCAGTGATGTGACTAAGAGACACAATCCATCATCAAAATTAAACAGATCACAGCTTCAGCTCCTTTCCATCCCTCTCAGCACTGTAGACAAACTATCAACAGCCTGATTTCCAGAGGTGCCCCCAACCTGCCACCCCCACCGTGTGAAATGGGGACTCAGAGATTGAGCATCCTTGAAGCTCAGGGCATTAATGGCTTTTCTCACTTGTTTACCCAATGCACAAAGCAGGGCTAATAGCTTTCTTTTATCATGCAAAGGTGTTATTAATGTGAATTAATAAGAATTTGCAGAGTTTATTTAGATCTTGGGATTAAAAGGCTCATTTCAAGGGGCTGTTACTACATAAAAACAAACATGCTCGTGAGCAAGAACATTAAATTCAGGCAATCATTTGTAACATGCATTTACATCACTGCTCTCTTCTCCTGAGAACTACACAAATGATGAATCCAAACAACCCTCTGTGAGGTTAGAAATAGATTATGGCTTTATTTTATTGAAGGAGAAACCCACAGTGTGAAGAATATCAAGTTATCAAGTCACATATCTGGTTCCTTCTTTGATGCCTACTGAGCTCCTTTACTCTTAAGCAATACTTTCATAGACACACATCCTATGAAATGTGCTAGTTGCCTTTCTTGGAGGGAAGGGAGACAGAAGGGCAATTAAAATATAAAGGTTTATTTCCCTAAAGGATTAACTAATAGATGAGGCTATACAGAGTAGGCTAAAAATAGAGTGTATATGGGACATAGAATATATTCTACATTGAATAAGAGCCCAGAAGAATCTTGTAGTTACTCATCCTCTACACCTTTCTGGAGGGTTGGGTTTTATTTTCAAGAGCAACCTTGGCTGCTCAGTCTCAAAGTGGCCAAAGCACTTGGCTACCTCCCCTATATCCAAAGACAAGAACTATAACTACAGTTTTAACACAAGCCTGGAAAGCTTCCTAACCTGTATTTATCCTCTAAATAGCAGCTAAAGAAAACATCTGACTTGATTGGCCTTTCTCAGTTGTTCTTATCCCCTATTAATCCCTGCTGCTCCCTCCCCAGCACGGGGCTGTCCCCTTTGCTGATTTATCACTCCTCTTCTTGTGATCACCAGCGCTGCAATGAGAGTTATTAAAGGGTGGCTAGAAAGGGGAGCAGTTGGGCTGTTCTAAACTTAGCCTAACCTGAAGCAAGCCATGAGGTATCCCCTGGTTCCCCTGGTGAACGAGCTGACCTTTCCTCTGCTTTTCTTCTGGTTCTGTTTGCCGTTTGTAATGCTGCTGATCATCGCCATTATCTGGCTACAGCTGCTGCTTAACGAAGGTAAGTTGGGCAGTGGATCAGGTAAAATGCTGCTGCATAAAGTTAACTTCCTCCTTAATGCACTCTGCTGGCTATTTTTAGGTTAATGCCACTTGTCACAGGAGGAAGCTGCAGGTTTGTTAGTACTGGTGGTAGCATATAGAAAAAACAAGCTAATTATTATGCTTTTCTGTTAAAAATGCTTGTAAGACAACCAAGCTGCTACTTACCCTTCTTACACTCTCCCTTTTTCTCAGTGGTAATTTAAGAAGGACAAAGGACAAATAATTTTTATAGGTTTCTATTTCAAAAATCCCCCAGAAAGCAAGCATAATCCTCTAATTCTGTACACTTTAAATTCTGGCCTCATAGTTCTCTTGCACCTGTCCTTTTTGGGAGAGCATGGAGGTTTTATTGGGGAAGCTGGTAAGGAATTCTTTTATGCTGAGGCTGATAGAAAGTTTTGAAGGGAGCAAGACATGAATTTTCATTTATTTATGTATTTTGCCTGTTTGTTTTTCCAATCCATCCCTGATTCTTTCTTCTAACATGTCAGCAACCAATAACAGGCTTTGGTTTAGACTAATAATAAGCTTGTTGCACTCGTGAGGATAAAGCCTTGCTACTGTGCTCTAATGCTGGAGGAAAAAAAATCTAATCCCAGCTGAGGAAGTTCAAAATCAGTGACAAAATATCTATTTTTACATAGCTGTGCCACATCCTTACACTGCAGTTGAGTGCTCAGGCTTTTGTCTGGACAGAGTAGCTCTCTTGATGTTTTAAAGGAGATTTTTCAGGTTTTTCTTGCTAAGTTTACATTCACAATTTCTGGCCTCTAGTGACTGCTGTTAGCACCAGGCCTCCAACTGTTTCCACAAATGCTCTAAATTACATTTTAGCCAGTAAGACTAGACACATTACTAAATTTTTACATACCAGCATATTTACAGAATTAGAACATGAAAGCTTTTCTCAGTTATAAAAATAAGAGTACTCTTTTTAATAACTTCCTAATTAATTCAGTCATATCCACTTCTTTTATGGTAGTTTACAGCAAGCACAAGTAAAAAGGTAGTGTTTCAGCTCCTCCTTTAATATAATTGCTCATTAAGAGCTAATTAGTTAAAATTAAACACTTGTAAAGGCCTTTTATTGTCTATTTTGGTTTGAAAATCCTTTATTTCAGCTGGAAAAAGTTCAGAGGAACCTTGTCCAGCTCCTAAATGGAATGTCAAAGTCTTGCAGCCACAGGAAAAAAGTCACATACAGGTGTTTTACATGTTCTTTTTAAACCTGCTTCTAGCACAGATGCCCAGCACAGAAAAGATTAAGAAAGAATCTCCTGATGAGCCTGATTCTGACTCTGAAGATGAACTAACAGAGGAAGAAAACCAGAGTGATGCATCCAGTACAGAGACGCAAGAGGAGTCACAGTCCAGTGGAGCTGTGGGAAGACTGAGGCCCAAGCCTGCTTATCTGAGCTCAAATCCAAAAAGCCAAAATCAAAGTCTTCTTGCTGTGACCTCAAACAGCTGGTCCCAGAGGCAGAAGATAAGATATTCCCATGCTAAAAAGAGCATTTTCTATAACATCCTGATGGTGAGTAGTGGGACCAAGGTGCCTCCTTGCACATCTACTGCTTTTGTGCCTCAACTCTGACTTTTTTCACCTCTGCCTGACTCAGAGGCCTCTTGGGCAAGACAAAGCTCCAAGATTAGTTTCTGCCTGGTTAATAACTAACAGGAGGTTTTATTTTCGGCCTTCCCTGTTTGTGATGACTCCTGCTGTAGATGAGGTAAAGGTAACACAATATTGTGCAGAATTCCTATGATGAATATGTGTGTGTATATATATATCTAAAGATACGTATGCATATTTTAGAGGTCCTTGAGAACTGCATTTAAAATGGCAAAATTTGCTACTTATTCCTCTAAGATAAGAAGTTTAACTCAACCGTGTGTAGAAACTCTCATGGTATTTAAGGCTGATACTATACACTTCAAAAAGTTGCTTCAGATTTCTTACAGTGGAGCATGTGACTGAAAATAAGATGTATTTCACTTGCTCAATAAGAACTGAGGCCAGAAGTCTCTTTGCAAACACAGCAACCCTAATCCTTTTAGGCTTTACACAAATCCCAAAAGATAAATTTCAAGCAGTGGAAGAGCTTCATGTCTTGTATGTCTTCTCTTTCCCTGTGCCTTGACTGTCTGTTCCTTTGCAGAAGGGACTCACAAGGGAAAGCTGCTCTGTGCCTCCACTGTCACTATTCCCAGTCCTGTCTGCTCACTTGCATTGCTGGGATTTTTGAATTGCAGCAACTGAGGTACTCACTCACATTTCCTTCCACCAGTTCTGCTGGAGTGCAAACCTTGCTTAGGCTGGACTAGCCAAGGACTGGAATCATCTTAAACTGCTGCAGTTATTTGACTAACACACCCTGAAGCTGAGCTTTAGCGTGGCATCAGCAATACCTCAGTTGAAAGCATTTTTAAGACCATTAACACCACCAAGGCGTAGTCACAAGTTATTTAACATTCATTAATTTCATAGTTTTTCAAATGCTAGCAGTGCTAACAATGAACTTGGTCTTGTCTAGGGTACCATTTGGTTTTCCTAGAATTCCTGATATGTACAACTATTGATTTGAAAATAGCACCTTGAACTTGCCTTTTGTAGGACATAACATTTGTTGGTTGTGTTGGGTGGGTGGGGGAAGGGAACAAGCACTGGTGGTTTCAAAATCCTGTATATCCCACTGAAAATGGAACTTCTTCTGAAGACATCATGCAGTGACAATTCTGTTCTTCCTTTTCTTCCCCAGCTGTTGTGTGCCTTGCTTTCTTCTGTCACCTGGAATTTTGTCTGCCTGTTGCTCCAGTTTTTTAACATCCTGAGGACTCTACTGCTGCCATCCTATCTGGTTACCTACGTGGCTCAGCTGTTTGCTTTGCTGGGTGAAAAAGCTGGGAAAATCCTTGGCTCCCTGAGGCTGGAGAGCACAGGACTCTTGTTTTCAGTCCTGGGGAGGAAACTGCAGCTGAGTCAAGCTCAGAGAACCACCTCAGGGTGAAAATAAAGCAGGGAGTCCCATGGCAGTTCAGGTCAGCATTGGTGACAGCATGGCAGAGGGAGGGGAATTCTCTGAGAAAGAAACCCACTCAAAACTAAGTCAGCACCTACTCAGCTCACCACAGCTGCTTTCAGAATGTTGGCTGCCTAAATGTGAAATGGATGACAGCAGCCAATTTCTTGTCCACTCTGCTCCCCTCCCATCTCAGAGGGATAAGCTCCTTTTTTATAAGGAGCAAGCACTCCAGCAGCACCAGTGATAGTTTCTGCTCACCAACACCAATCTTTGATTTCAAATAAATAAGATCAAAGCAATCTCTCTCTGTAGCAGTTCTTACTGGATTTTAAATGCAATACAGCATAGGATTATTATAGTCATAGTCCAATTAGCAGTTTTCTCATCTGCAACTTGTCAGTTATCAAAGTCGGAAACGGCTTTTCAACACTCAGGTCTAAGAAATTAAGCAGGCCTACCTCCAATTAACAAGAAATAATGAAGCCCTCAACAGACCCTGAGCACGTATGTCCCTGATTTCCGTTCAGGCTTTGTTTTTCAGCACAGCTGGCAGGCTGATGTAAGGTAGATTACAGCCTAGAGAGGCACTCACCAACAGCTTGATTTAACCAGTTACTGGAACCACAAGGAGGGCGAGGAGCCTGGGATGAGCCATCGTTTTGTAGCCTAAGGGTTTAGCGAGGTGCTGGGTTTTGAACAGAACAGCTGTGTGCTCTTGTGTTGATGCACGCGTTCAACACACTCTTTTGTTTTCAAGAGGACCTGAATTACAAAGTAATTCAATGAACACGCTGCCGCTCGTGACAATCATTGTTTCTGCTGCCCGTGTGCGGTGCCTGTCTCTCCAGAGCCTTACACGGGCACGCTGTGCAACACCAGCCCGCAATAACGACGAAACCTGCCCTGGTTCTGTTTGCTTTTCCCACCCCATCCCCTGAGCCCCGCGTGGCCAAATATTTGTCCACGCTCTTAAATGAAACTTGTTTGCCCGCATCTTCATTTTCGCGGCTCCTTTCTTTGGAAAGGAAAACACAAAAGAAAAAGAAAAGCTGTTTGCCAAGGACATCCCCCTCTCCCGGGAGGGAACTCCGGGGGTCTCGTCCAGCGGGCATCCCCCGTTTCTTCCCCGCCTGCCAGCGGCGAACGGGAAGGGTTGGATGCTCCCGGCAGATGCGGAGGGAGCGGCCGGGGAGCGAGGCGAGCTCTGGAGGGGCGGGACGGGGGCGGAGGGAGGAAGGGTCTCCTCTCCTGCTCTCGCCTCCGCCGAGCTCCGCGCCTGGCCCTGGGCGGCTCCGGCCAGCGGGTGCTGAGCTGCGGGGTCGGGAGGACTCCCCGCTCTCTGCTCCTCCTCTCCGGCCGTGCTCTGCAGCGCTGCCCGCTCCGGGTGCGCGCTGACCGCTCCAGGTAGGCTGATGCTCGGCGCTGCTGGGGGGCTCCGGCCGTGCCCCGCAGCTTTGGGGGTCTGGATGCCATGGTTGTGCAGTGCTGAATTGTCGCTTTTCCCGCAGAATTGGGCTTGTGCCCCGTTATGGAATGGGGTTATTGTCTCGGCTGTATTGACATCTTAGAGCTGTCTTCCCTGAGCCAGCGAGAAGGACGTTTGCTGGTGGTGTCGAGGTTTTTCTCTTTACCTTTTCCACCATATGCACTGAAAACGTGTTGGGAAGAAAGGCTTCATCTGGCAGCTGCACCGTTGGGGATGCCTCTAATATTGCAGCTGAAGCCCTGGGGATGATACCTCCTGTCCCTATGGGATTTCACTTGTTTAGGCTACTTGAGTCTTTTAGCCTCTGTTAACCTCTGCTCAAAAAGAAACCCTGTTATCTTGAGGTAGTTGCCAGAATGCCACAGTTTAAGTTAAAAACTTAAATATATTATTATAAATATGGTCCCCAGTTATACTGGGACCATCACTGCAAAGAAGTAGATGAACTGAGGTGGGTAAATAAACAATCTAAAGGTCTAGGAGAATATTGCTTCTTGTACTGCATGGTGATGTTCTAAAGCCTGGTGCTACCAAAGTGTGTGCTTTGTGTAGTTTTTAGTCTGTGTAAATACACTCAGAATAGCTTTAGCTTGGCTGGGCTGGCTGTCCCTGGCAGTGTCACTGTAATAGCAGGGGGGTTGGTGCCAGCTTGCAAAAACCTGCTTGAGAAAGCTACTTTGAGGACTCCTAATTCCTGCAGAGCTCCCCAGTACCACAGCTATGCTGATGGCACTGGTGGTTTAAACCTGGTTTTCCTGTCTTTGAGGTATGAAAAATAATGCACAAATAAATATTTGGCTGTTAAGAATAGGACTTTTGTGTGTGAATTCAGCTAAAAGTAGTATAGAAAGGGCATTTTGGTTCTGCTGTGAGTCAGTGCCTCTTACAAGAGGTTGGTGCTATGTGAACTTGGCCTGGAGAATGGACACAGACATAGAGATGAGGGGCCTCAGTTTGAACCTGGTAGACTTTTTGTTGTAATCCACATTTCTTACATTATTTCCTTTCCCTGAATCTGGCTGTAATGCCTGCCCGTGCCTGTCTTTGCTGGGCATTTGGAGCTCACAGCATGAATACAGCATGACCTTGCAGCTGCCTTGTAGCCTGCAAGTGCTTCAATAGCATCCATGAGTTTGTGCTTTAATTTCGTTTTGCTGTTGTGTGCAAAAGCTGCTTCCTGGGCACCAGCAAGAGAGTTTGCAGCCTTGGATGCTGTAGTGGAGCTCCTGCCAGTGTGGTTGTTTAGACTGACTGCAAATAGTTTTGGGTTTAATTCACCTGAGGGTCTCTTGTTCACCTAGTGCATCATTCCTCATATGCATGCAGCAGCCTCTGTCCCAGAGCTCTTCCATGCTGCAGCAAGAAGGTATTTTTCGCAGCTGAGAAGATAGCAAGATCTGGATTGAACACTTTGGAGCACAGCATTAGTAAGAGTTGTAAGTTGGTAGTTCCTTTTGGCTGAAGTGAAGCCTCCTGAGAGGTGGAGGATTCATTTCTGTGTGCCAAATTGTATTGTACGTCTTTTGTGACCTTTTGCACATCACTTAATCTCTCTTTTTTTTCCCCCCTTCTTATTTGTAAAGCCTTTACTTTGCAGGCACGTTGCAGGGGTGGGGTCTGTTAAACATTAAGACTGTGTTGGGAAGCATTGTATGTATAAAAACATAGATAACAATTTCTTTCTCCTCTGGGCTCAAAACTCTGGAAGATGTTGGTAAAAAGACCCAAACTCTAATCTAGTGTAAACTGAAGTGACCTAACGTGTTTTGGTGGATTTAAGTGATAAACATATCTCAAATCACTGTGTCAAAGCATTTTTAAGGTCTTGCAGCATGTGGGGATCCCTAACTTGTCAGCAGGACCTCTCTGAGTAACAGCTGGGTGAGCTGTGGCTGTTTACATCCTTCTCCTGCAGGAGTCATGGGATGATTTAACTTGGTTGACATCTGTTTCCAGTAAAGAGGAATTAGGGTTCTTGGGTCCAAGCTGTATGAAGAAAAATAACACTCAAGGTTTGGCTCAAGATCCCAAGAGGGCGCAGCAGCCGAGCTCTTGGGTTAATCAAGACACATTTTTTAAGTCTTTTTTTTTTTTTTTTTAAATATGGAAAGGAAAAAAAACATAACTGTTGTTTCCCACTTCACAGCATCTTTGACTAGTTGGATAGTGAGTCATGTTACTTATCAAAGCTTTATAAACTGCAATGGGTGAGTGTCCAGCTTGCCTTAAGGAAAATATCACTCACTGGAGTGCTGAAATGAGAGCCCAAAGAGGTGCTGGCACCTCAGTTCTTTACAGGACCCAACTGGCCAAAGCTGTCAGAACCCTGCTCTGGCTTGTGTTTGAGCCTGCTTTAAGCAGGAGGTTGGCTGAGGTGACCTGAGGAGCCCCTCACATGTGCTTGTGGGGTGCAAACTGCTCCAGAGCAGTGCCCTTCCCTGTCTGCAGAGCAAAGGAGCCCCCACCCCTTCAGGGCCTCCTTAAAAATCACTGTGTGACTTGCACTGGGATCTCCTCTTTTGGGTAAGGAGGTCACTAGGGCATATATGCAATACACTCTTAGTTTTTTATATCCTTTAAAAGTTAGAAACTACCATGCCTGACCAACAGTATCATGTATTTTAGCTTCATATGCCTTTTAGGCTCCCAGTTGAGCAAAATATTTTCTTAATTGGCGATGTTATGGCCCATATGCTTCTATTCCAAGCAGTTTAAATGCTTTCAGTTTGAGACATAAAAATATCTTAGTTGTGACATGATGTTTGAGCCTTCCTGCTGCGGATGCAAAATCCATATGGCAATGAGGCTTAATTGAAACCTGCTGCAGTTACTTTTCTCCTGCAATGTATTATATTAAATATTCTTTATGCAGCTGGCTTGAAAGGACTACCCTTAATTAGATATTTCTAATCAATTAGTGCTTTTGGAAATTCTGTTCCTTTCCAAGACTCATGATTTTGATTTATGTAAAGCACTTCAGTTTGATAAACTACATATCAAGTACAGCCTGTGTGATTTATTCATTCCACAGGCTTTAGGTCTAAGTCATCCACTACAGAGTTGTTGATTGGGTGGGTAAGTCCTTCCAGGTGTGTTGTGTAGTGAAAAGCTTGTCTGAAATCAGAACTTGTTGCTTGAAGAGTTGGGTCTCTAAATTGGTTTGAGATTCAGAAATGTTTGTAATATTTCCTTTGTTGCTATTTGGTCAGACCGCTGGGTCAGTTTGCAGGGGAATATGTTTTGTGATTGCAATTAAGATTGGAGAAAGGAATACAAAAGCTGATGTAGCTTAAAGCATACTCCCCAAAGCAAATTACTCCAAGAGTCTGGAATGTGTTGGTGGGAGGCTTCAGTTTTAGTGAGATGTTGCTCCGTGCATGCAGGAGTCCTTCCCTTCCTAAATAATTGTTTCCATCTGCATGGCTTATTCCATCAGCCTCCAGGGCTGCCAGTGCCTGGACTGCTGAGCTAGTAAAATCTCTGTCTCTTGTAAGAATGAGGATCTTTCTCACTAAATATTCTGTGCCAGCTGTGTGCAAAGGGAGCTTTGCTCTCATCATACCGAAAAATAATAGGGCAACCCCCACTGGGGACCTTTTAGAACAAACAATATTCTGGTATTTCTTTCCCCTACTTTTAAATTTTTAGAGGGAAAAGTTTCAGGACCCTTGAATCTTCCTGCATCTTCCTGAATCTTCCTAAATGTCTGGCCAGCCCATTATGATTTACTAGTTCTCTGAAAGTTATTTGGTTTTTACATAATAAGGAATTTTGGCCGTCTGTGATAACTTGAATGGAAGGTTGTGGCTTCTGGTCTGTGAGATGTCCTTGTGAACATAGACACTCCCATCATATAGTGAAGTGACAATAGCCTGCTTGGCCATTACACACTGGTGGCTCAGCAGCAGCAAACTGGGCAGCCTGGGCATGGATGAAGCACTGACAGGAAGCTGCTGGCCAAGAGTTATTTTATATTCCTCAGTTATCTCTGCTTGGGTCACCTAGGGAAGCATGGAAGACATGTCATCGTAACTGAGAAACCTTGGAAAGGCACAAACCTGGAGTATTCTTCACTCCCTTGCCTCTGCACTTTACTTCTTTGAAGGTTCTCATTTCTGAATTAGATTTCAAGTGATGAACGCTGGAAATAAATGTGGATTTTCTTGTGTGTAAGCCCTTGAGTGAACAGGAGCCTGGAACTCTTGCAAAGCCCATAGCAGGTGGCCAATATATAATGGAACTGGAAGGATATCCTCTTTAGGCAACAAATAAATACAGCTTTGCTGATGAAAGTTGTTTTTCTCGGTCAAGGTAAAGCTGGGACAATGTTCCTGTTTGAAAGCAGCGGGGCTGACACAGTGGAAGGAAATCCCTGTGTGGCTCCCAGCGGAAGGTGAGGCATGCAGGGCAGTGTATACATCCCTGCAGCTGATCTCCAGCCCCTTGCTTGGGGCAAACATTCCTCAGCCCTGGCCTCCCTCCAGCCTGTGCACCGGCAGGCTAGAACCAGATAAAGGTAACAGTATTTAGCTGCAGTGTTTCCTTTGACTGACAGGAGAGGAAGGATCCCTCCTGGGAGCAGCCCTTCCAACCCTATCCAAGAGTTCTGGAGTTGGTTCACTCCGTGCTTCCTACGCTGCCTTGGCTGGAGTGCAGCAGGCATGAGGCTGCCGGATGTTTGCAGGCCAGGAAGGGTTTGGAGCAAGCACGGAGCTGCCAGCTCCCTTGGGAGAATCCAGGGCTTGGTGAAATACCAGCACGCACCCTGGAAGAAGCTTCTTTTGGAAAATGGCTTTTTACAAGGCTCATTCTAGCTGTAATAATGTGTTAGATGGAAGGAAACCTAACTGGGGAGTGCAATTTATAAATAAGATCAAGGGATTGCTGCTTTAAGGCATTCCTGTGAATTCTGCAATTTTGTAAAGGATTAGCATCACCTCATAGTTAACAAAGCAGATGGCAAAGGAAAAACAGTCTTTGTAAAGGTCAAGAAGCTGCTAGCTGGGGGTCTGTGAAATATCATTTAAACCCATAAAAGTTCTTTTCCTGACCTTGTCACTGAGTCAGGCATCACAGTTCATTTGGATCTCTCAGAGTTTCAGGAGGATGTACACTGTGAAGCCAGCTTTATTACGTGCGCTCATCAGGTAAAACATTCAAACAAGGGCTCAGTCCTCTCTCAGTGGGATGGTAGCTTGTTAATTCTCTAATTAATTGGTTAGTTGATGAATTCCCTAACTCCCATGCTTGTGATGAAGCTGGTTTCCCATCTGATGGTGAGAATGCTCCTCCCTCCTCCTCCTCCAGCATGGTACAAGTGTCACAGTGGGCAGCCTGGGAGCCTCAGCAGGGCATATGGTGTTGGGTCACCTTGAAAGCATTTTGGATAAGGTGATGTATTTACAGCTTCCACCATGGAAGTTTGATTTGTACCATTCCTGTGGGTTCTTCCAGTTATTTCTGAAGAGTTTGGCATAGCAGAAACTGCCCAAGAGTTGCTTTTGCAGAGCTGCAAGAACAGCATTTCTCATCACCTCCTCTCCTTTGTCTCCTCATATGTGTAGCTCTTGTTTAAGCCCAGTGGCTGCTCCCAACATAGATCAGGCTGAGCTGTATCAGCATTTTTGGGACCAAAACATGAGTAGGAGTCAGGTCAGCAGCCACAGCCAGGTGATGCCTGTGTCAGGAAATGGCCATTGTACAAAAGTTTGGTTGCTTATACCAGGGTTAAAACATGTGTTTCTGAATGTTAGTTGGGTTAATGTGTTTATTCATCAAAATTACTAGAGTTGTGAGGTAAAACATAATTGCTTTAGTTCCTTTCTTGTGTGTTTTTAGGTTTATTTTTATGAAATCTTCATAATTCAACCTGTGAGTCCAGGTTGAATTTCTGCTTCTTTCACTTTTTAGTTTTGACTATGATTTTTCAATGGCTGATCTATGTAATATCTTCTTTTGGCCTTGGCACCAGTCTGACCTTGCACACCAGGTGTAAACAGAACAATAAAAGTCTGTCTTGCATCACTTGACACTGATGTCTGAGACTTTGTGTCCCATCTCCTCTCTGGCCCTCCAGCTGGAGCAGTGGGTTTTATACAGCAAACAGCACGTGGGGATTTATAGACACTGCTCTAATCCCTGACTGACCTTTGAGATGATCTTACACCACCAGCCTCACCTGCCCTCAGCTCTTCTTGTAAATCCTGCACTGCAAAGCTGTTTGGGAATGTCTGTATCAAGCTCCTCCATCCCCTCATTGGCCCCCAAGCTAGATCAGTCTGACATCTTCCAGTCCTGCTTTTCATAAAGCTTTTCGTAATTAAACTTTGTCATTAAAATTTTGGAAAAACAAGCCCTCTTCTAATGAGTTAACAGGCTCTTGACTACAAATAGCTCTGTAAGAGCTGTGAGCTGTATTGTGCAATCAGGTCCAGCATCTCAACCAGTTTTGTTCCAGCTGTTGCATCGTTTATAGACAAAACCAGTACAGACAAGCTCTGTGTGGTGACTTCAGAGCCAGGCACCAACAGAGCAAAAATAGTGGATGCTGCCTTTTTTTTTTTTTT